>CANJKZ010000051.1:6475000-6956386 GCA_947471745.1 Closterium sp. Naga37s-1 | reverse complement strand
CCTTCTCTCCCTTCTCTCCCTTCTCTCCCTTCTCTCCCTGCTCTCCCTGCTCTCCCTGCTTCTCTTGCCATCTTCTTGTCCCTCTGCTCCGCTCAGTCCTCGTCTGCACATGCCCTTTCTCTCAATCTCATGCCCTCTCACACGCCTCTTTGTCCCCTTTTTTCTCTCTCTCTCCTCCATTTCCCCTTCTCCTCCCGTTCTCTCTATCTCTTCTCCCGCTCCCTGCAGGCTCACACCCCTCACACTCCGCTGAACCTCACCCTGACTCCAGAGAACGCCTATGCCATTTGGACCACCGACCAGGTGCAAGCAGCGTTTGCGGACAGGAATAGTGATAGAGTTAGTGGCACCGACAGTGGCGGCAACAGTGGCGGCAGTAGTAGCAGTAGTGGCAGTAGTAGCAGTAGTGGCAGCAGTGGCAGTAGTGGCACCAGTGGCAGCAGTGGCAGCAGTGGCAGCAGTGGCAGCAGTGGGAGTAGCAGCAGCAGTAGTGGCGGCAGTAGTGGTGTCAGTAGTGGTGGCAGCGGTAGCAATAGTGGTAGCAGTAGTGGCAGTAGCAGTGGCAGCAGTGGCAGCAACAGCAGTAGTGGCAGCAGCGGCAGCAGTGACAGCAGTATTTCATGTGACAGCAGTCGGGGGGATAAGGAAGGAAGATGGAGCGGTGGGGGAGCAACAGGAGCAGCAGCACCAGCGTCACCACCACCAGTACCATCACCACCACCTGCAGCAGAACCACCATCCGCAGCAGCAGCAGCAGCAGGAGGAGGGGGAGTGGAGGTTGTACCACTAGTGTGTGTTGCTGTGACGCACACTGCACCTGTGAGGCTTCTGCACCTCGGGCCCCCCCTTTCCACCCATAATCATAATCTGCCATCTCTAAATCTGCTGCCATGCCATGCCGGGCCAAGCCATGTTACCCCATGCCGTGCGATGCCATGCGGAACCATGCGAAGCAAGAGCACTCAAAGCAGAACCACTCAGAGCGAGCCTATCAATGTCATCTGCTTAAATTTCCGTGGCTGAGGAGACTGAGCGAGCGTTGTAGAACAAATTTCCAGTCGATTTTATAATTGAATCGTCGTACAATACAATACGCACGATTCGCCTCTCCTCCCTCTCCCACATCCCCGTCCTCCCTTTCCCGGCCCATCCCAGGGACAGTCAAGTCGAAGGTACAGCAATGACAGCAGCAGGCCAGGTCGCTGTTCATCCCGGCCCGAACAACTGACTCGACCCCAAACTCACGCTTCCTCCTCTCCTCCCTCTCCCACATTCCTCTCCTCCTCCTCCTCTCCCCAGCCCATCCCAGGGACAGTCAAGTCGAAGGTGCAGGAATGGCAGCAGGCAAGGGCCCTGCCCGTTCCAACCTACTCCACCGTCAACCTCGCCACACGCTGGCTGTACGATGCACTCCCCTCCATTCTGCATGTACCTCATCTGCATCACGTGCAGCAGCGGGCCGTTGCAGCAGCGGCGGCGGCAGAAGCAGCACGGGCAGGAGAAGCAGGGGTTGCGGGAGGGGTGGGAGAGGCAGGAGGAGCAGGAGAAACAGAAGCAGGAAGGCAGAGAGAAGCAAATGGAGGCAGGGGGGGCGTTGAGACAGCTGAAAACCCCACGGGGCAGCATCACCCGTGGTGGGGGAACGGGAACGGGAACGGGAACGGGAACGGGAACGGGAATGGTCCTAGTGCTCTCTTCCCGTTCTTTGTGTCTCAGGTTCGCATTCAAGTGCCCAGACAGGCACGGCCACGGGCACCAGTAGGGGCATTGCCAGAGGCATTGCCTGGGTCAGCAGCAGGGGCGTTGGCAGGGGCAAGGGTGGCGGAGGGCAAGGGAGAGGCAGGGGAGGAGCAGGAGAGGGAGCGGGAGGGGGAGGAGTGGGCGTGGGAGCGGTTCTTGGGGCTGCCAGCAGGAGCAGCAAAGGAGGCGGAGAACCGGGCGGCGTTTGCTGCACTGCAGGCACTGGTGGGGCGAGGTGAGGGGGGGTATGCGCTGCTCGTGCTTGTGCTTGGAATTGTGCTGCTGTGAGGGCACATGGTGCTGTGGGGTGGGGGAGCATTGTCGTGCAGTGTCATCGAGTTGTGGCTGAGAGCAGCACCAGCTTCACTCGTGGTTCCAGGCGAGCGAGAGGCGGCATGTGCTTGTGCTTGCTTAGAAGAATGGTGCTGTGTTGCCTTGCCGCGGGTGGGTTGCAGGAGGGGTGGAGGTCCACCCACTTAGGCTGTTGTGCACGTTGCACGAGTCAAGTTTTGAGGCGCCTCAAAATCCAATTAGGCACTGCAGGCTGGAAAGTCTCCTTTGTAACTCTCCACGACTCTCAAGGCAGGAGAGGTGGAGGTTCACTTGGGTTCCCTCCTGCTAGTCTCCTCTTGAAAGTCGCGGTGAGGGGCGAATTCAGTATCTCCTGCCTTTCGAGGCTCCTTCCTTTAATGTTTACTCATGTTGAGTATACTCTGGTTTCCTCTTCTGTCAACTTAACCAGTTGCTGCCAATCACCTGCCTGTGTATCTCCTGCCGGGAGTACATGATTGTGCCACAAGCAAATGAAAGTACATGTCTTTGACACTGTGCGATTACGCCACCTCCTGTTATTCACCTACCCTATTGCCCCTACCCGTGTCCTTGCCCGTCACCTATATGTGCTTTCCACATACTCCCTTTCCTCACCATCCCACCACCCACGCCCATCCACATGCCCCCATCACCCGTGCCCGCCCTTTTGTATTCCAATGCCTCCCGCCCACCAGAGGAGGCGGAGTTCCTGGCGTTTGGTGACGTGCTGCGCCCACACAACATGGCAGCTGTGCCGCTCCGTGCGCCTCCCAGGCTTGCTCGTACGTGCGCTCGTGTGATTGTGTGCTGCTGTGCCCATGTGCTCTTGCATTCGTGGCTCATGTCCTGGCACTTGTCATTCTTTCTCGGCCAAACCCCTTCCTTGCTGCTTTTCACATGGCATAGTACTTATGACAGTCTTTCAATGTCTCTCCCTGCCTCCTTTCTACCTCCCACCTATTCTCACCCATTCCCACCTATTCATACCAACTCGCACCCCACTTCCAGCGGATATCATAGTTGCCATTGTGCCAGCAGCATCGACAGTCAATCTCAATGCCATTGCTGCGCATTTCGGCCTCCTTCCCAGGTACTATTGTTGCTCAGTTCAGACATTTGGGGACGTTGACCATGTATCGATTGAATGTCTTTGCTCCTTTTTCTGAAACCTTTGAATCGCCTCTCCTTCTACCCCTCCTCTTCCTCCTCCCTCTCCTCCCTTTTCTTCTCTTCCTCCTCTCTTTCCTCCAGATCCTCTCCTGCAGTCCTTTTTAACGTCCTGTTTGCTCTCCCAATGAGCGTGGTACTTTAGGAGCGCCCCTAAAGTCTTCCATTCAGCATGATACTTAATCGTCCCTTCATCCCCAGCCTCCTTCCAACACGTTCCTCCCTCCCCTCCTTGCTTATCTCCTTCCACTTCATATTCGGTTCCAAGAGTACCTCAAACTGCTCAGTCTGTCTGCCACTCTAATATACCCTTTTATTGATTTTTTTTTCTTACCTTTTCTTCCTCCCCTCCCTTTCCCATGGAACCTTTCCTCTCCCTGCTCTGCGTTTCTCTCTCCTCCCTCCACCCCTCTTCTCTCCCCCATCCCTCCCGCTTGCCCCCATCCCTCCCGCTTGGCCCCATCCCTCTCCTCGCCCCCATCCCTCTCCTCGCCCCTCCTCTCGCCCACCCCCTCGCAGTTCCCTCGCTCTCCCTTCCCCTTCGACTGTAAAGGCCCTCACGGGCTTCCCAAGCGATGTGCTGCCTCCCCTGGGATACACCCAGTCTGTCACCACTCTCATCGATGCCTCCCTGCTCCTCCACCTCTCGTCTCCCTCCACGCCCTGCTGCTCTTCTGCCTCCGCCCCATTACCCTTTCCATCCTCCGTTCCTTCAAGTGCGGATGAACCTCAGCAGTCTCAATTGTTGCAGCAGCAGCGGCAGCAGCAGCAGCAGCAGGAGCAGCAGGAGCAGCAGCAGGAGCAGCAGGAGCAGCAGCAGGAGCAGCAGGAGCAGCAGGAGCAGCAGGAGCAGCAGCAGGGGCAGCAGGAGCAGCAGCAGCAGCCCCAGCAGGAGGCAGTGCTGATGATGTCTGCAGGGGACCAAGATCAATGGCTGTTCATCCGACCCCACCCCCTCCTCCAAGTCACTCAAGCCATTCCTGTGCTCAATCTCGCCCTCCCGTGTTCCAACGCTCTTGCCTCCTCTCCCGCTCTTGCCTCCTCTCCCGCTCCTGCCTCCTCTCCCGCTCCTTCCTCCTCTCCCGCTCCTTCCTCCTCTCCCGCTCCTGCCTCCTCTCCTTCGTCTCCCCTCTCTCCATCACCATCTCTTCCAACTACTCCTTTCTCTTCTCCCTCTCCTTCCTCTCCTACCTCTCCTACTTTTCCTACCTCTCCTTCCTCTCCTTCCACTCTCTCCTCTCCTGCCTCAAATGCATCCTCGTTTTCCAATCTTCCTCCTACTTTCCTCCCTCTTTCACCCTCCTCATCTTCCTCCTCTTCCTTTTCCTCTTCCCTTTCTTCATCTCCATTTCTTCCCTCCTCTTCCACTCCTCCCTCCTTTTCCCCCTTCTCTCCGTCCTCTTCCTCCTTGTCCACACCCATCTTGTCATCTCCATCCACTTCCTCCCATACTCCAACCCCAACCCTTCCATTCGTCCTCCATCCCTCCTCTCAACCCTCCCATTCCTCCTCCCAACCTTCCCGTTCCTCCTCCTTTCTTCCATCCTCCCTCGAACCATCGTCCACTTTTTCCCTTCAAGATTCCCCCAGCAGCAACCCCAGCACACCTCGAACCTTTCACAGTACAACTTCCTTTGCTCCTCATGCTCTTCTGGCTGCTTTCACTCTAGCCTTAGCGCCCCTTAGTTCCTCTTTCTGCGACGTTGTTGCTGCTGCCGCCGCCGCTTCCACTCCCTCCACTGCTCCTACTGCCGTTGCTGCTGCTCTCGCACATGCTGTTGTGGGTGCCGCTGTGGTTGCTGGTGCTGCTGTTGCCTCTCTATCCCACACACCACTACACATCCCCCCATTGTTCCACATGAGCCTTACTATAGCATCATCTCAACACCTGACCACCTGCACAACCCTTACACACGATCACCAAGCAACTTGCTTTGTAAACACACGACGAAGCAGGCCCGTTGCAACCCGTTCAGCCTCACTGAATCGGCAGCAGCAGCAGCAGCAGCAGCAGCAGCAGCAGCAGCAGGATTGCAGCAGCGGGTGGTTAGCAAAGGGAGCACAGGGAGCACCATACGAGATGCAACAGCAATGGGAAACCGGATCCGGTACCGAGAGGCTGAGGCTCATGAGCCTCATGAGCCTCATGAGCCTCAGCCGTCAGGTGTCAGTGCGTTCAAAGAGTCCTATCCACAACCGGCTGCATCGTCAGAGTTCCATAGAATTGGCACCTCATGAGGCATCTCAAAGGCTGCTGAATTCGCGGCAAATATCTACTGGAGCAGTGAGGTGCGTTCCAGTTCACGAGTTCGCCAGGAGAGGGAGATTTTTGGAGAGGTCAAAACAGTTGCAGAGGCTTCTTCCTGGTGGGGTGGCAGTGCTGAAGCTGCCAGTCGCGTTGCTGTAGGCACGGAATTTTGGAGGTCTTCCAGTGAAGTGTTGATTTCTGAGGCGCCTCAGCAGTCGCAGCGGCTTACGGGGAGGGTGCCGGTGCTGCAGCAGAAGCTGAAGCTGAACGAGCCAGCTGCGTTGCTGTAGGCACCAAGAAGAGGCAGGGCAGGGCAGGGCAGGGCAGGGCAGGGCAGGGCAGGGCAGGTCACATGAGGTCTGTTCGGGCTGAGTTGATTTGCTGCCTCAAGCTGACCGAATCACACTTGCCGAAACTCCCGCTCGTGCTTGCTGTAGGAAAAGGTTAGCGGGTCGGATCACATGACATGATTCATCTGCTGATGTGCCATGGAGGGGACACATGACAAGAATGTCCGTTGACAATCTTGAAACACATATCCTCACATGGAGTCGTCACCATTCTCAAAACTGGCAGTCTTCGAACACATGAAACTGCTGTACCTGTGGTGGTTTGGTGAACTACGGTATTGCTGGCATAAACCTGAACTGCGCCTGATACCGGGTACCTTTTTACTGCTGTTAAAATGGCCATGTGACGAGCATAATGTTTAGTCTGGTGGGTATCTCTCTACGGTAATAGCCTGCATGGATGACAGAGATTGACACTGTACTGTACATACATACGGTACCTATTACCGAGCCCAAATGTGCCCAACCTCATCTCTAATGCATTGGGGGTGGGGGCTTTACCGTTCAAACGTTCTGAATCCTAGTTTGTGCACATCGGGCCCAATGTGGCATTCAAAGTACCAGTACTTGACTTGCAGTTTGCTATTGATCTGGTGGGCATAACATGCATAACTACTTCACAGCATTATTAGCAGTGTACTTGGTTCATCATAGCAGCCGGGCATGCAAGGAGTGCAGATTAAAGCTACACACAGACCCTTGAACTTGAGTTGAGTTGAGAGCTGTTTTAGGGAGCAAAACATCGTTGTGAGCAACTGCTTATGCAGTGCGGCGCACGGCCTTTGGTTGTGAGGTGATCACCAGCAGATGCGTTGCTGCAATTACCCATCTGATCGATGTGTCCGTGGTGGGGGAGAGGGGGAGGGAAAGGACAACAGGGGGAAGGGTGGGAGGAAAGGGTTACTTATGAGAACCAAAGAGGTGATCACCAACAGATGCGTTGCTGCTATTACCCATCTGATAGATGTGTCCGTGGTGGGGGAGGAACGAGAGGGGAGGGGAGCGAGGCACAGGAAGGGCGCGTGGCAATGGAGAAGGAGGATGGGAGGGTTGCTTATGACATGAGTGGACTCAAAAGAAACGATCACCAGCAAACATGGGGGCTGACATGGGGGCTGACATGGGGGCAGACAAAACCGGAGAAAGGTACATTCCAACCACCAAGAAGATATGCCAGTAGCATCCTTTGAGAGACATGTGAGGGTGGGGAGAAGGGGCAGGGGAGCGGGTGAGAGGGGGGATGGAAGTGGCAGATGGGAGAGCAGAAGCAGCGGGGAAGGGTGCGAATGGGGGGAGAGAGGAGCGAGAGAGGAGGAGAGATGCAAGAGAGAACGAGCTGGAGAGAGAACAACAGGGAGCGATAATTCGAGTGACAAACAAGCAATAGTAGCGCAACAATAGGGGAGATGAGATGGAAATGAGCACGTGGCGATATATAGTACAAGCACTGGAGGGAAAGCGAGGGGTGCAATGCAAGTAGCTGTGATGCTACAAACAATGCACTCACTTATAACTGCCAGTAGGAGCATGACACAGCACAGTATTCACTGTGATGAGAGCTTCTCCTGTCATAGTCTGAGTTTTATTGTTACATTTCCAAAACAAAAACAAAACAAAAAAACACAAAAGCATACAACAAGATGCCCTCACCTATAGACCACAGGCAGCACCAATATGCAGTACAGAGCCACCTTTTTCTGCCACAGCCTGCGCAGTTCGGGCAGCTGCACGAAAACTTCTGTCACGTCGACAGTGTACGAGCCGGCTAGAAGACTGATCCCAGAGGAAAAAAGGAGAGTGGATGAAGAAAGAGGGCGGACGGGGGGGAGGAGGATAATGGGGTGGAAAGGGGGGCAGGATGGAGGGAAGGGGGCGTTTTAGGTAGGTTAAAAGGAGGTGTGGCAAAGTGGCAGGGTTGAGGAGACTTGTGAGGGCGGTGATGACACGTCTCAGAAGGCATTGATTGCTCGCACATTGTGTAACAGCAGCTTGACCTGTGTGCGGACAGAGCAGTGTTACAGGCCACAAAGCCATGATGAACCCATCAGCAGCCCATCAACCCAGCGACCTCCATCAATGCATCGACGCATCAACCCACCAGCCCATAACGTTTTTGATTGCAAGACGCCTCAACAACACAGCACCAACACAGGAAGCCCAGTGCAGCCCACACCACCGCAACCCACACCACGCCACCGCACAGCACCGACCCACCATCGCGCGTGGAAGAGCAGCAGCGGCACGTTGAGAGCAAAGAGCAGGAGGCCGAGCAGGGAGGGCGGGAAGAGCAGCAGCAGCAGCGCGACTGCAGCGTGTGCGAGCATGTCGGGCAGCAGGAAGCGGTTGATAGACGCCGCACTGTCGTGTGGGTTGATGTAGTCGTGCTGCAGGTCCGATAGAGTTACCAGCTGAGGGGGGGAGGGGGAGAGGGGGAGGGAGATACAGGGAACAGAGGGAGTGGAATAGGAGAAAGGGGACAGAGTGCGGTTGGGGGAAGAAGGCCCAGGGGAAGGATTGAAAAAGGTACGGAATGATTCTTTCCCCTTCCGCCGCCCTGCACTCACGCAGAAGATACCGACGGCGACTAGAAGCCCCGCCGCCACGAACGCGAAGCCCCATACCAGGAACGCCGCCCATGCGCCCACGCGCCCGCCGCCGCCGCGGTCGCCGCCAGAAGCGCGCCGCCAGCTATACCCCGCGGGATTAACATGGCCCGTGATATCGGTCCCCCCGCTTCCCCCTTCCGCCTCCCCCCCTCCCGCGGTCGCCGCCTCTTGCGCAAGCCTGATAGCGCGCTTTCCTTCACTCGATATTTGCCCGCTCCTCTCCAGAATCCTCGCACGATCGGGATTCGCGGATGCGAGGACCGCGTCAGCGGGAATTGCGGCGAGGCTGAGTGCTAAAAGAAGGATATAAGCGGGTAGCGACAGGAAAAACGATGGCTTATTGAGCGTGAGAGTGGGTCGTGAACGGAGGGTTGGGATTTTCAGTGAAGAAGGGACCCGCGGGATTGAGCAGTGGACGTGGCGGAAGCGCGCCAAGGAGATGGCCATGTGAGAATGGCGGCCGCAATACGCGCAGGACGGGAGGAGCTGAGTCCTACCAATCGATTATATCGGAGGGTGCAGGCGAAATGGAGTGATCCTCGTTATAACACGTTTAGCCTTATCGATCCTTGCAGAAAAAGTAATGTTTTTCTTTGAGTGCTGTCTATACATGTTAATTTTCGTGAATACCATCACACTTTCCTCATACATCTCAATTGGATTCCCCATCCAATTCCCAAATGTATGTAGTCCATACGCATGTACAACGGCCAATGGCATGATCTAGTCCTGGTTCAGGCCTACAATACATGGAGCGCAAGCACCCGAATACTTCATGGTAGTGTGCAAGATGGGAAGGGAGGGATGTTTATGCTGAACAGGGCAGACAGACCTAAGAAGGCATGAAGTGTGGCGGAACTTCATTTCCCCTCAAATAGTGTCTGTTCTCAGGAAGACTTCGGGCCCACGCTGCAACGTGTACACGCCATGAATCATGAGATACTGATGCAGATGGAACAGAGGGGTTCCAGGTGAATTTCCGTCACAAATAGCGTAGTTGCAGCAGCACCAGAAGTTAATTGTTCCACTGACGCAGCTTAAGGCTTATAGCCAGTGAGGGTAAATCCCCGGCCAACGATTTCGCCCACACAGAACCAGGCATACACCTCCGCGAGAAACAATGTGGCAATCCCGATCTCCTCTAGTTGCAGCTCCGCTCGGTTCGCCCACTTCTGCTTCACGATCTGCAGTTCTTGCTGCGCATGCTGATACCGTTTGGGAAAGCTGCAACAAAACGCGTGAGGTTAGCAAACTGGCAAGGGGAAAACAACGCTAAGCAAACTGGATAGAGGCAGCCAACGAGTTCAGGAAGATCGCGAGGTGGGGACTTACCTCGCCAAAGTGGTGTAATAAAGCTGCTTCGAGAGCTCCTTCACCTTCTCTGGATTCCCGCCATCAACAATGTACTGCTTGTTGGTCTCAAGTAGCTGCATCGACAAAACGGATAGCTGATTGTTGGCGACACACATAAAACAAGGACGAAGAGCAGGATACAGGACGCGGAAAAACTGAGGCAGCTAATCTTGATGGCCATGACGCGTACCTGCTTGTAATACGCAGATCCGTGATTAGTAGCGGAGCAGAGAGCGGAGGAGACCTGACGTCTGGCAGTGTTGATAAGGTGCGCCATGTTGATGGTCACGAAGCCACTTGCTAGCAGCACCCAACACTACCAGAATAAGGGAATCCAGAGAGCGACGAAGCAACTTCGCTGCGACTTGTAGTTCACAGCAACCCTAAAGGTGTGAAAAAGGATCTCCAGGCTCTGTGGAACAAGCACGGTGGTGTCTGGTTGCAGGAGAACCAAGCGAGGAGGAAGGACAACCTCATGTCCCGAAACAGGCGTGCTGGGTTACCTGATACGAAACCTCTCGGATGTAAAAGGTTACGACAAACCCAGGGAAACAAAAAGTGACAGCTATGTACGGTAACTTCCTAACCATAGTTTTTTTGCTGACTGTAGTTGGTATTTAGGTCGAAAGCATTAGTGGCAGAAACTGTAAAAGAAACATCAGGCATCCTGAACGTAAAAGATACAGGAATCATCAGGTACATTGACCAAGGTTCGGGTCGGGTGGACCAGGTGTTTACACAGCAACGTAGGTCCTAGAGTAATTAGCGGAAAATTCCAGCATTGTGCATCCAGTCAACCAAAGTTGACCAGTGTGCAGTGCAGCCATGTCTGTGCCTTTGCAGGGGGGTGTGAACTCCCTGCACGCGAATTTTCCCTGCACCTGATGGAAATAATACACCCGTGGGTTTTGTTGGAAACAATCGGTCCTAAGCGCCTTTGTCGTGTCGAAACACTAAGACACAAAAGAAACGAAGTATAACGAATCACCGGCGAGTCAACCCTCGGAGGTTGAAAGTAACTGTTGGAGGTTACGCGAAAGTCAAAGGTCAGCGACCTTTGACCTGACAAAGTACAGCGCGACAGCAAGGACAAACAACTGACTCGGTATTGAGCAGTTGCCCGAGTCGTCACTGTATCGAACCGCAACAGCAATAGTAAAACGGTTATTAACTGTATCTCTTCGTATTCCTTGTACTCTTATAAAAGCTTGTATCTCTTTGTTTTAATTAAATTACTTCGCCCTCACATACTAGCGCAAGGTGGTTCACAACTCTTTAATTAACGCTTCCGCTACTACACCAACTCTACCCAGAGTTCACCCCTGCAAAGTTCCTAAGGGTTTTTCAGCCCAACATGGTATGAGAGCTATCAGGGGGGATTCGACTTCTATACCGACAACATCAACAAGCATGGCTACACAAAAGGAAAGGAGCAACTCCAACGGCTCCCAGGGCACTACTCCTACTCCACCTCCTGCCTCTGGCCTACAGCAACAAGACCCAGAGCAACATCTACCGAGACTCCCGCGAATCAAACTGCAGACTTCGACCAGAGCATGATGGAGAAGTTTTTCTACTTCATGTCCTTCTACGAGCAACACCAGCAATCGGCACCTGCGCAGTCACACAACAGCAACAACAACGGAGCAACACCCATGAGTCTCGACGGCTCATCATATGCACGAGGAAATCTACAACAGCAGCCTACCTTTGCTCCGTACGAGCGCGGGTCCATCAGCTTTATGCCACACCCATAGCCTTCACCTGGACAAGAAAAATCACTGGACGCATTACAAGTTCAGTCGCAGTTCGCACACGTTCTGAAGATGCAGACGTCAAGACCCTTCGATGGAAAGGACTTCTTCACCTGGTCGTTCGAGTTCGAGCTGATGATGGAAGGCGCGCAGATACTCGGGTTCTTCGACGGGTCTCTGCCATACCCAACAAATGGCACACAGTACGAGAAGCAGCAGTACACCTATCAGTCAATGATGGCGTACACGATCCTACTGAGGAATATCACCCCGACTCAACAGCAGAACATAAGGTCTTACCGAGGTTACGGCAACTCCGCGGAGCTCGCGTACAACCACCTGAAGAGCCTGTATCAAGCAACAGACAGCGTAAGCCAAAGTCGGTTAATGGCGCAACTGACAACGGTTGAAATGAAACCAGGGGAGAAAGGAATGGCGTATATCAGTCGATGTCGCGAGTTGCACGACAAGCTTCTTCGATGCGGAGGGTCGATCTCTGAAGACGCCTTCGTGACAGTCATCATCGGCGGCCTCGGTCCTCAATGGCGCGCCACAAAGGCCATTCTCCGAGCTCACGGAAGAATCTCCGAAGCAGCGCTCTGCGCCGAAATCCACGCCGAGCAGCAAGACATGGACCTGCAAGAAGAACGACACAAAAAGAAGACATCAACACCGGAATTCGCGTTCCACACTCAGCGACGCTACAACAACAACAACAACCGGCAGCAACAACCGAAGCCAGTACCTCCGTTCTGCCACATCTGCAAAACTTCAGGACACCCGCGTACGCACTGCCCGAATCGTCAACAGTCAACAACTCCACAGCGGCAACTTCGACCTTCAAGCAGCAAAATCGCCTCAACGCAAGCAAATCCCACGACCCAGATTCAAGCCTCAACGACTTCAACGGGACAACCTGCACAAGGAGCAAGAAACATCGTCAGCTGCATGGCAAAGCTGAGTGACTCTTGCATCACCGAGTCACCACCACACTACTCACCGGAAGAACAACTCGACGAAACCACACCCCGCCGCGAGTCACTTCAGCCGAACCCGACATACGCCGCCATCGCCCAAAGCGAACCATCCGGAAAGGACACATGGTTCTTGGACAGTTGCTGCGGACAGCACATGTGCTCCTCGGGACGCTTCGTTCAACGAGAACACCAACTTCAACGCGAAGTTGTCATTACAGTCGCCAACAATCAGAACCTGCGAACACGACGACAAGGCGTAGTTCAACTTCAGTCAAGGGAAACAAACGTTATACTGCAGATGTCAAAAGTACTAATCACGGAGGGACTCGGCTACAACTTACTGAGCGTCAGTCAGCTAATGGCGAAAGGGATTCACCTCGAAGCAGACAGCACTACCCAAGAATTCAAGCTGTATCACGGGAGAGGAGGACTTTACATCGGCAAGGCGGTCCTCAAGACCAACGTCTTCGTTCTCGATTTCGTTCCTGATCTTGGCACCGCCGACAGCGACGCCATCGTTAACTTCACCAACTGGACACACCCTCCAGACCTTGATCCAGACTTCAGTCCAGAAGGCTTCTGGTATTCACACACCATCCCTGAAGCAGAAAGAACAAGGGCGTTAGCAACAATTCAGACAACATCAGCAGCAGCAGAGACAACATCGGCAGCAGCAGAGACAACATCGGCAGCAGCAGAGAAAACATCGGCAGCAGCAGAGACAACATCAGCAGCAGCAGAGACAACATCGGCAGTAGCAGAACCATCAACGGCAGCAGCAGGAACGTCAACACCAATTGCTGGTCCTTCAACGACACCGCTCCTCATCGACGACACACCACCGACACCGGCGCAACAACTACACCCAGCACCACGAGAAGTTCATCGTAGCGCCAACTTCACCGCCAACTTCTACTCCAACTCCGATATGTACCGACGATCACCCGGACATCGCGCCGACGAAAGCACCTGGCACGCAAGGATGGGACACCCAAGCAACACAGTATTAAACAATACGATAAGAGCAGGAGTACTCGACAAGGACTCACTCCTACTGACCAACGGACGAGAACTTCAACGAGTACGCGGAACGTGCTTTACCTGCCCTGAAGGTGACTTACCACATCGACCGTTTGCGTCTCATCACAACCCGAGCGCACCCGCGTACGCACCACTCGAGAAGGTGTATAGAGACATCCTGTACAATCGGGAACCAGGACAAGTAATATACAACTATACAATCACCTTCATCGACGCCGCCACCCGTTACGTCTGGCACCTAAACCTCCCTAGCCGCGACATGGCATTCGCAGCCTTCGTTGCCTGGCTACCAGTAGCAAAGAGAGAATCGGGCGTGAAACTGAAAAGCTTCCAGTCAGACGGAGGAGGAGAATACACCTCTCAGCGATTCAAGCAGTACCTGGCGGAAAGGGGAATCAAGCGGCTCATCTCCCTTCCCTACGCCCATCAGCAGCAAGGTGTAGCAGAAAGAATGAACAGGACCTTGCAGAACAGCATGCGCAAACTGTTACGTGGCATGCGGCTACCCAACCACCAGTGGTCTGCGGCAATGGACCACGCCGTCATGCTGCACAACTTGCTCTCGTCATCATCGCTTCCAAACAACGCATCACCGCATCTGCTATGGACAGGGAAACAGGGCAGCACAAAAATGTTACGAGTATTCGGATGCATGGTACAGTACCGACCCCCAGCAGCACGAGCGGGCTGATTTTCTCAACGAGCACAGTGGGGACTACACCTGGGAATCGAAAAGAACTACAACGCGTGGAAAATCTTCGACGTCCATTCCAAGGAAACAGTAGCAGCACGTGATGTAATTTTCTACGAACGACTCACGCTCCAGACATACCTTGCCAACCTGCAAGAAGACCAGGATCCCACAGGTGGTTTTCGCGGTGACCGAGCCTTCGCCTCAGCAGCGGACGAAGCTGACTGGGACGAGCAGAATGTGGACAACGCATCAGAAGAAGCCGGACCTATTCCGTTCTGCTCCGTCAACGTTCCCATGGACGAAGATAACCCTCGCGAAAGTGTCAACGCCGAAACCTTCTACTATTTCGCCGACAACGGTTACGTAACACTTGCGACAGTCAACACCAACGAAGCAGAACGAGTAGGACCCAACTTCATACCTGATCCAGAAGCGGGAGATGAAGCAGCTTATCCCGAGGACGCAAATCTTCCCCGCTACTCACAGAGTGGACTGCAAATTCTCGGACTCGTCACCGCAGTCCATGGCACTGCCATTCCTAAAGAGCCTGCGACGGTTCAACAGGCTCTGGGGGGGGAGCATAAGGAAAAATGGCGCGAAGCCATGGACAAGGAGCTGAAGGCACTGGAGGAACGCAACACGTGGAAAGTGGTTCCTATCGGCGTGGCACGGAACAAGACAGTGCTCACCGGGAAGTGGGTCTTCCGTGTGAAGACAAAGGCTGACGGCACCATTGACAAATTTAAAGCTCGCTGGGTTGTACGCGACTTCGACCAAGAACACGGACGCAACTTCACCGGAACTTTCGCTCCGGTTAGCCGCCACACCTCACTACGCATTCTCCTCGCAATCGCCGCCATGAAGAAGAAGAAGCTGCGACAAATTGACGTCGCGAACGCGTTTCTCTACGCACCTGTTGATGCAGAAATTTTCGTCGAGCTACCGCACGGCTCCCACAGAGAACCCAACCAAGTCTGCCAGCTACTCAAGTCACTCTACGGCATCAAGCAGGCTCCGCGACTGTGGCAACAGTACCTGCACGCTCGCCTCATCCGCATCGGCTTCAAGCAACTACCGCACGATCAAGGCATGTACCGGCTCACAAAAAACGACGACTACATCCTACTAATCGTCTACGTGGACGATCTCCTTTACATCGGCTCAAATGACGGCATCACTACCTGGTTCGAAGGGGAGCTGCAGCGAGATCTCACGCTCACAGTTTCATCTACCGTCACTCAGTACCTCGGCCTCAACATCCGGGAAGAGGAGGACGCGATCTACCTCAGCGCCGAGAAATATGCCGACACCATCGCCAAACGCTTTACGCTCACACCGACAGCCATCTCCACGCCATACCGCTACACGGCAGGGAACGACAAAGGAAGCTCCGCTCTACTCAAGCCCGCCGGCATAAGAGACTACCAGAAGAAGCTGGGATGTCTTCTCTTCGCAGCCGTCACCTGTCGCCCCGACCTCTCATACTCCGCAAGCCAGCTCGCCACCTACCTCAAGAAGCCTGAAGCAGAACATCTGGCGGAGCTCGACCGCGCTCTTCACTACTTCGTCAGCACCCCAACGATCGGCCTAACTTACTACAAGAACGCAACCACACCGACTAAGTTAATCGGCTACGTCGACGCTGATCACGCTGGCGACTCCGACAATAGGCGCTCCCGCACCGGCTACATCTACCGCCTCGAACCTATCGTACCTATCTCTTGGCAGTCGAGCAAGCAGGAATTAATTGCTCTCTCGTCAGCTGAAGCAGAATATATTGCACTCTGCTCAGCCACCAAGGAAGGACTCTATCTTCGCGAGCTGCTGGAAGAAGTGAAGTTAGCCGAGTTACCCAACTTTACCCTGTTCTGCGACAACCAGTCGGCAATTCGCATCGCCAACAAGAACGGCTTCGCGAACAGGACGAAACACATCGCCCTGCGATATTTCTTCGTGAAGGACGAGATCGAGAAGGGAAGGCTCGAGCTGTCATACTGTCCCACGTCCGAGATGGCAGCTGACTACCTGACCAAGAAGCTCGGAAAGCAGAAGTTCGAATACTGCATGCTGCTGACTGGACAGAGCCACGTCAGCGACACTCCAGAAGCGAAGGGGAGTGTTGGAAACAATCGGTCCTAAGCGCCTCTGTCGTGTCGAAACACTAAGACACAAAAGAAACGAAGTATAACGAATCACCGGCGAGTCAACCCTCGGAGGTTGAAAGTAACTGTTGGAGGTTACGCGAAAGTCAAAGGTCAGCGACCTTTGACCTGACAAAGTACAGCGCGACAGCAAGGACAAACAACTGACTCGGTATTGAGCAGTTGCCCGAGTCGTCACTGTATCGAACCGCAACAGCAATAGTAAAACGGTTATTAATTGTATCTCTTCGTATTCCTTGTACTCTTATAAAAGCTTGTATCTCTTTGTTTTAATTAACTTACTTTGCCCTCACATACTAGCGCAAGGTGGTTCACAACTCTTTAATTAACGCTTCCGCTACTACACCAACTCTACCCACAGTTCACCCCTGCAAAGATCCTAAGGGTTTTTTGTTGGAATCACTGAACAGGAATGAATGAACTAGCAATGAAAAGAGTACAAGTACCTAACCCTAGAATTGTGTACCCCCTATAGGCTAACCCACTGTAGCCTAAACTAACACAACATATATAATGTTTGACACACCCCCATAGGCAAAGTGGGGGAGAACTAGGGGTCACAAGACCAGTCAAGGCAAAGCAAGGCAAAACAAGCTCAGGGTGGATCTCAAGGATACCACACAAATTCCGAGCACAAGCAAGTGGTCACAAGACCAGTTCACATGCAGGTTTATATATAGAGATCACAGTACAACAGACTCAAGAAGTAAGCAAGTGAGGTCCAGTAGGCACAAGGCCTAGAAGAGTGCAAAAGCGCTGATGGTCACAAGGCTGAAGCGCCTTGGTGAACACATCAGCAGTGTTGGCCTCAGAGGCCACGTAACGCAGGCGAAGCTGACCACGCTGCTGCAGCTCTCGAGCGAGGAAGTAACGCAGAGCAATGTGCTTCGTTCTGTGCTCCAGTCTGTGCTCCTCACACAAGGCAATGGCTGCCTTGTTGTCGACGTACAGCACTGGAGGAGAACGAGGCTGCTCTCCAAGGTCGGTCAGCAAGTAGGTGAGCCAGCGTAGCTCCTGGGCCGCCATGGCTGTGGCGTAGATCTCAGCCTCACAACTGGAGCTGAGAACAGAAGAAG
Organism: Closterium sp. Naga37s-1; assembly: GCA_947471745.1. NCBI lineage: Eukaryota > Viridiplantae > Streptophyta > Zygnematophyceae > Desmidiales > Closteriaceae > Closterium > Closterium sp. Naga37s-1. The sequence continues at coordinate 6,938,906 of CANJKZ010000051.1, read as the reverse complement.
AGCGAGTAGAACGCCAAGAAACAGAACCAGAGCCAAGACTGAAGGAGTAACCCTGAGACGACCGCTGAGTAGCCTGGTCGTCTGCCCAAGAAGCGTCTGAGTGCCCAGTGAGAACAACTGGGACTCGCCCTCCAAGCACTAGCCCCATGCCCGACGTACTGCACAAGTAGCGCAACACCCTCTTAGCTGCATCCATGTGCTCCTTCCGGTGACGGCCGGGAGCGACATAGCGTGCAAGAATGCTGAGAGGGTATGCAAGGTCTGGTCGAGTGCAGGTCATCAGGTACATGAGGCAACCCACAAGCTCTGGATACGGGCCACTCGGCTCTACGGACTCATCCGAAGGCAGAGCTGAGAGCGAGTGACCGGTAGGCAGAGGAGTGGGCTGAGGCGAGGAGTACGTGAAGCGGAAGCGCTGAAGGACCTGCTGCACCATGTGTGACTGAGTCAAGGTGATGGTGCGGCGTGCTCTGTCCCGGGTGATCCGCAAGCCAAGATAGCTTGTCAGTTCACCCAGGTCTGTGCACGTGTGTCTCTTCTGCAGCTCCGACTTCACGTGGGCGAGTGCCACAGTGTCAGCAGTAGCAAAGACCAAGTCGTCGACGTACACAAGGACGTAGAACGGCGGCAGTGAGGTGTCGGTGCGTAGAAACAGCGACGGGTCAGCAGTAGAAGGCGCGAACCCAAGAGCCGCAAGCGTAGTCCTCAGTGTGTCGTGCCACTCACGAGGCGCCTGGCGGAGACCGTAGACTGGCCGTCGGAGGCTCCACTGGGTACCAGGAGGGAACGACCCAGTGAAGCCAGGTGGACGGCGCAGCCAGATCTCCTCGTGCAGGCTGCCCTGCAGGAAAGCAGTGCTGAAGTCAAGCGAGTGGAGCTCGTAGTCACGCTGAGCGGCGACGTGCAGCAGAACCCGAAGAGTGGTCATCTTCGGGGTCGGGGAGAAGGTCTGGAAGAAGTCAACTCCCTCGCGCTGACTGAAGCCTCGTGCAACGTAACGCGCCTTGAAGACAGGCGGAGAACCCGGCGGCCGCTTCACCCTGAAAATCCACATGCCACTGACGATGTTCGCCCCAGGCGGGGGAACCTCGTCGACGTAGGTGCCTGTGGACTTCCAGGAAGCCATCTCTGTGTCCATGGCTGACTGCCACTGAGAGGAGTAGGGACCGGCCATCGCCTCTGCGTAAGAGCGTGGGGTCGGGATGTCTGGTGCATCCGGGTCTCCCTCAGGGGCAACAAGCATGGACACGAGATGGGGCAAAGCGGCAGCAAAGCACTGGAACTCCTCCTGCCTGTCCTCAAGGACGTCAGTGCCAAGAGCACACTCACCCCCGACGGACGGAGGACAGACAGACTCAGACTCAGCAACTAGGCTAGCAACGTAGTCTAGACGACAGCGAGCAGCAAAGTCGACAAGCTCAGCAACTAAGGCAGACGCAGCAGCAGACTCAAAGGAAGGGTCAGTGACAACAGTGGCCAGGAGACGCGTGACAGCAGGACTGGTAGCACGAAGAGAGTCTGACCCAGGGTCAGGAAGAGCAGGAAGAGAGGAAGCAGGAGGAGACGGCAGTGGGACACGCTGTGGAGCAGTGGACGGACGAAGCGCCATCCGGTGAGTGCCTGGGACAGCAGGAAGACGCTGACGCTGGACTCGACGACTAGAGAGAGCAGTGCGGACAGGCGACCCAGGACGAGACTCAGGCGACGCAGGACGAGACGCAGGCTCACGCCGCTCAGTAAGACCTCCAGTCGGACCAGTGTAAGGAGCAGGACCAAGGAGAGAGGAGGCAGACGGTAACGCCGACTGCAGCTGGACAGGCTGAGGACACTCTAAGGAGGGAGGAGGAAAAGGAGGAGGAAGCTGACCAAGAACCTGCTGAAGGAGCGGAACAAAGTACGGCTGAGACCGAGCAGCGACACCAGAGCCAGCAGGGACACCCGCACCAGGGTCCGCAGCACCAGCAGCAGCTCCAGCGCCCACGTCCTCAGCACCAGCGGTAGCTCCAACGCCCGGGTCCTCAGCACCAGCAGTAGCTCCAACGCCTGGGTCCTCAGCACCAGCAGCAGCTCCAACGCCCGGGTCCTCAGCACCAGCAGCGGCTCCAACGCCCGGGTCCTCAGCACCAGCAGCAGCTCCAACGCCCGGGTCCTCAGCACCAGCAGCAGCTCCAACGCCCGGGTCCTCAGCACCAACGCCCGGGTCCTCAGCACCAGCAGCGGCTCCAACGCCCGGGTCCTCAGCACCAGCAGCAGCTCCAACGCCCGGGTCCTCAGCACCAGCAGCAGCTCCAACGCCCGGGTCCTCAGCACCAGCAGCAGCTCCAACAGCAGCGGGGTTCGTAACACGAGGCACGCCACTCCGAAGAGTGCAGCGCCGCTCGTACCACTCACGGATCCGCTCGCGGGAGGGGAGCTCCCGAACGGGAGAAGAAGTACTAGCACCAGTCCCAGTAGTACGTCCGGCTCGAGCGGTACCTCTCCGGAGGCTGCAGTACTCTAAGTACCACGCACGTAGCTGCTCCGAGGAGAGGGCTCCTCCAGGTGCAGGACTCCCAGACCTCGTACCTCCAGACGCAGAACCCCCAGACTCCGGACTCCGCAGCTCAGTACCACGAGGCTCCACACCCCCAAGCTCAGCACCCTCAAGCTCCACACCCCCAGGCTCCACACCCCCAGGCTCCACACCCCCAGGCTCCACACCCCCAGGCTCCACACCCCCAGGCTCAGCACCCCCAGGCTCAGCACCCCCAGCAGGACGAGAGTCGACAGCTACCTCAACAGGCTCAACCGGGTCTACCTGAGACACACCTGAGGGAGCGGCACCCTGAGGGGGGAGGGGGTCTGCAACAGCAGCACCTGGCGAGAGGAAGAGAGGCGGGGGGGGGAGCGGGGCAGTGCGGTAGGGGAAGAGGCGGTAGTAGGGGACGGACTCGTCAAAAGTGACGTCCTGGGAGGGCAAGACTCGGCGCGAGGTGGCGTGGTAAAACTGCCAACCAGACGCGTCCGGGACAAAGCCGAGGAAGACGCAGGGAACAGCACGGGAGGAGAGCTTGTCCGCAGACGAATCGCGGACAAAAGCTCGAGACCCCCAGACCCGGAAACGCGACGCATCGCCAACCTCCCCCGTCCACAGTAGCGTGGGCGAGGTCTCCGGCAAGGAGACACGGGGCCAGAGGTTGAGTTGATGCGCAGCGTACCGGACCGCAAACGGCCACAGAAAGTGGGGGGCAGCCGCATGGATCAAGGAGGTACGGGCGACCTCCATGACCAGGCCAATGCGGCGCTCCGCAACCCCATTCTGCTGTGGAGAAGCCGGAAGCGTGAACGACTGCTCAATGCCGTGCTCAGCACAGTAGGCTGCCAAGAGGTCGGAGGAGAACTCACCACCTCTGTCAGAGTGCAAGCGCAGGACAGGAAAGTCCGAGTGAAAACGCTCGCTGAGCTGGAGACGGGCTCGGCGGATCCAAGGGATCAAGACATCAGGGACCTCACCCTTGGTGCGCAAGGGGAAGACCGAGGTGTAGCGCGAGTAGTCGTCAACAACTATCAGGAAGTACCTCTCCTGACCCTGACCACGGACGCGGGCTGGGCCCCACACGTCCATGTGGAGTGTCTGCAAGGGAGCAGTCGTCGGGGGGAACGAGGAGGAGTGAGGAGCGGCGCGCTGCCGTCCCTCGACACAGGGGAGACAGGTAGGAGCAGGCGAGGGTGGGAGGGGAGGAAGGACCCTGGGCAGGCCAGAGACAAGGTACCTGGAGTGCATGGCACGAAGCCGCTGCACAGACGGGTGGCCAAGGCGGTGGTGCCAGAGGACAGTCTCGTGTGCCAAAGAGCGACACGAGCAGGGGGCGGACAGCTGACCTGACGCGGACGCGGACGCAGTCGCAGCAACCTGAGGGGACTCAGTAGTCAGTGTGTACAGGTCCGACCCCGGCTGCCGAGTGAAGGTAGCCAAGTGACGGCCCGTACGAGCACACGTGCAGTGTGTCACGCGCTCGTAGGCAGGGGTGAACTGGTGAACACCCCCGTCCTGGAGTGCACAGCCTGCCACCAAGTTCGTAGAGAACGAGGGGAGGTGGAGACCTGACAGTGTGCCCGACGGGACCGCAGGGCAGGGAAGGACAGTGGAAGAGGTCGCAATGACCGGACCCCCAGAGGGGTCAGCAAGGGAGACAGCAACTGGCCGAGCAAGCGGCTCAAGGGCAGTGCGGTCACGAAAGAAGCAGCGAGAAGCACCTGAGTCCAGTGTGAAGGTGTGCAGTGCGGCAGTCGACGCAGTACCAAGGGGGGGAGACACACGAGCACCTAGAGCAGCAGCCTCACCAGCACCTGGGGTAGCCGACACGTGAGTACCTGGAGCGGCAGACGCACTGGCCCTAATGCCCGGGTCGGGCGGCACACACAAGTACTCAGCACCCTCTCCACTAGTAGACATCACATACATGGCAGATAGAATAGCATCAAAGTCTAGAGCATAGATATCAATCCCCTTCTTCAGGAGATCAAGCCAGCGGGGCAGCTCAGTGGCCTGAGGGAACTGAACCCGCCAAGCGTCGTCGAGACGAGAGAAGCAGCGCTGTGTGGCGTGCGGTCGTCCACACTGCTGACCAGTGCGGTCACCAGTGCGAATGACGTACGTGCAGCTAAGACCACCCCCACCCCCAGACTGAGAGTACCACTCACGGACCTCCTGGGGCGAGAGAGTGTGCTGCTGGCCCTGGCCACCGCCAGCGCCTCCACGGCCACCACCACCGCTGCCACCTCCTCGACCACCCCAACCCCTGCCGCCGCCTCGTCCACCACCACCCCAACCGCCGCCTCCACTCCTGCCACCTCCCCCGCCGCTGCCGCCACCACCCCCACCGCTACCACTCGCCCCTCCAGCCGAGCCACCACCCCCACTGCCTCCACCGCCCCCGCCGCCGCCTCCCCCGCCGTCACCGCCACTACCCTTGCCCCCTTTGCCCTTGCCGCTGCGGCGTCCGCTCGAGGCAGACGCAGCGCCGACCTTCTCAGTACCAAGAAGGTCGACAGCAGCAGCAGAGGCGACAGAGGGAAGAAGGGGGGAAGGAGAACACCCCTCAAAGAACGGGGTACGGGGGTCGCCACGAGAGGCACCTACAGCTACTATGCTAGCCTCAGCTGCAAGTAGCTCCTTCTCGAGGAGGGCAATGGTGAGCTCAGTGGGGCAACGAGCTAGGAAGTGGTCCCTGACAGCACGCAGTGTGTCAGGGAGGCGGGTGACTAGGTGATAGAGAGTGAGCCAGAGTGGAGGGGGGTGCGTGGCAAGGAACTCAGCAGGCATGGCGGCACGGAAGCGGGCCTCACTAGTACGGAGGTGCGTGATGAGGTCAGCGACTGTGTGAAAGGAGGCCAGGTCGGGAAACAGGTAGGGGAGGGAGAGACGGCCTAGTGCGGCAGAGGCAGGTGAGGAGTAGCGAGCAACTACAGCTGTGTACAGTGCCGGTGCAGTCTTGTGCTGACCAAAGTGCTCGCGTTCGTCTATCGGCAGGGAGTTGCGAATGGCGAAGCGAGCGTGGGCATCACGAGTCTGCCACTGTGAGCGAGCAGTGCTGTCAGCAGTAGCAGCAGGGGCAGTGACAAGGCCTAGGGCGTGATCGTACAGTGAGATGTCATCCTTGGCTGTGAGCTGTAGGTAGAGGTGCAGGTCATCGAGCCAGGTGTCAAACTTCACAGGGCGGCCCTCAGCATCGAACACGAGAACCTGTGGGCTAGCCATAGGAACAGTAGAAATAGCAGCAGTAGCGGTAGGAGAAGCAGGTAGGACGAACCAGGTAGGGCAGGGCGGCGCGGCTCGGTTCAGGTCGGGTCGCGGCTCGGCTGGGTGGCGCGGCTCGGCTCGGGGCGCGCGGCTCGGCTCAGGTCACGGCGGGGACGGGCCGCCCGCTCTCCCTCTTGTGCTGCGGCGGGAACGGGCCGCCCGGGGCCTCTGGGTGGTGGGCACGGGTCAGCGAGGTAGGCACGGGGCCGGTTGGGGCCCTAGAGGGGCGAGCGCGGGGCCGATCGGGGCCTGAGCGGGGCTTGCAAGGGGCCGACGGGGCCTGAACGGGGCTAGCGCGGGGCCGACTGGGCCTGAAACGGGGCCGAAGGGGCCTGAAACGGGGCTAGCGCGGGCCCGATCGGGGCCTGAATGGGGCTAGCGCGGGGCCGACGGGGCCTGAGAGGGGCTAGCGCGGGCCGACGGGGCCTGAAACGGGGCTAGCGCGGGCCGACGGGGCCTGAGAGGGGCTAGCGCGGGGCCGACGGGGCCTGAAACGGGGCCGACGGGGCCTGAAACGGGGCTAGCGCGGGCCGACGGGGCCTGAGAGGGGCTAGCGCGGGGCCGACGGGGCCTGAAAAGGGGCCGACGGGGCCTGAAACGGGGCTAGCGCGGGTCGACGGGGCCTGAGAGGGGCTAGCGTGGGGCCGACGGGGCCTGAAACGGGGCCGACGGGGCCTAAACGGGGCTAGCGCGGGGCCTGAACGGGGCCTTAAAGGGGCCGACGGGGCCTGAACGGGGCTAGCGCGGGGCCGTCAAGAGGGGCCTCTAGGGGCGTGACACGCCGAGGCGCCCTAGGGCACGGGTAGGTAGGTAGGTAGGTAGTTACGTAGTGGTGGGCCCTTAGAAAATTTCGGTCCTAGGAAGGACCTGCTCTATACCATGTTGGAATCACTGAACAGGAATGAATGAACTAGCAATGAAAAGAGTACAAGTACCTAACCCTAGAATTGTGTACCCCCTATAGGCTAACCCACTGTAGCCTAAACTAACACAACATATATAATGTTTGACATTTTTCAGCCCAACAGGTTTTGTGCCGTGAAGTTGCACCCACTTTAGAAGCACCTCGTGTCAAAATGTTATATTGTGTAGGCTGTAGTAGGGTAGCCCATAAGGGGGACATCCCAATTAGGGTTAGTACTTGTGCCCACTTTGATCTTAGTACATTCATTCCCGTTCAGTATTCTGTCATGGTATCAGAGCAGGTCCTGTTCCAGGACCGTTTTTTTTAGGGCCCACCAAATAGTTTGCTGCCCGTAGCGCGTTACCCTGCTCGTAGCGCCCTACCCTGCCCGTCGCGCTGCCCCACCAGTCGCGCTGCCCTGCCCTGCCCGTCGCGCCGCCCTGCTAGCCGCGCCCGCCCTGCTGGCCGCGCGCTGCCCTGCCATGCCCGTTGCGCCGCCCTGCTGGTCGCGCGCCGCCCTTCCCTGCCTATCGCGCTGCCCTGCTAGCGACGCACCGCCCTGCCCTGCCCGTCGCACCGCACTGCTGGCCGCGCGCTGCCCTGCCCTGCCCGTCGCGCCGCCCTGCTGGCCGCGCGCCGCCCTCCCCTGCCCGTCACGCTGCCTGGCGGCGCTAGTGCTAAAGGCCCTGGAGCTGGAGGTGCTGGCGCTGGGGGCGCTGGAGCTGGCAGTACTGGTGCTAGAGACACTGTGCAGCGGCGACCGTTTTTCGTTCCACCGCCGCCGTCGTCTCTGCCGCCACCTGGCTCGGTACTTCGTCAGGTTCTTATTCTCCCGTCTTCCACTGGCCTTACTCCTCCCTTACTATGTCCACAGCCTGACCAGTCGTAGCCACAGTTACAGCCAAACTCCCTATTGCCTACTCCTTCTCCTTATACTGAGCAGACAGACTCTCTTACAGAGCGTCGTGAGCCTGCGTCTCATCCTGCCTCACCTGTTCGCGCTGTTCGCAATGGTCACCGTGTTCCTCGTCCGCGTCCTCCTCCTGTCCTCGGCAGTCACACTATGACACTTCGTCCTTCCTCTGTTCCACAGCGTGTGCTTCTGCCGTCTCCTCCTGCGTCCTCTCTTGCTGACAGTTTGGACCCTGAGTCTGACTTACTTGGTGCTGCCAGCCCTACTGTCACATGCCTTCTAGCCACTATAGTCACTGACCCTTTGTTTGAGTCCACCTGCTGCATGCGCCCTAGGTGCTGAGCTTGTTGACTTTGCTGCTGCGTGTCGTCTCGACTACGCCACTAGTCTTGTTGCTGAGTCTGAGTGTGACTGTCCTCCGTTAGTTGGGGGTGAGTGTGCTCTTGGCACGGACGTCCTTGAGGACAGGCAGGAGGACTTTGAGTGTCTTGGAAATGCTGTACCTCATCTCGGGGCCATACTGCTTGCACCTGAGGGAGACTCGGATGCTTTAAACAACCCAACCCCGCGCTCTTACGCACAGGTGATTACGGGTACCTACTCCTCTCAGTGGCAGACAGTCATGGACGCAGAGATGGCATCCTGGAAGTCCACAGGCACTTACGTCGACGCAGTTCCCCCTCCTGGGGCGAACATGGTCGATGACATGTGGATTTTCGGGGTGAAGCGGCCGCCAGGTTCTCCGCCTGTCTTCAAGGCTCGTTCCGTTGCACGAGGCTTTAGTCAGCGACAGGGAGTTGACTTCTTCCAGACCTTCTCCTCTACCCCGAAGATGACCACTCTTCGGGTGCTGCTGCACATCGCTGCTCAGCGTGACTACGAGCTCCACTCCCTTGACTTCAGCACAGCGTTCTTGCAGGGCAGCCTGCACGAGGAGATCTGGTTGCGCCGTCCTCGTGGCTTCACTGGGTCGATTCCTGCACGTACCTAGTGGAGCCTCCGACAGCCAGTCTACGGTCTCCGCCAGGCGCCTCGTGAGTGGCATGACACACTAAGGATGACACTTGCGGCTCTTAAGTTTGCTCCTTCCTCTGCTGACCGTCGTTGTTCCTGCGCACCGACACTTCGCTGCCGCCCTCGTGTACGTCGACGACTTGGTTTTTGCCACTGCTGACACTGAGGCACTGACTCTAGTGAAGTCGGAGCTGCAGAAGAGACACACGTGCACAGACCTCAGTAAGCTGCACAGCTATCTTGGCTTGCAGATCACCCGGGACAGAGCATGGCGCACCATTACCTTGACCCAGTCACACATGTTGCAGCAGGTCCTTCAGCGCTTCGACTTCCAGTTCTCCTCGCCACAGGCCACTCCTCTGCCTACCGGTCACTCGCTCTCAGCTCTGCCTACGGATGAGTCCGTAGAGCCGATTGGCCCGTATCCAGAGCTTGTGGGCTGCCTCATGTACCTGATGACCTGCACTCGACCCGACCTTGCTTACCCTCTTAGCATCCTGGCACGCTACGTTGCGCCCGGGAGACACCGACCAGAGCACTGGAAGGCCGCTAAGAGGGTGATGCGCTACTTGTGCAGGGCATGGGGCTCGTGCTTGGAGGACGGGGTCCAGTTGTCCTCACTGGTCACGCAGACGCTTCTTGGGTTGACGACTTGGCTACGCAGTGGACGTCACAGGGTTACACTTTCAGCCTTGGCTCCAAATCTGTTTCGTATCTACACAGGGGCCATGACTGCACAGGAGTTACGCTGGCTCACCTACCTGCTGACCGACTTGGGAGAGCCGCCTCGTTCTCCTCCAGTTCTGTACGTCGACAACAAGGCAATGATTTCCTTGTATCAGGACCACAGACTGGAGCACAGAACGAAGCATATTGCTCTGCGCTACTTCCTGGCTCGAGAGCTGCAGTAGCGTGGACAGCTCCGTCTTGCGTACGTGGCCACTCGGGTTAACACTGCTGATGTGTTCACCAAGGCACTTCCGCCTAGTGACCATCAGCGCTTCTGCACTGCTCTTGGCCTTGTACCTATTTCGTCTCACCTGCTTACCTCTTGACCTTGCTTGTACTGTGATCTCTATTATATACCTGCATGCCTACACTTGCTAGGTAGTGATCACTATACTGCTTGCTGATACTTATATACCTCTGCATATGAACTGGCCTTGTGACCCTTTGCTTGTGCTCAGAGTGTGTGGTGACTTTGTGATCCACCCTGAGCTTGCTTTGCTTCTCTTGACTGGTCTTGTGACCCCTTGTTCTCCCCCACTTTGCCTATGGGGGTGTGTCAAACATATATGCTTAGGTTATTTATCTAGGCTGTAGTGGGGTAGCCACTATGGGATACAACCCCTTGTTCCTATTTTGTACCAAACTTTCTCGATAGTCTCATCATTCCTAGCTACCTATTCTAACAATGGTCTCTAAGTGTGAGAGGAGCACGGAGAGGAGAGAAGCAGCATCACAATTGTCAATGGTGAGCAACGACAAGAACTTAGTAACGACCGCACGCTCTCGCAGAAAAGTGATGAACACTATCATGTGCTTGCCGCGGACACGATCCGTGCTTTCGTCACAAGTGATCCCGAGGAAAGGGGACTTATCGATGTATTCTCGCTGGCGCGTACGGAGGTATGTCGCGGTGGCACTCGTGAGCTCCTGGAAGCCATACCTGGAACAAAGCACACCACTTCCTGCTGGTCAGAAAGCAGTGGAAAACTTAAACGGCAAAAGCGTGTCGTTCGGACAAGACTTACGTGGTGTAGTAAGCACCGTAGCCTTTCTTAGGAAAACCAGGTGTTCGGCGCTCGGCTAGATGCTTCACCAAGTCGACCCACATCTCGATCGGTGCGTCCTGTTGGCATATGAAGAGCAGGGTCATGGCCAGAGCGATCACACGCTCCTTCTCGATGTCGTACACCGTGGGGCAGTCGTCAAGCAATGTCTGTCCCTTTGCCTTCCTCTCTGTGTTTTCCTACTCCTTCAAAGCACGTTTGTGCTTCCTCGTTCTCTGGTGTGCTCGGAACGCTTGGGTCTGAATGTCAACTGCACCATGCCCTGCGCGGCCGAATTTCGTTCCTGTCACACCCTGAGCCACACATACACTGCATTTCACGGAGGGAAATCCGTCAGGTTGCTGACACAAAACAAGCCACGGGAAATCACCCGACCTCTCTTTAGTGTATCGGTACAGGGCGTCCTGATACTTCAGCTCTGCCTCGTCGACAAGCGGAATGGATGAGTTGGAGGTGGAAGGATTGGAGGGGCCTGCGATTGGGGACGGTGTCGCGGTTGACGCTGAAGGTCCAGTGCAGGCACGATGGAAGGTAATCTGCGCTTGCCGAAAGCGCATCGTGCCGTGTCTCAGCCCTACTCTCACGCCCATCCGCCTTGCTGGTGTCGGCCGTGACGTAGACGCGGGAGGAGGCGACGCCTCGCCATCCTGCCCCGTCTCAGTGGTAGAGTAGAGCCGCGTTTCAGAAGTCGGCGCAGCCCTAGTTGATGGATCAGGCCGAGAATCAGCCTGAGCAGGAGTTGAGGCCGAGGGTGGTACCGTGGGACGAAGGGCCCCTCTAATAGAGTGCTGGGTGGAAATCGCACCAGGCCATGTTAACGATAGAGCTCGCAGGTCGGAGGAAGTCAAGGCCCGTAAGGCCACGACTGCTGTTGTTACCAATCGGAGCTAATACATGATCTGTGTGGGTGGGAGGCGGGCTAGAGTCCGCCATGGCGATCGAGAGGTATTCAGTGCGGATTCTCGGAGCAAAGCATAGTGTTTGCAACCACTGCAGAGCACAGCCTGCCGAGCAAAGAAGAGACGTACTGAACAGATGGAAGGGCGTGGTGAACGAGGTGGCCAGGTGCCACCAACATGCACTGCACTGGCTTGAGATGGGTGGGGTGATGGGAGTTGGAAGGCGCCTTGGGCAATGCCAGCGCACAGAGCCAACACGCAGGAACTTGACTCACAATGTGCTACTGCTCCGATTGGTCAACTAGGGACATGCAGCAGCAGACGTGTTAGTGGTGGGTGTGAAGGGGGTACTGTAACGGGCAGTCACGCCTGCCGCATCGCTGTATGTTGCCCCATGTGGGCCATTTTGTCGCCAATGTGAGTGGTGGTGGGCGACTCACGTGTTTCGGCGCCAACTCTCGGAAATAAGGACTGGGCCCCCTAGGCGCACAGCGTAACCGTTTCAGGGTACGCCATACAAGAACCCTGACGCCTCAGGGCAGGCAGGTGTACACTACTCTGAAATCTCAGGGTGATATAAAACAGACATCCTGAAATCTCAGGGCTGAAAGAACTAAGACCCTGATTCTTCAGGGCAAGGGGGTTATGTCAACCCTGAAATCAGGGTAATCAGGGTATTTTACCCTAATATCAAGGGCCCTGACACCAAGTCTAACCGCGACTGGTATGAGTTTCGCGAGCGCAATCATCGCGTCGCAGTGCGACTACTTTGTGGGCGCGCTTGGGTCGAATTGGAGTTGGCTGATCATTGACTTGCGGGCGACCAACGGGCGGCTGCGGAATGGGTTTGTGGCGATCAACATGGGGGACTGGTGACTGTGTTTTGAGACGTCTCAGGAGTGGATATATGGTACATGTGGGACTGGTGTAGACGGTCTGATGTTCTACATTTTATGTAAAGACACATTTGGTAATGTGCAACACAGTTTTGATGAGTGTTGCTGTCCATATTTTGGAGTCATTTTTTTAATGAGAAATATCATGGGTGTATACACATAGCAGAGCAAAGAAGGCATCAGGGTAGATATCGAGCTATGAACCACGTATACAAGCCAATTAATACATACCATGCATTTCATACCCTACAACATAGCCATACGGTAACACTATGTACAAAGCCACCACCTGAACATGTCACTCATTCACACCCCGCACCCAGCCACTGCTAGGTCCCCTACAGGTACAGGAGCATCAGGGCGGCACTTGTGTGCCATGCAAACACCCCCCGGGCGCATTGAATACATGACAGCAGAGCGGGAAAACACCGAGTCCGCTGGGATAATAAGTAGGTGGGTGGATGCGAGGAGCAGCCATTCGGCCACTGTCTCCTGGTACCATGCAGGGGGGCCGGTTCGTGCAGTGGAGTTGGGTTCCTTGCTGATCGCCACGTGGCGGGGGATAAACTCAGTGGTCACAATCTGGAGGGGAGAGAAGGGGGTTGAATTGGGAGTCAAGACGGTGGAAGGGAGGGAGGGAGGGAGGGAGGGAGGGAGAGCGGGAGAGGAGGTGTGGGGTTGGGTGGGGGGAGAGGGGTGGAGATGCGCGATGATGCGCTGAGCGAAGCGTGGGGGAGACCCCTCAGCCAGGAAGTAGATTGGGGGAAGGCGGGTGCCTTAAGCAGAATACCTTGTGTTGAGAGTCATCTCCCAAGGCTGCTGTGATTTGAGGTACGGTACCTTGTTGGGGAATCTGTCGCGCAAGGCTGCTTTGAGGTGGGCGGAGTTGCAGATGAGGAACCACGTCACCCTCAAGGAGACCGGCCTCCACCACTGCTCCAACTCCTGCTGGCCGCACAGGGGCGACGAGCAGGGAGGAGGGAGGAAGAGAGGAAGGAGCAGGGAACAGGGAGCAGGGAGCAGGGATGAAACAACAAATAGAACAGCAGCATCGACATATAGCATCACGGACGCAGCAAGAACAAGCACAGCGGCAAATGACATGGCATACAGCACACGGCATACGGGGTCAGAATAACAAAAACAACATACAGCACACGGCATACGGGGTCAGAATAACAATAACAGCAAGCGCAGAAACCGGGAGAACTTCAAAAAGAAGAACCCCCTGGTTGCTCGACGTCTCAAAAGACTCATCTCCACTCAGCTTTCTCGTCATCTCTCCTCTGTCTCCCCGCTTGTCATCCCCTCCCTCTTCCTTCCTCTCATGATCCTCACCTGAGCACACTCAAACGCCTGCTTGTTCTCGTTATAGAGTTCCTCGACTACAGTCTCGTTGAGCACCTTGGGAACGCCATCATGCCAGTAATCCTCCCAGACTATGCCATCTTGCACACGCACGTGTATGCCGATGCTGATGCTGTTTGGTGCATTCACCTGCTGGCTTATGCCCCTCATCAGCTGCCATACCTCCGGCTTAGGTCTGGGAACCGATGGATTGAAGAATTTTCGAGAAACATGGGGAGAAAGAGAGGAGGGAACCGAGGGGTGGGAAGGGAAACAAATACCGGGAAAAAGGGGGGAATGTTTTGGGAGGTGAAAGAGAGGAGGCGAGAGGACAGACAGAGCCAGCCTATCTGTTAAATTCACACTTCTGCCCGCTGTCAAACAAAAATCGGTTGCTTTTTTAGAATCCTCAGAAGTTCTTTTCAGAATCCTCTGCTGGTTTTCTAAAATCCCCGGCTAAGTTTTAGTTTCCTGTGCTGGAAGCCTAAAATCTTCAACCGCTTCTCTTCTAAACTTCCACCTCTCCACAGCGGCAACCCGTCAATGACACAAGAGCAACCCACCGGAGCAGGAATCGCATGACGCACGCGAAGGCGTACGGAGGGGTCAAGCCAATGCCTCTGAACTTATCCGCCCACGCGCCCTTCTCCTTGGTCAGCAGATTGAACAGAATTCCGCGGTTCCACAACAGCCCGATGTGCGCTATCCCACTCAGCTTCCCGAACAGCGCCTCGGGATTCGTAACGTTCCTATTGTACAGGCTCAGTCGCGCGTATGGCACGTCGGGGGGGTTATTCTCGTCACTTATTCGCCATGACGGTTCCGAAAAGATAATGTCGGTCGTGTCGCGCCAGTCGAAGGTCGCGGGTTCGAAGGCGAACGGTAACCATTCCTGGCGAATTAGAAACGCGCGATCGTCTAGAAGCGCCGCGACGAACGTCGACGCGAGCCCGAACACCGTGTCGCCGAACCCGTCGTGCCCCGAGTCGAAGATCAGCGTGCGACAGCGCGACGCAGAGGCAGCGGGGGCTTCGGGCGAACCAGCGGAACCAGGAGCGGCGGCGGGGTCGGCGGCTTGCGCGTCGGCCTTGCAGGCGGCGCGGACGCGGTCGTGGAGGGTCATGTAGGTCTCTCGAAGCGACCCGCACAGGTGGTCCGGAAACGCGAAGTCGAAGGGGTGCGGGATGCCCGGGCCCGTCCCCGCGAATGCCTGCCACACCGCCACGCGCGGGAAAAGGCGGATGCGCGGAACAGGTGGACAGCCGTGACAGTTGTCGAGGCGAGGTTCAGGTGAAAAAAAATAACACGAAAAATAAGAGGCTGAATTTATATGCCCCAATGGACCAGATCATCCGCGATATTGAGCAACCGAGAAATGTTTGCCCTGCACAACATGCTTTGCATTTTATGTTCAAACAAGATTGCAAAACCTTCTTCCTTACCTGATGATCCGCGGCCGCCGAGGCGTCATGATGCGCGAACCCGATTAGCAATAGTAGTACTATCAGCCGCGTGTCCAGCACAACGACTGTTACCCTTGCGGGTAGTAATAATCTACAGGGCCTGTAGTGGTAGTAGGGCCACAACTCAATCGCCAGTTTCATTGCTCAGTAGTGTCAGTGAAGGGGAGACTCCCCGAACTATCCCGCAAGTCGGGAGATCTGCGTCCGAGGTGAACTTTGCCAAAGCTACAGCTACATTTCGAACTTGCTGCAGGACGGAGCCATAGATCACAAAAAAAAAATCTGTACATACATGATTCGAATGATATATTGGAGGGGGAACAAAATGGCTGAATTAATTACTTTTTACACACACAACCTGCCACCCCTCTGCCACCATTGAAATCTGTAATTATACAGTCCAATATGCAACCTGTTTACACATTACTACTCGGAATGTTGTACGATAATAGTTATGATAATTTTTAAACACACGAAGTGTTTTTCAAAATTACGTATTTCGAAAGCGCAGCTGCCTGTAACGCAGATTTGGCATCGTCGAAGCGCGCTAAACGCCCTTCTCCAACTACAAAACGTGGGTTGGAGCTTGTGAAAACAGTAGGTAGAGTTAGGAGCCATAGCTAGGTAAGTCCTAGCTAGGCAAGAGAAGTTTAGGCAAAAGAGGAAGGAGTTCACTAGCAGCAATGAGGATACATATAGCAAACCCTAGATGGGTTGTACTCGCTATAGAGCACCCCACTACAGGCTAGAGAATAACATTCTGACACACCCCCATAGCCAAAGTGGGGTGTAATCAGTACAATGAGCAAGCAGGTATAGAGCAGGAGTTCACAAAGGTAAGCAAAGCTAGAGCTAATCACAGCGGGCAAGTGAGGAGGAGGAGGAGCTGTGGAGGTAGAGAAGATGGGAGGCAACGACTGAAGCTGCAGAGGCACGGGCACAGGAGCGGCTGACTCAGAGGCTACCGAAGCAAGGGCGACGGACTACTGGAGTAACTGGCTCGGCGGCTATAGAAGAGCGGCAGGAGCAACGGACCCACTGGCGACTGGTGCAGCAGGCTCACTGGCTACCGAAGCAAGGGCGACGGACTACAGGCGCTGCAGGCGACACGACAGGTACCTCCACACAACCTCCTCCAACTGCCCCACACCCTCGACACACACCCACTGCTCAAACCCTAGCTCCACTCCCACGCACCCCCCTAAAACCCTAAACCCTAGGCTCCCACACACCCACCCCCCTCAGCGGCAGCTGCAGCAGTGGGAGACCAGGGAGGAGGAGGAGCAAGGGGAGTAACACACAACCGCCACCCCCACACTCCTCACCCCCAAACCCTAATTCAGGAGAACGGGCAGCAGTAGGGGTGGGGCACCGTCAGAAGCACGGGGGACAGCGAGCAGCTCAGGGACAGAGAGGAACGGGCCGCCCACGGGCCTGGCACAGCCCGACGAACCGCGCGCAGGCGGCCCGAGCCGCGCGCGGGCCTGGCGCAGCCCGTACGGGCCGCGCGCGGGCCTGGCGCAGCCCGTACGGGCCACGCGCGGGCCGGGCGCAGCCCGTACGGGCCGCGCTCGGGGCTGGTGCAGCCCGCGCTGGCCAGGACGGGCGACGGGGGACGACGGGCTGGTCCCCGTCGCCCGTCGAAGCGCCCGACGGGGGCGACGCGCGGACCGACGGGGCAGAAGGCCGCCGCGCGCCTCGGGGAGCACGGCGGGCAGAGAACCGCTGCACGCCCCGGGGCGCACGGCGGGCAGAAAACCGCCGCGCGCCTCGGGGCGCACGGCGGGCAGAAAACCGCCGCACGCTCCGAGCGCGCGGCGGGATGAAAAATCCGTCGCACGCCACGGGGCGTGCGACACAGAGAGTGGCAGTAGCAGCGGAAGCAGTGAGGTGGTGAGCCCACCCACAGGATCGACCCAAGGGGATCGACCTGCTCTGATAGCATGTGAAAATAGTAGGTAGAGTTAGGAGCCATAGCTAGGTAAGTCCTAGCTAGGCAAGAGAAGTTTAGGCAAAAGGGGAAGGAGTTCACTAGCAGCAATGAGGATACATATAGCAAACCCTAGATGGGTTGTACTCGCTATAGAGCACCCCACTACAGGCTAGAGAATAACATTCTGACAGAGCTCATTTCCCTCCACCCACGTCTCTCATTTTCCAACGGCTCATGCAACTCTCAGTTCCTCGAGCTCATTTCTAGTTTTCCGTTCAAGCTGGCTAGAACTCGCTCTCTACCGAGAGGCGTTTCACCTTCAACTTTATTAGCTGACATTCTCAACCACAACCGCTCGACTATGGCTGCTACGCCGACACTTAACCGCGCGAACAACACCGTCGTGAACGACTCGAATATTTCCGACACCGATCGTAACGCCCGGGAAATGTCGGGCGAGCACCGCAACAAGCGCCGGGCAGACGGCGAAACGTCCACCCCAACAGCTGTCGACGTGCTGCTAGGCGGGCTCGAGGTCAACAAAAACGCCGAGCGGCACCAGCAGCACCCTTCGGCGCCTGTGGCGCCTGTTGCGCCAGTGGCACCCGTGGCACCAGTGGAGAACGTGGCGCCACACGCGACTGACGCGGAGCACGCGCCTGAGGCACACGCGCCCCACAGGCAGTCGCGTCAGCGCCAGAGGCGCCGTACGGCCGCCTCGTCTGACGCGACCGTTGACCCGGACTTGACCCAGGCGTTGACCCCGGACCAAGTCAAGGCGCTCCTGTCCCTGTTACAGCATCGACCCGCCAGCGCAATTGAAGCCGAAACTACACAACCGGCGGCATCAATTTCGGCTAAAAACGAAAATTCGAAAAAGGAGAAGGGAGCGAAAGGAGCATCAACACGCTGCCACAACAAGGAGGTAGCTACCAGCGTTCCCGAAGCCGCAGCCGACGACCACGACTCCGACGACTCTGACGACGACGCTGGTGAGGCTCCGATCAACGCAGCAAATGTCACATCCATGGAAAATCTCCCCCCCCTTCCTTCCACCACCCCTACCTTTACGGCGGCAAACTTCATGAAGGCGTTCGTGCGCGCGAAGGCGGAGCCCCTGGAGGACGTGAGGGCCTACCTGAAACACGCGGAGTACAAGCTGCAGCACGACGACACGGCGGGCGGACTCGAAATGGTCATGAATGTCACAATCCCAACCACTAGACCATTGGGATAAAAGGGCTTGTTAAGTAGCGGGTCCGTGCGCCCATAACCCCCCATGCCAACGTGCCTGTAACCCTTCTCTAGGATCAATCGGGGATCACCAGTGGACCTCTGACAATGAACGCCCTCGACTACATTTCGGAGCGTTTTGTGATGTTTCAAGTCGAGGACCACACCGACGACCGCGTGGCAAAGCGATTCAAGCTCTACCAACAGAAGAGTCTCCTGACTTCCCGCCCGTTCAAGCAGGCGGTAGCTGATGTGGCGGCTATGGATCGCGCGGAGGGCGCGTACGCTCGTTCCCACCGCGTTGGAGGGCATGGGCCGACGGCATACACCCCAAAGCGTGGACCGCCGCCCACGGGTGGCTTCCATGGCTTCCGTGGGGCGTGCTTCCGTTGTGGCCAGCCGGGTCACGTGGCAAGCGGCTGCCCGAGGAACGGGAACGGTGGCCAAGGTCCCGCACCCGTGGTGTAGGGGCGGGCCTTGAGCGGTTGCGCCTTGTGCGCGTGGCATGGTGCACGTCATGTGCAAAATCCGTGGGCAACCCAAAGGGGTTAGCGATGGCAGTTGGCCAGCCCTAGTTAGGGGTGATTGATAGGCTAGAGACCTAGGATGCGGGGGAGGGAATTACAAACCTCTTGGCCCTTAGTATTAGCCCATGCGGTAGGGGCAAAGGCATGCTAGGAGCATGGCAATGTATGGCCCGTTTCATATAAGGGCGGACTTATTAAAGGAGCGATTTCTGATTTTGGCTCATGATGAAAAAAAAAAAAAAAAAGGGAGAGAGAGTGAGAGCGAGAAGAAGACGAAGGAGAAGAAGAAGAGAGAAGGAGAGAAAGGGAGATGGAGGCAAAAAAAAAAAAAAGGGGGCGAAGATATGTACCGTACGACCCCAATCAATGGCCCTTGCACTCATCGGACGGGCAGCCATTGCCTTGGGTGAGCAAGAGTGAGAACAAAAGAGAGGGTGTGTGTGTGTATGCGAGAATGAAGAGAGGCAGAGAGAGAGAGAGGGAGAGAGAGAGGACACGAGAGAGTTCCTTCCCTCTCCTCCTGTTGTGGCCACGTGACCACGCGGAAAGACTCACACCCGCACCTTGGTTGGTGGATTGAAAAAAAAAAAAAAAAAAAACCCGTACAATGCGGATGCTAGGGGTGACAAATGGTATTCGAATGGGTCAACAAGCACGCATTCATCACATGCACCGCCATTTCACGCACGAAGGCTGGAAATCATATCCATAGGAACCTCATTTCGCATTCCCGCTCCATTGTCATTCCGCAAACATGCAGCGGCAATACGCCATGAGGTGTTCGACGACGACGATCCGTACGAATTCGCCGTCACAGACAAGACCGTCACGCAAATGCGCGGGCGGCTTAGCGCAACCCTCGCATGGTGGGGCTCGTGGTGCCCAAGTAGCCTTATCCTCTCGGTCATCGCCAACGGCTACTGGCTACCATGGAGCCACAACCCCCCACAACCGTTTCACGAGCGCAACCATCTCGGCGCGCACACACACGCGGCATTCACACGCACTGCCATTCGCGAACTGACAGATACCGGAGCGGCGGTAGCTACCCCAGCAGCGGAACTAACATGCATCAGCCCACTCAACGTGGTTGAGCAACGTGACAAATGCAGGCTTATTCTCGACCTCCGGAAAGTGAACGCGCAACTAATCATCCCCAAATTCAAATACGAAGGGCTAAGCCGCGTTGCCGACCTGGCACGCACAGGCGACTGGATGTTCTCCATCGACCTCAAATCCGGATACCATCACATCGACATACACCACTCATGCTGGACATTCCTCGGCTTCGAATTTGAGGGGAGCACGTACTCTTTCCGCTCATTGCCCTTCGGCCTCGCGACAGCACCATTTGTCTTCACACAACTCATCAAACAACTAGCCAGGCGCTGGCGCGAACAAGGCATCCGAGTTGTACCCTATGTGGACGACATCCTGTTTTTATGCAAGTCCAAGGCACATGCACAAGCAACGTGCCAGATGATAATCTCGGACCTCAAGATGGCGGGCCTGGTAATCAACGCGAAAAAGTCGCAGCTGTCACCGTCACAACACCTGCGATTCTTGGGCGTCGAGCTGGATACCAACTCCGGACAATTCTCCATTGGCACCGATCGACGAGCATCACTTCATGCACACATTCTCAATCTCCTGGGCGCAAGCAAAGCACGTCGACAGGTCCCAGTCCGCCACCTGGCTAGAATCACTGGCACGCTCGCGTCAATGGCTGTCGCGCTAGGTGCCACGGCGTGCGCATTCAGCCACGCCATGTTACAAGCGATCAACGACGCGCCATCCTGGGGAAGCAGTGTGAGCATTTTCCCGTCTGTGGCCGAGGAGCTGCAATTCTGGCTTGAGGAGTTCGACAGATTCAACGGCGCACCATTCCACGTCCGGAACAGTTACAACGCCGTAATCCACGTGGACGCCAGTTCCCACAGTTGGGGTGCCACTCTACTCACCTTCCCTGGCGAACTCGAAGAAGCCAGTGCAGCCATGCCAGAAGCACGCAACGTCCAGCACCCGACGGGAAATCGAAGGTGTCCTATGGGCCCTCCGAACGTACGCGAACAAGGTCCGACGGAAACACGTGCTCGTGAGGGTGGACAACCAAGGGGTCTTCTTCATCCTTCGCAAAGGCGGTTCTCGCACCCCCGACCTGACCAACGCTTGCAAGGACATCATTCGCACCTGCATGGAGCTCGGCACTCGACTAATTGTCGAATGGATCCCGCGTGAGCTTAACTCCCATGCCGACGAGCTGTCGAAACTGATCGACCATGACGATTACTCACTGAAGCAACCATGGTTCCGAATCCTTGATCGCCGCTGGGGACCCCACTCCATCGATCTCTTCGCGAACCATCGCAACTCGCATCTGCCACGATTCTGCTCAAAGATCCCTCACCCAGAGGCTACTGCAGTTGATGCATTCTCATGCTCATGGACAGCCGAGAATGGCTTCGCGTTCCCACCACCCCAGCTGATCCCAGCAGTCATCCACCACGCACAACGCACCCACGCATCACTCACCCTAATTGCCCCACACTGGACGGGGGCAAACTGGTGGCCACTCTTACAACCCTCCCCACCAAACTGGGCCCCGCACATCAGAGCGCACATTCCCCTGACGCACGGCAGCCAATGTCTAGCAGTAGGAACGCACCGCACTGCATTCTCAGGCACAGGACTGCCTCATAGCACAATCATTGCACTACGAGTGGTCTTCAACTAACCCGCCCATACGCCTGTGCGCAGACGTGTTGCCGAAGCTACAAGTCCAGCTTCTAAAGATGCTCTCCCAGTCTCGGGCCGATTCAACAATCCGAACATATGAGCCATACTGGGTCAAATTTCGAGCCTTTTGTGCAAAGGTGAACCTCCCATTCCTCCCCACGGCGGACATGACCCTCACGCTGTACCTGGTGTACGCGATCCAACACAAAGCCACCTTGTCCATGGTACAACTCACATGCTCAGCCGTGAGCTTTGCACACCGCATGACCAGGAGCATCTGCCCAACGATCGGACCATTCACCACTCAAGTACGCGATTTCGCAAAAAGGCACTGCCCTCGCCCCATGCGAGTGAAGGAGCCTGTCTCGCTGCAACAAGTCCACGACATGTTTGCCAGCTACCTGCAATCCGACAACCCAGGAGAGTTCCAAAAGGGGCTAATCCCCATCCTCATGTACACCGGATTTTTAAGATACTCGGACCTCATCGTCATCGAGTGGCAAGATATCCAGTTCGAGAACGAGGTCATGTGGATTCTAATTCCGTACTCCAAGACGGACCAAGCTGGAAGGGGCACATGGATACCCATCGCCGCAACTCATGACCCCTTTTGCCCCGTCCGCTGCACCCGACGACTCATCCAACTTGCGGGGTACAACCAGCAGTCCGCGGGGCCACTTATTCGAGTCTTTGGACGCGGTTCACCCCAAAGTGGCCAAGCAAGGCCGCCATCATACCCGACGATCCGAAACTTGTGCAAAGAAGCGTTCGGGAGGATCGGATTAGGAGAACAGCAGCTGGGCACTCACTCCTTTCGCAAAGGAGCAGCCACTGCCACGGCAAACACCGGTGTGCCAGACAGAATCTTCAAACGACTGGGCAGATGGCGCAGCGACACAGCGAAGGAGATGTACGTCACGCCGAACGCCGAACACCTCGTCAACGCCTCCCGTCAGTTGCAAGATCTGACATACGCCCCTTCTTCAGTGCAGCATGCCGAGGCACTCGTCCGCCATCAAAAGCCCCCGCTGCCCATGTCTCAGAGACCCCAGTTGCAATGAGAACGATGCCAAATGATCAGTATAAGAAAGCAAGCTTTCTAAATATGATAATTTTTAAACACACGAAGTGTTTTTCAAAATTACGTATTTCGAAAGCGCAGCTGCCTGTAACGCAGATTTGGCATCGTCGAAGCGCGCTAAACGCCCTTCTCCAACTACAAAACGTGGGTTGGAGCTCATTTCCCTCCACCCACGTCTCTCATTTTCCAACGGCTCATGCAACTCTCCCACCCCCCACCCCGACACCGAGGACATCTGCGACGCCGCTGCCCAGGAGTAGTTGCGCAGGTTCTTGTAACACTGACAGTTGCACATACTCGTTTGTGCAATGTCGTCACTTCCCTCCAATCTGGTCCAATGTGGAATTGTGCATATTGAGATGCATGATTTGGAGTGTACCCAATCTCTAGTATGCGGTATGCGAAGTCTCGCTACTTCGCATAGAGCTGCTACACGCGAAACCAGCCGCGTGCAGGCATGTGTCATCCCTGCATGGTGCGGTGAGGAGGACCGGGGTTCGGTTCCTACTGTCGGCGACATCCTATGCTCTAGTGGTGGGCCCTCCTAGTGAGGGGAGTGTTGGAAGTGGACACTGGAATGGCCCGAGGTGGTCTCCCCAAGGGCTACATGTGTCGTCATGGGGAGGTATGGGTGCGCCGACCACCAAGGAAACATTGCCTTTGACCCAGTTGGTTAGTGAATTGGGTCCTTGTCTGGGGTGCCAAAAGGACACTGGGATTGGCCTCTGGCTTGGCTGGAAGGGCTACAAGCTGAGTGCTTGAGAGGCGTGAGCGCGCTCACCCGCTCTGCAATCATGCCTTTCAACCCAGTTTAGCGAACTGGAATGCTATCCCTGCGGTGGTTTGGGGCGATGAAATAGGCCGAGCCGAACTGACGCATGGCCTTCGGGTTGTTCTCTCCAAAGTGCGAGTGAGTAAGGAGTTACATTTCCTTCGCCCAAATCGGTGTTGTGTCCCTCCCGATCGGGGATGATTATGCCAATGCACCACGGCCTCTATGCCGTGCCGATCAGAAGGTTCAAACTTGTAGAGAGAGTATCCAACCGAAGCGACCGAACCGAATTGAGAGAGAGTTTAGTTCCTTGTGAACCGAACCGACATGCCTTGCGGAGAACTGTACCAGGGCTCTGTTCGAGAGACACACGATTTCGCTCCGTACGAGCCATTCTTTTAGCTGGCGTCACAAAGTCAGACCAAAAATTGGTGCTGTGTCAAACTGGAACCAAAAAACTAGTATCCATTGAGCGAGTATTTGCGATTTCCTACAAAGGCCTCTTTATGGCCATGACCATGAAATCGGCCCGCTGAGTGGCATTCGAGCTGCCGCTTTAGGTACAACGTAGCAAGCAAGCTGCGAGCCATGTAAAGGCTCCTCGTTGTTTGCTCCTCCGCGCGAGATCGCGCTGCTGTTTAGTCCCTGGTGACCGAGTCAGCCCATCCTGGCACTGCTTGCACTGCTAGTAGTGCCATGGCCAGCGCTGGAAGTAGTAGTAGCGCATGGAACGTGCAGGCGAAGCTGAGCCAGCTGGCGGAGCAAGCGGACGAGGAAGATCAACGCACCCGTCGTCGGAAGCTTCTCGGCTACTTCCTCGTCGTCGCGCTCCTGTGCGTCGTCCTTCTCACTCTCAGCTTCCCCTCGGCGGTATTCTCACCTTCTGATTCATTCCCATCCGCGCAGAGTTCCCTCGGAACGTTCAGTAGCAGCAGCAGCAGCAGCAGATTCAGCTATCCCTTCTCTCCGCCTTTCCTGTCGCGCGGCGGCGCGTCGACTCACACTCTTCCCGACGACTCCGAGGTTCTCGTATGCGCAACCAACACCACACGCGCCAGCGCCGCGACGTACGCAAAATCAGACCCAAACTTCCCACGACCAATCCCGTGGGTACCGCAGCCAAAGAAATACCTGCTAGCGACGTGCGTGAGAGGACGGCTGACGAACCGCCACGAGTGCCTGCACAAGTCGCTGCTCGTCGCGATGCTGCTCAACCGCACGCTCATCGTGCCGCCTCTCGACGTCTGCCCTCGCGCGTTCTTCTCCCATCCGCAGTTCAATCTCGCCAATTCCGTCGATCTGGATCACCTCAGCGCGTGCTTCGGAGGGGCCGGGGGAGCCGCCACCCAAGGCGCAGCAGCGGCGGCGGCGGCGGCGGCGGCAAATGAAACGGGAATGGCGCCGCCGGGGGGTGTGGGCCCCGGCGTGGTCACGCTACAGCAGTACCTGCAGTCAAATCAGCTCACGATGCTCACAGTGAACCTACTCGCCTGTGGCCTAGCGTACGACCCTCCCCCTGAAAGCTGCCCAGCCTTCTCCGCGTGCAACAACGACCCTAAAACTATCCCCATAGCCTTCCTATCAGGCCATTCCACTTTAGTCCTTCCTGCTGGCCGGCTAGCAGACCTAGCCTCCCGCCTGCACCAAGCCCTCCCTCAGGCCTCCAATGTGCCTGTGCTGTGCCTGGGGGATTTACTCTACGTAGACACGAGTGACATTCGAGAGGAAGGGCCGTTTCTTTCTCGGGATATCCTCCCCACCGACTGCCCGTTCCCGCTCAGGCCACCCCCCAATGCTGTGGCGGCAGCAGCGTGGTTCATGCAGGAATACACGGGGAGCGATTTTGCCGCTCTGCACTTGAGGCGGGGGGACTTTTACTCGCGGTTTCAGTGGTCTCAGGGTGCGAAGGCGGATTACTTCCCCTTGGAAACGATTGCAGATTACATTGCGGAGACTCTAGCCGCCGCTAATGCCGCCGCTGCTGCTGCTGCTGCTGCTGCTGCTGCTGCTGCTGGGATTGGCACTGCTGGTGTGGCTTTCCAAGCTGGTGCGACAGAGTCTGTGATTGGTGGAAAGGGGTCCTGCCTGAGAGGAAACTTGCAATGGCAGCCAATTCGGATGCTAGTGCTCTGCTCAGATGCAGGAGAGAGACAAGAAAGTGTACTCTCACGCTTGCTAGCAGTCCATGGCATCACTGTTGTGCGATTGGACGTTGTCAGCGATCCTGCTTTTGCGTTTTCCAGGGTAAATATCCCTGCACCTGCCCGTGCTGACACTGTCGTGATGGCGGAAAAGGTGGTTGCGGCCAATGCACGGATAATGTTCTATTCATGGTGCTCCAGTTTCTCCCAGCATATCAAGCATATAAGGGAGAGCCTAGGGCGTGTCAGTTGTTGGGACAGCATACTCTGTGAGGGGAGGAGCAAGGAGGTGACTTTGTCAGCAGCAGGACTCTACGATTAACTAGCGTAGCAATATTTCAAAATATCGTTAGGAGGCTTACATGTGTGCAGTGTGCATGCATACTGCATCAAGTAGGGAAATTTGGGGAAATTTAAAGCATGAAAATGTCAATCCGCGAATGCACTTGTGAAGGTGTCCTCCTTGGGGATGAAAGATAAACATTAGATAAATTGGTCACCCATCAACGAAAAAACGTCTTATAGGCACTATATAAAAGCACTGTACGAAATGTATCCCTCTAAAATAACCAATCACAACAAGCTGAGTGAAACAAGCAGTACCCATGCGGAACCAACAGCACCCAGCCTAAACTTTTATATCCGTCGAGCCAACTATCGTAAACCTATCGCAGATACATTTCAGGCGAACTTGCAGAGATGTTCTAGTATCCAGAATCCAGTGAGCGAGCTTCGTGAGCACGCGGAGCGGAAGTTTAAGCCGTCGCGCGGGACCGCTTCTTCCGCGCTTTCTCCAGCCCCACGAGCTGCACGTCGAAGATGATCGTCGCGCCCGCTGTAGTAGCCGTTATTCAGCGATTCGCGGGCGGTGACGTATGAACGCACGCGGTATGACGGGTTTGTCACGGATGCATGGACATGGACGGGTAGGCAGGGGATGTAGGGAGAATGGGTCAGGCGACGATTGACTGCTAACATCATTCAAACGCCGCGTAGATGATCGCTCAGATCGTCGCAAGTACGACAATCCGTCACGTGAGTATATTCTGAGAAAAAACACCACAGCATCGCCACGCCAATATGCACTGGGTTCTGCAGCCCTTTTTCGTATAAAAGCATAAATCAAACCATATTCCCAAATGTTTGTACAGCGACGCAGGTGCGGGATCGGTGAGGCATCTCACGCGGAATGCCGTACACGTGGCCCTCGTCGCCGTATCCAAGCTGCGGCGGAATCTTGAGCTTGCGCTTCTCCCCCAGACACATGCCCAACACGCCGCTCTCCAAGCCTGCCGGGAGAAACGGGCGGAGAGAGAGGCAAGGGGGTGGAGGGAGAGAGGGGGATGGGGGGGGAATAGGGGAGGCAAGAATAGAGGAGGCGCGAACGGAATGTTGCCAAGGTGACAGTGAGGAGACAAGAAGCGGCGATTAAGTCAGGGGAAGAGGGAGATGGAACGGGGCGGATACACAGAACCTCGGAGGAGCTACGTGGGCAGGCCATGGTGAACCTTTCATTAATTCCTTGAAAAAAAAAGCACCAGCAACAAGAGCCATGCGAGCAGGAGTCGGTGGAAAAGAGGGGTGTGAGTAGGCGATAGGACCGAAGGTAACGGGTACATTCGGGAAGGTATAGATGAAGAGAGGGAGGGGAGTGGAGGACGGAGGGCGTGGGGAGGCTTGGAGAAAAAGTGGGCTAGTGTCATGGGAGTTGTTGTAGCGCAGTGGCACCTTTAATCACGCTGCCTGCACCGATTCGGAACTGCACTGGAACGTCCAGGTCGTATGTGTTGTCAAACTGCCGGCCGTCCGTCAAGAATCCCTGTGATAGTTCGGAGAGTGATGGCGAACAGAGTAACAAGGGACAGCAGGAGCAGAGGGGGGAACAGGTAAGGGGTGGCGAGTCGTCCGAGGATGCGACAATTGAAGGCAGGACAAATAGGTGCATTTGTTTGCAACATCTACGAACAGGGAGCGCAGATAGAGCAGAGACGCACGGGCACGCACGCAATTCATGCACCCATGCATGCACACCATTCATGCATGCATGCACGCACACCATTCACGAACGCACGCATGCATGGCCGCACGCACACACGCACGCATGCCCGCACGCATGCCCGCACGCACACACGCACGCACCCTGTAGTGAACCTTCACTCGGTCATTGAGGTGAGCTGTTGCACCACACTTCTTGGGCTTGAACTGATCACACACGCAACCAGGTCGGAAGGCATGGGGGGGAGGAGGGGGGGGAGAGAGGATGGGGAGGGGTAGCAAGAAGGGAGCATGAGGGGGATGGCACAAGGGGATGCAAGAGGGAAGGAAGGGAGAATACTTAATCAGGGAATGATGGGAACGCACAAGGGTGCAAGTGTCTGACTGGATTTCGTAGAGGCACGAAAGATTTCTTAGTGTCGAGGTTCAACACAGTATGCACATTGGCGACTGGGAAACCGTTCTCAGAATCACTCATTTGCTCTGGCATGCGCTGATTCTGACTGACTTTGCACTTACCTTCACGCCTATCTGTAGCTGAGTCACGTCCTTCTCCTGCTTCCCAGTCACCTCTGGAGGCTGCGATGCTGCTGCCGTGTCTGGTAGATGGGGCCGCAAGAACCACAGGGTGAGGAGAATAATACAAGGGTGCATGGAGACGACAAGAATGGAAAGCCGGAGAACAGAAGGCGGTTGAGAGGATTCGCAGGCAGTTAGATAGCACTGAACTCCTTGAGAATGGAAAGCAATGTAATGGACCTGGCAGAATGGGGAGGCCATGAGTGAACCGTAATTACACGATTTACTCGATCATTACACGGAAATCGGTTCTTCTCGTTAGCAGAAACGAAGAGGTGCACCAAACTCCCGTACTTCACGTGAAAACGATATCCGTGGAATCGCGAGGATCCAGGTCAGTACCTGACGCGAGGATTGCTGCAAGGAGCAGCAACGAGAGCACGGAGAGACAGCGGTGCGTCCTGTGCGCCAGGAATTGCGCCATGATGACGAGAAGGCTTGTATCTTGTCCGCCGGAAGAGGAGGAAACTGGCGGTGAAGCGCCTTTACAAGAGAACAACGAGCAGTCTGAGACCGGGGATGATAGGACGTCAGGAATCAGTGTTACTGAATACGAAAAGCTCGTTCTGTGCGTGTCGAATAAATAACAGCTGGGTAATCGGATCCGTCGCGCTGGTGGCGCAGGCCACTATGGAACGGGAGAGGGTGACAGGTCATACAGAAGCAGGGTGTGACATGTTCCTTCCTAACCGTAACGGAACGACAGTTGTAGTAGGGAACCGAAGAGGCTTCCGGATGACCCCCAAAAAAGGAGCAAACCAAATATTCCAAAAAAATTATCACAGGCATGTAGAACGAGGTTTGCTGGGAGGAAGCCGTGAGTTTCAGAACGGACAGTCTCTTCCAGCCAGTTCGCTTGGGCTTCCAGCAGCAGCATTGCAGCAGCGCTGACGTTCCCGTTGCACCTGTTGCGGGGCCTGATCCGAGCCGCCTCGACGAGAGATTGAAGGGTCGAATGTGCCGTTTCGTCTTCCTTATGTGATGCAATATTGAGTATTTTGGTTTACGATATGAATTTACTGAACAATATTAAAGCAATGTACCGTAAGTAGGGCATATTCTATAAAATAACTGATAATGGTATTCCTGGACTGTTGGCACCAATGCCTACAGGATGCTACCGCGCGAAGGTGTATCAACATCTGAGTAAGAATGCTCCCGATGGCTGTTT
The DNA here is from genome assembly GCA_947471745.1 of Closterium sp. Naga37s-1. Classification (NCBI taxonomy): domain Eukaryota; kingdom Viridiplantae; phylum Streptophyta; class Zygnematophyceae; order Desmidiales; family Closteriaceae; genus Closterium; species Closterium sp. Naga37s-1. The sequence continues at coordinate 6,909,727 of CANJKZ010000051.1, read as the reverse complement.
GTGAGTATTTTCATAAAGCGGATATTTTTACGGACCAGAAGTAAGAGATTCTCTGTCCTTCCGCCCAAGTCAAACACGACATTGGCCCAGGCCCATCCTTTGTGCCCGAACCTTGCTTGGAATCAACCACCAATCAAATAGTTGCACTGTAAACACGGTACTGCGGTGATTGGTTAATCGCGAAGGCTAACCTCATCTGCACCTTCGTGTGTGCTGTCAAAAGAGAAGTACATTACGCAGGCCAGCCAGGCCAGAGGAGATCCCACCCTAGGTGGAGTTGCTTGCTGGTTCTTCATCGCATGGATCACGTTATCTCCACGGCAACATTTGTTCTGATCGAACGAATTCCAAGCCAGCCCATCGTTTGGTAAGGGCGTGGGCCCAACCGAGTTTGATCGCGACTGATCTGATCGGGTTGGATCTGATCGGGTTGCTTGTGATCGTAGTGCCCGAGCCGCCCGATCAGAGATGATTTTCGGAAAAGGCTGTCAGCGCCTGCTCAGAAAGCGCGATTCATTTGCGTGGCATTTTGGTCACCATTTTAGCGAGATTGACGACCAGGCTTCACCTGGCGAAAATCTTCGTTTCACTGTAAGTGCAACAGTGTAACTACTTGCAAGCATCGTTGGGTGCCCCGATCACAAGCAATCAATTGATTGCCTGTGATCGAGGAAAATCGACTCTGATCGGGGTTAAAATCGGGTCTGATCGAGGTTGGGCGATCAGCTGATCGCCCCAACTCAATCACACCAGATTTTCACCCGGATCAAATTCGATTTTGCTCAATCACCCTCGATCAGTTGATTGCATGTGATCGAGGGCCATAACGACGGTTGCGAAATGTTACACTGTTGAACTGAGTCTCGTGAAACCCTCGCTCATGCATGGCACATGGTGAGAACTCTCCAGGGGTTGACGATATTCCAGGGAAACAAATGGGTTCGCCAGGTGACGTTCAGTCGCCGATCTCGCGTGAGTTGGATAAGAACTTCCACGTAATGTTCTTGTGTTTGCCAAGCAACATCTCCACAACTTCGAAGAAAAACATTGCTGATCGGGCGGCTCCAGCAAAGTGATCACAGCCAATCCGATCCGATCAGATCAGAGCCGATCAGAGGCGATAAAAAACTTTGAGGAAGGCGGGAAGCAGATTTCAGGCAATCAGGGGCAATCAGCTGATCGCGATCAGCTGATCTCGCCAACTCAATCAACCGCCTCAAACAGCCCGATCAGACCCGATCAGACACAATCAGCCCCAATCACTTGATTGCATGTGATCGACGACCTGGGCGATGTACGCGATATGTAACACGCCTCGCCATGAGGTCTCGAAAATCCTTGCGAATACACCCAGATCGGCGAGAACTCTATGCGTGGTGCACACAGAGTGGTTCGAAGGTTCTGGAGCGGACCTTGTGCGGTGCGGGCGATGTTGGCGACATTACCACGATACTGAGATTCGTCCGTCTCGCCAAAGTTGGGATACAACTACCAGGTAATGGGCCGACAGTTTTCATGCAAAAGCGCGAAAAATTCGAGGAAAATCATCTCTGATCGGGCGGCGCGAGAAAAACTATCACAAGCAATCCGATCCGACCCAACCCGATCCGATCAGAGCCGAACAAAGTCGATTGGGCCCACGTCCTAAGTACAGAATGGGCTGCCCAGAGACAAAATTCATTAACAAAACATTCATGCAGCATTCATGAATGTCAATCGAACTCCCCACGAGTATGCACGGTGTGGAATGGACTTAGGGAATTTAGGGATATCTTTAAGGGGGAATATTAAAAAATATAGGTTTCTCCAAGAAACGGCCATATTAGCACGTCAATTATATAATCCTGAGGGTCATTAGCAAGCCTATTTCCTCAGCACTCCCACCCCACACCTACCCGCCATGGGCGTTCTTATTGTGTTCTTGCCGGTGCACGATGTGTTCCAGTTCTCCAGTTTCACCAAAAGTGCTGCCGCGTTAGTTCACAGCCGGATAGTACGCATTGGAATTCCCTTCATCCATAGTAATTATTCGTTTAATTGCCGTGAGGAGCAGGACTAGTTGTAGTGACTAGCGTGCACTTTCAGTCGCCTTGCCACACGAGACTTCAACAACAATGGAAGAACCGCAAACCCTAGTCAGAGTCAAACAGGAATGGCAGCAGGAACAAAGCACTTCCAACAGCGAGGCGTTGGAGCAAGCTGGTGACACGACGCGGGATTCCGGCCGCCATGAATTCAACAAATTCGAGAATCAATCTTGGACGTCCCCGTCTGGCCCTTTCGACTCGACCGTCCAATCCGAAGCGAGCCCGAACGTTGACTATGAGTTCATGAATAACCATCATGGTGGCGATGTAAGCTACCCCGATAACAGCGGTGACATGGCGTTCGACTGTGAAGCTTCGACGACGGCAGCGACAACACCGACGACTCCGACGATTGGTGGTGAACCCGCGATGCGGCATGGCTCACTGGGTATCATGGCATGCGGTGCCGTCGACCACGATCCCGCTGACCAAAATCCCGCTGACCATGCAGTAGACCGTCCCGTTGACCATGCTTCTTCAGCTAATATTCGTTCCTCGACGATCGACTGCGTTCCGACGCCGATGCATTTTCGCCTGCAAGAAACCCCCATTAAGCGACAATTACCCGATCTGGACGCGGATGTCCTTCTGTCTATAGCGCGTATGACGGGTCACCCTCTCCGAGCCATCGCCGTCCTCGCCGCCTGCTGCACGCGGCTCCGCCGTCTCGCCGAGACCGACCTCTGGCCCCTCTATTGTCACACCCGCGCGCAAGATCTCGTCCGAGATATTAACGCGCAGCAGGAGGAGGCGAAACGGCGGCGAAACGGCGGCGGGGACAGCGGCGAGTCGACTCGCCCGATGAGCCTTTCCAACCGAAAACTCCTCGGGTTACCAGCCGCCGCTCTTTCGCCGAAGCTTCTCAGCTACTCGCCCGGTATTCTCGAGGTGCCGTTCAGCCTGCTGAACCCGCGAATTAAGGATCTCCTGGAAAAAGTCGGCCAATGGTGGTCCGACGGATACTTTGACGGAGACGACGCGAGCCGCTGTTCCGAGATTTTCATGCATGATCACCGGAGAAGGAGCGCGTGGCGCATGTGTAAGCGCGCCGCGTCGCGCGTTGCGTGGGTGCCTGTGATCGCCGTGCTCGTGCCGATCGTCGTGGGGTATTTCGCATGCGTCTTCGTGAAGCGGACAGCGCGGACCGCGCGACGTGTGGCTGTAAGGGGAGGGAGGAGGCTGGCGAGGAGGGTTTGGGAGACGACGATGGGGAGGGTGGGAGGGAGGACGATCTTGAGAATTGGAGAGAGAGTGGGGTGGTGGAGGGAGGATGAGGCGGGGGAAGGAGGGCAAGGGATTGACATTGAGGCAAATTTGAGCGGCCCGGGAGACGCGGATTGGGATGGGAATGTGCGAGGAAACGGGAATGCCGCAGATGATTTTGTGGAGCGTTATGGGCGCATGTGGGATGAGATTGACGGTGGTGATGTGGATGATGTTGGTGGTGATGGTGATGGTGATTCTAATCATGCGGTTGTCGGTGTTCCTGACGAGGAAGCTGATGATGCTGCTGATGCTGCTGTGGATGGTGCGGCTGGTGCTGCTGGTGCTGGTCTTGAAGGTGATGGCGATGCTGCAGAGCGAGGCGCTCAGGAATGGTGGGAAGTGGGCGGAGGGAGAGCCGCAGCAGACGAGGGAACAACAGCGGAAGAGAGAGAAGCATTTTTGGTAGCCATGGCGTCGCGCGTGGGGAACAAGAAGAGTCTGGGTCTTATGGGGCATGTGGACGAGATGTGCCTTCTCTCCCCCTACCTCCTCGCGGATCTCTTCCCCCCCTCGCTGCTCTCCACCTCCTCCGCTGCTTCCTCGTGCTCCTCCTTCCCGCGCTGCACTAGCTCGAGACGCCGTGAGGGGCATCAGCAGCAGGAGCAGCAGGAGACTCATGAGACGCAGGAGCAGCAGGAGCAGCAGGAGCAGGAGAAGGAGATCCAGGAGGAGGAGGAGGAGGAGGAGGAGGAGGAGGAGGAGGAGGAGGAGGAGGAGGAGGAGGAGGAGGAGGAGGAGGAGGAGGAGGAGGAGGGGTCGAGTGAGGGGGAGGGGGAGGAGGGAGAGGGGGAGGCAGGGGCGTCGTTTGCTGTGATGGAGCCATCGTTGAACATGTGGGACATCTCTGTCTGCCGAGGCTTCATCGATGCGTTCCAGCGCACCGAGTATGTTGAGCATGTTCAGTTCTTGAGAGTTGCTCTGCTCACCAAGGCCGGTGCCTCTTGGCCTCGTTGCCTTCCCCCTGTCATGCGCGGCTGTTTCGAACCGGCTTTCTCCATCATTCCTTTTCAGAATCTTTGACACGCCTTTTTTGGGTTGCGTAGCAACCTTATACATTCGTTTTCACTTTTCGGTTGACTGACGTGAACAGTGATTTTTCTCCAAAAATATGGATGAAATCACTGTTCACGCAAGTTACCCGAAAAATGGAAACAAATGTGTCCAATCATTCCATAATCGTCGATAAGTACGGCGAATGGAATAATTGGACAATGATTTACGCATCGATGACCAAACGTGCACTCACAAACGCAAAGTATCGCACTCTACTTCACACCCTCAAACACACACAAAACCACATGCACAAAACCAACATAACAATCGTGCATGCTTCATGGTGAATGTTAAAATGCATCTACGGTGCAACAGCGATTGATCTGGTACGGAAGGGGCAAGCAAAGCTACCCCACCGACAATCACAACCACAATTGCATACATAAAGCAATTCAACACCACGTCCTGAAACGAACACGAATGTCCACATGCAAACAAACAATGAAAATACAGAGACATGAATGCCTCGAAGTGAATGTTATGAATCGGTGTTGCAGCAAAAATTGATCCGGTACGGAAGAGGCGAGCAAAGCTGCCCCACCGACGATCACAACCTCAGCTGCAAGCACGAGTCACTTAGCACCACACCTCGAAACAGACAGTACATCAACTGACCAAAAAAAAAATGTGGTTCACACACACAAGATTACACATATACGGTACACACACACGTAACACACAAACACAAAGACATTCACATCACATCACACACAGAAGGAAACAGATAAACACGCAAACATAGCAAGAAGCAATTGAGTTCAGCTATGTATCATTAATTGCTATACATGTCCCTGCTCCCTACTTCCTCCGTCCCTCCTCTATCATCTCCTCTGCCCCCTTCTTGCAAACTACCCTCCTTATCCTCCCCTCTTTTCCTTTCCTTTTCTCTCCCAAAAAAAACCCTCCCTTTCCTTCAGCAAGAATGCTTCTCATACGCCCTGCACAAGAAAGCAAAAACAGAAAACACAATTCACACCCTGCACAAGAAAGAAAGAAAGAAAAAAAGATGAAACAAAAAACAGAAAGTACAACACACACTTTGCAGAAAAAGGCGAAACAGAGAATGCAACTCACATACTTTTGCAGAAGAACGCGAAACAGACAATGCAATTCCACTACGCTGTACAAGAAGCAATAACAGAGAAAACACCTTACACACCCTGCACAATTTCCACAGCCTGCACAAGAAGAAAAAGCAGCCTAGTGCGCTAGGCAACAGCGTGTTAGGCGCCAGCGAGCTAGGCGCCAGCGCGCTAGGTGCCAGCGCGTTAGGGGCCAGCGCGTTAGGCGCCAGAGCCTTAGGCGCTCGCGCCAAAAGGCGCCAGCGCCAGCGTCAAAAGGCGCGAGCCGCCAGCGCCAAAAGGCGCCAGCGCCAGCGCCCAAAGGCGCGAGCACCAGCGCCAAAAGGCGCCAGCGCCAGCGCCCAAAGGCGCCACCGCAAACGGCGCCGGCGGCCAACGGCGCCCTCGCCTTACACGCCAATGACGCCTAAGGCGCGAGCGCCAAGGCCAACGCGCTTGGCGCGTAGGCGTCATAAGCGCTAAGGCATGAGCGCCCTAGGGCGAGTGCTCTATGCTATATTGCCTAATGCACGAGAGTCAATGGCAAGCCCTCTAGGCGCGCGCGGCTTAGGCACTAACAAGGTAAAGTACGGTAGTACCTGAGAAGGTGGTTGGAGTTCTTGAACGGCTTCAAAAAAGTTGGAACGGTCGTGAGAGCATTTTGGTTGAGAGGAGCAGTTGGTTGGGGGGGGAGAACGAAACCCTTGCCAAGGATGGGACTGTTCACCTAACCCCAAGTCAGCAAAACATCTCCTTTAGTGATAGTTGGTTTCTAAGTTATATAAGTTCCAATCTGTTGCTAGTGGTTTGATTGTTTATAATAGATCATGGAAATATGTGTCATTCATATTTTGTTATCCAAATGTTAGTCATTACTGATAATCTTCAGCGTGCCATTTCTTTGCAACTCTCATAGCCACACAACAAATCATACTGCATATTGTCAATTGGAATGAAATGATTTGTTCAAATTCGGCTACGATTCTTCCATTATGTCGCATTATTGGCGTATGATGGTTAAACAATGTCCATCTATTACAGATCGAAATATTTCATTTCACTATTGTTATGTTAATTGTTTTATCGGCGAGTTACTACTGAAATACTCTTCAGATTCAGTATACGTGAGGGACGTTATAGAGAATTGCTACCGTAACAGTCTACGCAACCCTTCCGGGGTTTAAACGTCGAGTCTTGTCACTTCCTTCCTCCCATTCCTCTCCCCCCTTCCCCCCGTACCCTCTTCCCTCAATGCACAACTGTGTTCCACCGCCCATCTCCCTGTCGTCCCCCAAATCCATCAGGCTGTATCGACAGCTGGCAGCTCGCTCTGCTGCTGCCGATGACCATGGCAAATGTCCCTTCTGCTGCTGCAAGGTAATGCTGCTCCCTTCGGAATCAGTCATTGCTGCCGCAAGCTACGCGATGCACCACTGTTTCTCGAGTAAATCGGGCTAGATTCTATGGTGAGGCGGACCCTAGCGCAGAAGGGATGGTGCATTGCGTGCTTGCAAAGCGCTTGCTGCTAGGTAGCATGCCCATGCATCAGGTTGGGTGGGATCACACTGTGCTAACAGGGTGTGGAAAACTTAGGCAATGAGAGGCAGTATTTAACTGTTCCTTCACGCGCCCATGGCATAACTTGTTGGGTGTGCAGGTTTGGAACGCATTGGACACGCTTGCAGACATGGGCCGCATGCGGGCTTTTAGCTTTGCGATATGTGAACATGTGAGTGGGCGATGCGAATGGTTCACGGTGTTTTAAAGTTGCTAACTTTAGAGTAGTGAATTGCAGTGTGCGTGCCTGCTACGTAGACCCATTCCTAGTTTTTTTTTTTCCGTTTTTACTTATCTCACACACACTCACTCACTCGTATACGCACACGCACATCCGCGCATGCTTGCATTTGCGTCCCACCCTCATTCAAACACGGCTGCCTGTCTCCCCTTTGCGCTTGTCGTACTCTTGTAGGGCCACTTCTGCGGATTATTTAAAGTGAGTACTACAGGGCCACTGTTGCAAACATTTCACTTGCACGATTCTTTTGTACCTTACGTTTACCTTTTTATTGTTGTCTTCCAAGTCAACTCCTGTTGTTTGCTGCTCTTCTAACAAGTTTTCCCTCCCCCACGTACACCATATACTCATACTCCTCTCACCATTCTGCTCTTTTTGCTTGCAGGAGAGAACGTAAAATAACAAGAAAGAACTGGAAAATAAGGCAAAACAGCATGATGAGATGGAGAAACGATACCATGTAGGGCAGAAAATATGATAATGGTTTTTACTGGAAGCAGTATGAGCGTGTTTCTGCAGCTGCCTTGCTCCTCTTGCTCGAATCTCTACTTCAGCTAGGTCTAACACTTACTAACTAGACATACTTACTGGTTTGCTGAGGTTTGGGTAGAGACAAGCAGGGCTAAATTTTGGATTTTACTACCCTTACTATGATCAGTGTGGTACAAGGTCCAAAACCTGATAATCAGTGTGACCCCTTCTGAAAACCCTGTTACTTATGTCGGTTTTCAAAAATTTACCCTATCGCATCAATGTTCTTACGTAAAAGACAAACCCTGGAGAAACTGTAAGTCTGGCCTATGGTGGCCTATGGCGGCCCACTTAGAGCCAGCACATGCATTGCCAAGGCCGAAATTACGGTTTCGCCAGTTGGCAATCGGGATTCGGGAATCCCGGGTTACTAGAAAATGGGGGTGGGGGAACCGGGTGTCAGAATCTCTAGGCAGGAATGAATGCACTGTGGAAGAGTTGGGTACAAGTATGAAACCCTAAACGGGGCTGTACCCCATATTGGCTACCCCACTACAGCCTAACAAAATATATCACACATATACTTTGACACACCCCCATAGGCAAAGTGGGGGAGACCAAGGGGTCACAAGACCAGTCAAGAGAAGCAAAGCAAGCTCAGGGTGGATCACAACGTCACCACACACACTGAGCACAAGCAATGGGCCACAAGGCCAGTTCACATGCAGAGGTATACATACAACAACAACAGCACAGTGATCTCTACTTAGCAGAGCAAGCATGCAGATATATATATAGATCACAGTACAAGCAAAGTCTACAGCAAGTGAGGAAACGTGGGCACAAGGCCTAACAAAGTGCAGAAACGCTGATGATCACCAGACAGGAGTGCCCTGGTGAATATATCAGCAGTGTTGGCCCGAGTGGCCACGTGAGCAAGACGAAGCTGACCACGCTGCTGCAACTCTCGAGCCAAGAAGTAACGCAGAGCGATGTGCTTCGTTCTGTGCTCCCGTCTGTGTTCCTGACACAAGGCAATGGCGGCCTTGTTGTCGACGTACAGCACTGGAGGAGAATGAGGCCGCTCTCCCAAGTCGGTCAGCAGGTAGGTGAGCCAGCGTAACTCCTGTGCAGCCATGGCTGTGGCGTAGATCTCAGCCTCACAACTTGAGCTGAGAACCGAAGACGAGCGTGTAGAACGCCAAGAAACTGAACCAGAGCCAAGGCCGAAGGTGTAACCCTGTGACGACCGCTGCATAGCCTGCTCGTCAACCCAAGAAGTGTCTGAGTGCCCAATGAGGACAATGTCGCCCCGTCCTCCAAGCACGAGCCCCATGCCCGACGTACTGCACAAGTAGCGTAGTACCCTCTTAGCAGCATCCATGTGCACCTTTCGGTGCCGACCAGGAGACACGTAGTGAGCCAGAAGGCCAAGAGGGTACGCAAGGTCAGGACGAGTGCAAGTCATCAGGTACATGAGGCACCCCACTAGCTCTGGGTAAGGACCACTTGTCAAACTTATATGATCTAGCCTGTGTAGGCTGTAGCGGGTTAGATACTAAGGGGTACACAATTCTAGGGTTTCATATTCGTATCACTTTCATTCCTTAGTTCATTCATTCTCGTTCTAAGTTTCTCATGGTATCGAGCAGGTTCCCTAGTGGGAACTGTCCTAGGGCCCACCAAGATCGATTTTTTTTTTTTTCTGCCCGGGGCGCGCGTTGTCCCCTGCCCGAGGCGCGCCTAGTGTTCTGCCCTTAGCGGCCCGTCGCGCCCTCCTTAGCGGCCCCGTCGCGCCCTCCTTAGCGGCTCCGTCGCGCACTCCTTAGCGACCCCGTCGCGCCCTCCTTAGCGGCCCGTCGCGCCGCCCTTAGCGGCCCCGTCGCCGCCTCTGCCGGCCTCGTTGCCGCCCTTGACGGCCCAGTCGCCGCCCCTACCGGCCTCGTTGCCGCCCTTGACGGCCCCGTCGCCGCCCCTTCCGGCCCCGTCGCCGTCCTTCCGCGGCCCCGTCGCCGCCTCGCCCTTTCAGCGGCCCCGTCGCCGCCCTTTCAGCGGCCCCGTCGCCGCCCTCTCAGCGGCCCCGTCGCCGCCCTTTCAGCGGCCCCGTCGCCGCCCTTTCAGCGGCCCCGTCGCCGCCCTTTCAGCGGCCCCGTCGCCGCCCTCTCAGCGGCCCCGTCGCCGCCCTTTCAGCGGCCCCGTCGCCGCCTCTTAGCGGCTTCGTCGCCGCCCTTCAGTGGCCCCTTCGCCGCCCTTTCAGCGGCCCCGTCGCCGCCTCTTAGCGGCTTCGTCGCCGCCCTTCAGCGGCCCCGTCGCCGCTTTTCAGCGGCCCCGTCGCCGCCCCTTTCCGTGGCCCCGTCGCCGCCCCTTTTCGCGACCCCGTCGCCGCCCCTACTCGGTCTCGTCACCGCCCCTTTCGGCGGCCTCGTCGCCGCCCTTCAGCGGCCCCGTCGCCGCTCCTTCGCGGCAGCGACGCCGCCCTTCACGGCCCCGCCAAGCCGCCTTCGCTGCCGAGCCGCTGAGCCGCCGAGCCGCCTTTGCCGCCGAGCCGCCGAGCCGCGGAGCCGCCGAGCCGCCGAGCCGCCGAGCCGCCGGGCCGCCGCAGCCGAGACGCCGCCGTCACTGCAGTAGCGGCCCTGTCCCTGCCGGCCTGCCCTGGACCGCCTCACTTGCTTGGTAAGCGCAACGCCTCTGCCACTGCACTGCCCTACCTTGCTGTACTCACTGCATGTCTGCTGCTGTCATGGCCACCCCCAGTGTTCTCACCTTTGACGCTGAGGGTCGGGCTGTTGACTTTGAGGTCTGGGTAGATGATCTGCAGCTTTTCCTACAGTGCGATAGGGCAGACGGTCTCTCCCTGTTTGACCTCACTTCTGGTGCCTCTCCTGCCCCTGCTGCTGATGCTGACGCCACTGTTCGCTCACAGTGGGCCACGCGCGATGCTGCTGCCCGCCTTGCTGTGCGCCGCCACTTACCGACCGCTGAGCGCGCGCATTTTAGTCAGTACAAGAGTGCTAAGACCTTGTACGACGCTGTAGTTGCACGCTACTCTTCCCCTGCCACTGCTGCTCTTAGCCGCCTCATACTGCCGTTCCTCTTCCCTGACCTCGCCGCTTTTCCCACAGTCGCTGACCTCATTACGCACCTTCGCACTAGTGACATTCGCTACCGCGCTGCGCTTCCTGCTGAGTTCTGCGCCAAGAACCCCCCCCCTATGTACATCACCCTTTACTACATAGTCACCCGGCTCCCTGACACCCTTCGCTCGGTCAGGGACCACTTCCTCTCTGTTTGCCCCACCACTCTCACCGTTGACCTCCTCGAGGAGCGCCTCCTAGCAGCAGAGAAGAGTATAGTCGCTGTAGGAGCCTCTCGTGGTGACCCTCGTACCCCTGTCTTTGAGGGGTGCTCCCCCTCCCCCCTCTTGCCCTCTTTTGCCTCTGCTGCTGCGGCCGACCTCGTTGGTCTTGAGTCGGTCGGCGCGGCGTCTGCCCCTAGCGGGAGACGCCGCTCAGGCAAGGGCAAGGGGGGCAAGGGCGCTGGAGGAGCTGGCGGGGGCGGTGGAGGCGGCGGTGGAGGCGGAGGAGGGGTTGGGGGTGGCGGTGGGAGTGGTGGCGGGGGTGGGGGCGCTAGTGGCGGCAGTGGAGGCGGAGGAGGCGGCGGTGGTGGCGGTGCGGGCGGAGGTGGTGGAGGTGGAGGCGGTGGTGGAGGTAGCGGCGGCGGAGGTGGAGCTGGTCGGGGCGGCGCTACGCAGAGGGTCGGCTCCGGTGGTGGTCAGCGCCAGCAGCAGCAGCAGCAGCGCACTCGTGAGACCCCTTCCCCCCAGCAGCTTCGTGAGTGGTACACTGCTCGTCAGCGGGGTGGGGGTGCTGGCCCCTGTACCTACGTTCTACGTACCGGCGACCGCGCGGGTGAGCAGTGTGGGGGTCCGCACTCCACCCAGCGCTGCTTCGGCCGCCTGACGGACGCTTGGCGTCATCAGTTCCCTGACGCTACTGAGATCCCTCGCTGGGGCGAGCTGTTTAGGGCGGGTGTTCCGATCTTTGATCTTGACTATGATGCTATTCTTGCTGCCATGTATGCTGTGACTATTAGTGATGAGGGTGACTGTTACCGGTGTTTTCCGCCTGACCCGGGCATTGAGGCTGCTGCTCTAGGTGCTGGTGAGGCTGCTGCTCTAGGTGCCAGTGAGCCTGCTGCCCCAGGTGCTGGTGAGTCTGCGCTCTCAGGTACCGCGTCGGCTCCGGCCACCCACACCTTCACCCTTGACTCGGGTGCTTCCCGCTCCTTTTTTCGAGACCGCACCATGCTTACGCCGCTTAGTCGGCCTGTGGCAGTCTCCCTGGCAGACCCCTCTGGGGGTCCTGTCCTTGCCCACTTCTCCACTGTTCTACCGTGTCCGGCGGCCCCTTCTGGCACCCTGTCGGGTCTTTACCTCCCCTCGTTCTCTACGAACTTGGTGAGTGGTGCTGACCTCCAGGATGGAGGGGTTCACCAGTTCACTCCTGCGAGTCAGCGAGTGACCCACTGTACCTGTGCTCGGACGGGCCGTCACTTGGCCACGTTTACCCGTCAGCCGGGGTCGAGCCTGTACACACTGACTACTGAGTCTCCTCCGGTCGCTGATTCTGCTCAGGTAGCCGCGTCGGGTCAGGTGTTTGCTGCGGCGTCCAGGTCTGGTCCTGAGTCTGCCCCCTGCTCGTGTCCTCTCCTGTCTCACCAGACTCTCCTCTGGCACCACCGCCTTGGTCACCCCTCCCTGCCTAGTCTTCGAGGCATGGCCTCCCGTGTCCTTGTCTCTGGTCTCCCCCGGTCCCTCCCTCCCCTTCCTCCGGGGCCTGCCCCCACCTGCGTTCCCTGCGTCGAGGGGCGGCAGCGCGCTGCTCCTCACTCCTCCGAGTTTCCTCCGACAGAGGCTCCGCTGTAGACGCTTCACATGGACGTGTGGGGCCCAGCCCGCGTCCGTGGACAGGGTCACGAGCGTTACTTCCTGCTGGTGGTTGAGGACTACTCGCGTTACACCACAGTCTTCCCCTTGCGCAGCAAGGGTGAGGTCACTGAGGTCTTGATCGCCTGGATCCGCGCAGCTCGTCTCCAGCTCAGAGAGAGTTTCGGCTCGGACTTTCCTGTTCTGCGTCTGCACTCTGACAGAGGCGGAGAGTTCTCCTCTGACCTTCTGCGAGCCTTCTGTCGTGCACGAGGCATCCGCCAGACCTTCACGCTTCCGGACTCTCCGCAGAAAAATGGGATTGCTGAGCGCCGCATTGGCATGGTCATGGACGTCGCTCGTACGTCCATGGTCCATGCGGCTGCCCCCCATTTTCTGTGGCCGTTTGCGGTTCGGTACGCGGCGCTTCAGATCAACCTTCAGCCCCGGGTCTCCATGCCGGAGACCTCCCCTGCTTTGCTGTGGACGGGGAAGGTTGGCGATGCGTCTGCGTTCCGTGTCTGGGGATCTCGGGCGTTTGTCCGCGACTTGTCTGCGGACAAGCTGTCCCCTCGTGCTGTTCCCTGCGTCTTCCTTGGCTTCCCCCCTGACGCGCCGGGCAGACAGTTCTACCACCCCACCTCACGCCGTGTTCTGTCCTCCCAGGACGTCACGTTTGACGAGTCGGTTCCCTACTACCGTCTCTTCCCCTACCGCACTGCGTCCCTCCCCCCCCCGCCGCTCTTCCTTACGCCAGGTCCCCCTCCGGTAGACCCCCTCCCCCCTCAGGGTCCTGCCCCCTCAGGTGTGTCTCAAGTAGACGCAGTCGACCCTGTCGAGGTAGCTGTTGACTCTGGTGCTGCTAGGGGTGGTGAGCCTGCGGGTGCTGGGTCTGGGGGTGCTGACTCTGGGGGTACTGAGCCTGGGGGTGCTGACTCTGGGGGTGCTGCGCCTGGGGGTGCTGAGCCTGGGGGTGCTGACTCTGGGGGTGCTGCGCCTGGGGGTGCTGAGCCTGGGGGTGCTACGCCTGGGGGTGCTGCGTCTGGGGGTGCTGAGCCTGGGTGTGCTGCGTCTGGGGGTGCGGAGTCTGAGGGTACTGGACCTGCTCGTGTGGCGTCTGGCGGTGCTGGGCCTAGAGGTTCTTCGGGTGCTTCATCCCGGCGGGAGCTACTCTCTCCACAGGAGCTGCGTGAGTGGTTTGCCCGGCGCTGGAGGCGAGCTGCTGGAGCTGGAGGTGCTGCGGGTGCTGGAGGTTCTGCTGCTGCTGAGGGTGCTGGTGCCGCGGGTCCCGGAGGTGCTCGTACTGGGAGTACTGGAGCTGCTGGGCCTGCGGGTGCTTCTCGTACTGGAGCTGGTGGTGCTGCGGGCGTCGGTGCTACTGAGGGTGCTGGAGCTGGACCCGCTGCGTCTTCTGCTGGTCCGGCTGGAGCTGGAGTTGCTGGAGGTGTTGACGCTGAGGGTGCCTCTGGTGCTGGTGCCTCTGAGGGTACTGGAGTTGGCGCTGCTAGAGCTGGGGGTGCTGCTAGCGCTGGTGCTGTCGTTCGGGGTGCTGGTGCTGTCCCTTCTGGTGCTGGTGGTACTGAGCGGCCGCGACCGTACTTCGTTCCGCTCCTTGAGCAGGTTCTTGGTCTTCCGTCCTCTCCTAGTCCGGCTCCTCCCTTATAGTATCCACCGCCTGTCCCGTCCGAGTCCCAGTTACAGCCTAACTCTCTTCTGCCTGCTCCTTCTCCCTACACTGGTCCTACTGGAGGTCTTGCTGAGCGTCGTGAGCCTGCGTCTCGTCCTGCGTCGCCTGTCCGTGCTGCTCGCACTAGTAGTCGTGGTTCGCGTCAGCGTCCTCCCCCTGTCCCCGGCACGCACCGGATGTCTCTGCGTCCCTCCACTGCTCCGCTGCGTGCCCCTTTGCCTTCTCCTCCTGAGTCCTCTCTTCTTGTTCTTGCCGACCCGGAGTCGGACTCCCTTCGTGCTGCCAGTCCTACTGTCACGCGTCTCCTTGCTACTGTCGTCACTGACCCTTCCTTTGAGTCCGCTGCTGCGTCTGCCTTAGTTTCTGAGCTTGTCAACTTCGCTGCTCGCTGTCGCCTAGACTACGCTGCTAATCTTGTCGCTGAGTCTGAGTCTGTCTGTCCTCCGTCCGTCGGGGGTGAGTGTGCCCTTGGCACGGACGTCCTTGAGGACAGGCAGGAGGAGTTCCAGTGCTTTGCTGCTGCTTCACCTCATCTCGTGTCCATGCTGCTTGCCCCTGAGGGAGACCCGGATGCACCAGACATCCCGACTCCGCGCTCTTACGCGGAGGCGATAGAGGGTCCCTACTCCTCTCAATGGCAGGCAGCCATGGATGCAGAGATGGCTTCCTGGAAGTCCACGGGCACCTACGTCGACGAGGTTCCCCCTCCTGGGGCGAACATCGTCAGTGGCATGTGGATTTTCAGGGTGAAGCGGCCGCCGGGTTCTCCGCCTGTCTTCAAGGCGCGCTACGTGGCTCGTGGCTTCAGTCAGCGGCAGGGAGTTGACTACTTTCAGACCTTCTCTCCCACCCCGAAGATGACCACTCTTCGGGTACTGCTGCACATAGCCGCTCACCGTGACTACGAGCTTCACTCTCTTGACTTCAGCACTGCTTTCTTGCAGAGCAGCCTGCACGAGGAGATCTGGCTGCGCCGCCCACCTGGCTTCACGGGGTCTTTTCCTCCTGGTACCCAGTGGAGCCTCCGGCGGCCAGTCTACGGTCTCTGCCAGGCACCTCGTGAGTGGCACGACACACCGAGGACTACACTTGTGGCTCTTGGGTTTGCTCCTTCTACTGCCGACCCGTCGCTGTTTCTGCGCACCGACACTTCTTTGCCGCTGTTCCTACATCCTCGTGTACGTCGACGACTTGGTCTTTGCCACAGCTGACACTGCTGGACTCGCCCATGTGAAGTCTGAGCTGCAGAAGAGACACACGTGCACAGACCTGGGTGAACTGCGCAGCTACCTTGGCTTGCAGATCACCCGGGACAGAGCACAGCGCACCATTACCCTGACTCAGTCACACATGGTGCAGCAGGTCCTTCAGCGCTTCGGCTTCACGTACTCCTCGCCTCAGGCCACTCCTCTGTCTACTCGCCACTCGCTCTCAGCTCTGCCTTCGGATGAGTCCGTAGAGTCGAGTGGCCCGTACCCAGAGCTTGTTGGCTGCCTCATGTACCTGATGACCTGCACTCGACCTGACCTTGCATACCCTCTTAGCATTCTGGCACGCTATGTTGCTCCTGGGAGACACAGACCAGAGCACATGGCTGCAGCGAAGAGGGTGTTGCGCTACTTGTGCAGTACGTCGGGCATGGGGCTTGTGCTTGGAGGGCGGAGTCCAGTGGTCCTCACTGGTCACGCAGACGCTTCTTGGGCTGACGACCAGGCTACGCAGCGGTCGTCACAGGGTTACACCTTCAGCCTTGGCTCCGGCTCTGTTTCGTGGCGGTCTACCCGCTCGTCTTCTGTTCTCGGCTCCAGTTGTGAGGCTGAGATCTACGCAGGGGCCATGGCTGCATAGGAGCTACGCTGGCTCACCTACCTGCTGACTGACCTAGGAGAGACGCCTCGTTCTCCTCCAGTTCTGTACGTAGACAACAAGGCTATGCTGGCCTTGTGTCGGGAGCACAGACTGGAGCACAGAACGAAGCACATCGCTCTTCGCTACTTCCTTGCTCGTGAGCTGCAGCAGCGCGGTCAGCTGCGTCTTGCTTACGTGGCCTCTGAGGCCAACACTGCTGATATCTTCACCAAGGCACTTGCGCCTTGTGACCATCAGCGCTTCTGTACTCTGTTAGGTCTTGTACCTACCTTGCCTCACTTGCTCACTTCTTGACCTTGCTTGTACTGTTACATATATAAATACCTGCTCTTGCTTGTTTAGCGTTATATATATGCGTGTACTCATGTATGTGAACTGGCCTTGTGGCCTTGAACTTGTGCTCGGAATGTGTGGTGATGTTGTGATCCACCCTGAGCTTGCTTTGCCTTACTTTGCTTGACTGGTCTTGTGACCCCTTGCTCTCCCCCACTTTGCCTATGGGGGTGTGTCAAACTTATATGATCTAGCCTGTGTAGGCTGTAGCGGGTTAGATACTAAGGGGTACACAATTCTAGGGTTTCATATTTGTATCACTTTCATTCCATAGTTCATTCATTCTCGTTCTAAGTTTCTCACCACTCGGCTCTACGGATTCGTCCGTAGGTGGAGCTGAGAGCGAGTGACGTGTAGCCAGAGGAGTGGCCTGTGCCGAGGACCAGGTGAAGCCGAAGCGCTGAAGGACCTGCTGCACCATGAGTGACTCAGTCAGTGTGATGGTGCGGCGTGCTCTGTCCCGGGTGATCTGCAAGCCAAGGTAACTGCGCAGCTCACCCAGGTCTGTACACGTGTGTCTCTTCTGCAGCTCCGACTTCACCAGGGCAAGAGCCTCAGTGTCAGCAGTGGCAAAGACCAAGTCGTCGACGTACACGAGGATGTAGAACGGCGGCAGCGAAGTGTCGGTGCGCAGAAACAGCGACGGGTCAGCAGTCGATGGAGCAAACCCAAGAGTCGCAGGCGTCGTCCTCAGTGTGTCGTGCCACTCACGTGGCGCCTGGCGGAGACCGTAGACTGGCCGCCGGAGGCTCCAATGGGTACAAGGAGGGAACGACACAGTGAAGCCAGGCGAGCGGCGCAGCCAGATCTCCTCGTGCAGGCTGCCCTGTAAGAAAGCTGTACTGAACTCAAGAGAGTGAAGCTCGTAGTCACGCTAAGCGGCAACGTGCAGCAGCACCCGAAGAGTGGTCATCTTCGGGGTGGGGGAGAAGGGCTGGAAGAAGTCAACTCCCTCTCACTGACTGAAACCTCGAGCGACGTAACGAGCCTTGAAGACAGGCAGAGAACGTGGCGGCCGCTTTACCCTGAAAGTCCACATGCCATCGACGATGTTCGCCCCAGGAGGGGGAACCTCGTCAACGGAAGTGCCTGTGGACTTCCCGGATGCCATCTCTGCGTCCATGGCTGTCTGCCACTGAGAGGAGTACTCATCCACGATTGCCTCTGCGTAAGAGCGCGGGGTCGGGATGTCTGGAGCATCCGGGTCTCCCTCAAGGGCAAGCAGCATGGCCACGAGATGAGGCGCAGCGGCTACAAGACACTCAAGGTCCTCCTGCCTGTCCTCAAGGACGTCTGTGCCAAGAGCACACTCACCCCCCGACGGACGGAGGACAGACAGACTCAGACTCAGCAACAAGACTAGCGGCGTAGTCTAGACGACAGGCAGCAGCAAAGTCAACAAGCTCAGCGACGAAGGCAGACGCAGCAGCGGACTCAAACGACGGGTCAGTGATAACAGTGGCTAGCAGACGCGTGACAGTAGGGTGCTCAGCACGAAACCAGTCAGACTCAGGGTCAGCAACGACAGGCAGAGAAGACGCAGGAGGAGACGGTAGAGGAACACGCTGCGGAGCAGAGGATGGACGCAGAGCCATGAGGTATGTGCCGGGGACAGCCGGCGGACGCGGACGAGGAACACGACGACCAGTGCGGACAGGCGAGATAGGACGCGACGCAGGCTCACGACGCTTAGCAAGACCTCCTGACTGCTCAGTGTAAGGAGAAGGAGCAGGTAGCGGTGAGCCAGAGTGTAACGGAAGACCAGTAGACGACGGGAGGCTAAGAACCTGGCGAAGCACGGAGTCAGGCAGTGGCAGAGACGACGGAGACGGCGGAGCAAAGAACAGTCGTGGCTGCGCAGCGCCACCAGCACCAGCAGCTCCAGCACCACCAACCGCTCCGACACCTCCACCAGCTCCAGAACCTCCAGCTCCAGCTCCTCGAGCGCCAGGACCACCTGCAGCTCCAGAACCTCTAGCACCAGCACCTCCAGTACCAGCGTCACCAGCAGCTCCAGAACCTCCAGCGCCAGCACCTCCAGTACCAGCGTCACCAGCAGCCCCAGAACCTCCAGCTCCAGCACCTCCCGTACCAGCGTCACCAGCAGCAGTACCCCCAGAACGGGCACCTCTAGACCTAGGGTCTCCCGCAGCGGCCCCCTTAGACCCAGCACCGCCAGCCCCAGCAGCTCTAGTACCTCCAGTACGAGCACCTCCGAAACCAGCGACTCCAACACCTCCTGTAGACAAAGTACGAGCACCATTCCCAGCTGCAGAGCCCCGAGCTCCAGCAGCGCAACCCTGACGGCTAGCGTGCACTCGTGCAGCTGCTGAGGGGAGAGAGGCGCACGCGGACGAAGGCGGCCTCTCCAAGGAGACCGCGCACCAGCAGTCTCAGTACCCTCAGGCGCCGCACCCCCAGACTGAGCACCCCCAGACTCCTCACGCTCAGGCTCAGCACCCCCAGACGCAGCACCCCCAGGCGTAGTACCTCCAGCCTCCTCACGCTCAGGCTCAGCACCTCCAGGCTCCTCACGCTCAGGCTCAGCACCCCCAGGCTCCGTAACCCCAGGCTCAGCACCCCCAGGCTCCTCACACCCAGGCTCCGCACCCCCAGGCTCAGCACCCCCAGGCTCCTCACGCTCAGGCTCCGCACCTCCAGGCTCAGCACCCCCAGAGACAGCACCCCGAGTAGGACCACCCCCAGTAGGACCTGAGTCACCAGTGACCTCAACAGGCGCAGGCACGGGAGGGTCTACCTGAGAAACACCTGAAGGAGCAGGACCTGGCGCGAGGAGGGGGTCTACCTGGGGAGGAACTGGCCTGAAAAAAAAACAGTCCTACGGAACTACTGCTCTGATACCATTTCAGAATCTATAGGCAAGAATGAATGCAATGTGGAAGATTTGGGTACAAGTATGAAACCCTAAACGGGGCTGTACCCCATATTGGATACCCCACTACAGCCTAACCATATATATCATACATATAGTTTGACACCGGGGGGGCGGGGGGGGTATGGAACTCGCTTCAGGGTAAAACTCGTTATGGAATACGGGAACCGTTAGTCATCAGTGTGCCTAAAATGTAAACCCTGACACATTAGGGTAATCTTGACTCTTAAAAAAAAACCCAGGACCATCAGTTTTACTCCCAAAAACCACCCTGATTATCAGGGTATCAAGGTGATTTACCCTAGAGACAAGTCGTTAGAGACTGTCAATGATGAACTGGGAATAGGTTGGGATACAAATATGCAACCCTAAATGTGTTGTACCCCTGGGTTAACCTCACTACAGCCTACGGTAACATCAATATGAATGGTCTGACACACCCCCATAGGCTAGGTGAGGGATACCGTATTCTCCCGGACAAAACACCCCCCCGTAATTGTACACCCCCGGGTAGCTTGTGCGGGGTGGGTGTTATGATAGACCTCGTTTCTACTATACCCCCCTTTTTGGCTGATTTTCTATAGCACCCCCCTTTACTTACGAATTCGTTATTATAGTCGTTAAAGAGTAGCTGCAATACGGACGAGAATATCGCAAAAATTTCTCCCTCGATGAAATTTCGCGGTACATTCACTTATAATCTACCGAGATTCCCCCCCTCCCACTATTTCGCTGTCGCCACGTGCAGGCGAATCTTCCGCTACAAGTGGCAAGAGAGGTGCCACATGGCATTTTCGTGGGGGTGATGAAGTTCGTGGTCGAAACTCACATTCGCGCCTCAGACAGTGATGCTTAAATGAAAATCAAAACACCCACATTGTCTAATTAAATAAACACTACCGTAACACTAAAATATACCATATGTAAAGACCCGGGTATTATGTATTTTTTTCCTATGAGGAGACCCCCTCCCATTTTTCCCTGTATTTTTTGCTATACCCTAGGGTGTTATGTCCGGGAGAATACGGTAACAAAAGAGAGCAAGAAACACAAAATAGCCATAAGGCCAGTAAAGAGAAGCAACAAAACAAAGTTCATGGTGGATCACAAAGTCACCACACACAACAAAGCTCATGGTGGATCACAAAATCTGTCAAACATATATGTTTAGGTTATTTATTTAGGTTGTAGTGGGGTAGCCACTATGGGGTAAAACCCCTTGTTCCTATTTTGTACCCAACTTTCTCGATAGTCTCATCATTCCTAGCTACCAATTCTAACATGGTATTAAGAGCAATTGGTCCTTAGGACCTTAGGAGCGTTTTTTTCGGGCCCACCACCTACCAATTGCGGTTACCGAGCTACCCCGAGCCCTGCACTGCCCTAGCCCCGCGCACGTCCCGCTAGCAGCCCGTGCGGCCCGCGCGTCGCCCATTAGTAGCCCGCGCGACCCGCTAGTCGCCTCTGCTGGCCCGCGCGCCGCCCGCTAGTAGCCCGCGCGACCCGCCTGCTCTCTGCGCAGCCCACGCGCAGCTCCTACCGACCCGCGCGCCGCCCGCCAGCAGCCCCGTAGGCCCTGTAGCCCCATGTGCCGCCTTCTCCTACCGCGGCTGCCTGCTACGCCCAGCGCGCCGCTTGTCGCGCTGCCCTGCAGCCCCGTGTGCTGCCCGCCCTGCTGCTCTGCCGGCCGCTAGTCGCCCCGTGCGCCACCTGCCCTGCTGCCGCGGCTGCCTGTTGCACCTAGGCGCCACCCGCCCTACTACTGCAGCCGCCCATTAGGCCCTGCGTGCGGCCCGCCTTGCTGCCCTGCCGGCCGCCTGTAGCTCCATGCGCTGCCTCAACTCCTAGCGCGCTGCTGCACCATAGTTGCTGCTGCTGCTACTACTTGCTGCAGTTGCTCCTCCTCGCTGCTGCTGCTCCTACTTGTTGCAGCTGCTCCTTCTTGCTGCAGCTGCTCCTACTTGCTGCAGCTGCTGCTCCTTGCTGCTACTGCTGCTGCTACTTGCTGCAGCTGCTCCTGCCGGCCCCCTGCAGCCCCGTGCACCGCGTGCCCTGCTGCCGCGGCTGCCTACTGCGCCCACCCACCGCCCGCACTGCTGCTGCAGCCACTGCTACGCTGCACCCTCTAGCGCCGCCCGCACCTGCCCGCGTGCTGCTCCTGCCGGCCTGCTTGCCGGCCCTCTACTACTGCCGCTCTGTTCACCGCTCATCTGCAGCCCTCGCAGCTTCCTGGAAGCTTCTTGCTTGCTTGCTTACGCGGCCCCATTCACTAAGACGCTATGGCCTTGCTCAGCATTCTCGAATTTGATCCTGACGGCCGCCCCATTAAGTTCGAAACTTGGCTGCGGGACCTGCAACTGTTCCTACTGAGCGACTCTCGAGATAATGTTTCGCTGTATGACCTCACGTCTAGAGCTAGTCCTGCACCTGCCGCCTCTGCCGATAGCACGACTCGCTCGAAATGGCTCACTCGTGATGCTGCCGCTCGATTAGCTATCCGTAACCACCTGTCCATATCCGAGCGTGTGCACTTCGAGACCAAAACGGCTAAGGAATTGTACGACACTGTAGTTGCGCACAACTCTTCCCCTACCACTGCAGCGCTAGGCCGCCTCATTCTCCCCTACCTCTTTCCCGAGCTGTCCTCGTTTGACACTGTCGACGACCTCATCACCCACCTCCGCACTATAGACGCTCGCTACCGTGCCGCCCTCCCCACAGAGTTTCTGCCCAAGAATGAGCCCCCGATCTACATCACACTCTACTTTATAGTCACTCGCCTCCCAGACTCTCTCAGTGCAGTCAGGGACACCCTCCTAGCCCTTCGCCCCACAGACCTCACTATCGACCTGCTCTCGAAGCACCTCCTAGCAGCCGAGACGAACATTGTCGCTGTAGGTGCTGCTCGTGGCACTCCCTGCACGCCCTTCTTTGAGGGGTGCTCCGCCTCCCCCCTTGCCCCCTCTGTCGCTTCTGCTGCTGCTGTCGACTACCTTGGTGCTGAGGGAGTCGGTGCTGCCTCTGCTCCTAGTGGGAGGCGCCACAGCGGCAGGGGCAAGGGAGGCAAGGGTGGTGGGGGTGGCGGCGGTGGAGGCGGTAGTGGTGGAGGCGGTGGAGGTAGTGGAGGGGGCGGTGGTGGCAGTGGGGGTGGTGGCGGGAGTGGGGGAGCAGGCGGTGGGGGTGGTGGTGGCGGCGGTCGTGGTGACAGTGGACGCAGTGTGGGCAGTGGTGGTGGTGACGAGAGTGGTGGTGGCAGCAGCAGCGGTGGGCGGACTGGAGGTGGTCAGCGGCAGCAGCAGCACCAGCGCCAGCGTGAGCCCCTCTCGCCCCAGCAGCTTCGTGACTGGTATGCTCAGCGCCAGGGGTCTAGAGGTGTTCTCTCTTGCCCGTACATCATTCGCACCGCCGAACGCAAGGGTCAGACGTGCGGCAAGCCCCACACCCGCTACCGCTGCTTCTCCCGTCTAGATGATGCTTTGCGCAATGAGTTTATGGATGATCATGAGACGCCCCGCTGGGCAGATCTGCTTAAGGCTAAAGTGGACATATTTGAACTTGACTTTGGTGCTATTCTCACTGGCATGTATGCTTTGTCTACTTGTGCTGAGGGTGACTGTTACTTGTGCCTGCCGCCTGATCAAGGTATAGAGTCTGCTGCTCTAGGTGCTGGTGAGTCTGCTCTCTCTGTTACTGCGCCTACTCAGGCCTTGCACACTTTCACACTTGACTCTGGTGCTACTCGCTATTTCTTTCACGACAGCACCACACTCACACCCCTCGGGGGGCCCGGTGCTTGCACGTTCCACCACTGTTCTCCCGTGTCCGGCCGTTCCGTCCGGCTCACTGTCACGTCTCCACCTCCCCTCGTTCTCGACGAACCTGGTGAGCAACGTTGGCCTTAAGGATGAGTGGGTTGATACCTTCACCCCTGGAGGTCAGCGTGTGGCGATCTGCACGTGTGCACGGACTGGCCGTCACCTAGACACGTTCACCCGTGCGCCAGGATCCAGTCTTTACACACTTACCACTGAGGCTCCCCAGGTAGCTGCGTCGGGTCAGGTAGCTGCATCGCGTCAGGCGTCACCCCCTTGTGCGTGTCGCCACCTCTCCCACCAGAATCTCCTCTGGCACCACCGCCTTGGTCACCCCTCCCTGCCACGCCTTCGTGGCATGCATACCCACGTCCTTGTCTCTGGTCTCCCCAGGTCGCTGTCCTCTCTCCGCGCTCCCCTGCCCCTCCCTGCATTCCTTGCGTCGAGGGGCGGCAGCGTGCTGCCCCTCATTGCTCCTCGTTTCCCCCGACAGAGGCTCCCCTACAGACTCTTCACATGGACGTGTAGGGCCCCGCCCGCGTCCGTGGTCAGGGAGGCGAGCGGTACTTCCTGCTGGTTGTTGACGACTACTCGCGTTACACCACGATCTTCCCTTTGCGTCGCAAGGGTGACGTCCCTGCTGTCTTGATCCCTTGGATCCGCGCAGTCAGTCTCCAGCTCAGCGAGCGGTTTCGCTCGGACTTCCCTGTCCTGCGTTTGCACTCTGACAAAGGTGGTGAGTTCTCCTCCGACCTCTTGCGGGCCTTCTGTCAAGGGGGAGGCATCACCCAGTCGTTCACGCTTCAGGCCTCTCCACTGCAGAATGGGGTTGCTGAGCGCCGCATTGGCCTAGTCATGGAGATCGCTCGTACCTCCATTATCCATGTGGCTGCTCCCCATTTTTTATGGCCGTTTGCGGTCCGGTATGCTGCGCATCAGCTCAACCTCTGGCCCCGGGTCTCCTTGCCGGATACCTCGCCGACACTGCGTTGCGCCTCTCGTGCCTTTGTCCGCGATACCACCGCGGACAAGTTCTCCTCTCACGCCATTCCTTGCGTCTTCCTTGGCTTTGTCCCTGACGCGCCTGGCTGGCAGTTTTACCACCCCACCTCGCGCCGTGTCTTCCCCTCTCAGGACGTCACTTTCGACGAGTCGGTTCCTTTGTACCGTCTCTTCCCCTACCGCACTGCGCCTCTCCCCCCCCCGCCGCTCTTCCTTGCTCCAGGTCCCCCTCCGGTAGACCCCCTCCCCCCTCAGGGTCCTGCTCCTTCAGGTGTCTCTCAGGTAGACCCTCCTCCCGTCGCTGAGCCTGTCGAGGTCACTGGTGACTCAGGTGCTGCTGGGGGTGGTCCCGCTCGGGGTGCTGTCTCTGGGGGTGTTGTGCCTGGGGTTGTGGAGTGTGAGGGTGCTGAGCCTGGGGGTGCTGAGTTGGAGGGTGCGGAGCCTAGAGGTGCTGAGCCTCGGGTTGAGGAGCCTGGGGGTGCTGAGTCTGGGAGTGCGGAGCCTGAGGTTGCAGAGCCTAGGAGTGCGGAGCTTGGGGGTGCTGTGCCGGTCCGTACGGAGCCGAGGAGTGCTGAGTCTGAGAGTGCGGCGCCTAGGGGTACTGCACCTGGGGGTGCTGAGCCTCGGGGCACTGTGTCTCCTTCGTGCGCGCCTCTCTCGCCGCAGCAGCTCTGTGAGTGGTACGCTACCCGCACCCGCTCTCGGCTTGGTACTACTGGTCCTGGAGGTGGTGCAGCTGGAGCTGGAGGTGCTCGTGCTACCGACACTGCAGGCCCTGGAGGTGCTCGTACTGGAGGTACTCAAGCTGCCAGGGCCGGTGGTGCTGGAGACCCTTGAGCTGGAGGTGCTGCTTCTGGAGGTACTGCTGCTAGAGGTGCTGGAGCTGGAGACCCTGGAGCTGGAGGTGCCGGTTCTGGGGGTGCTACTGCTGGAGGTGCTGGAGCTGGAGACCCTGGAGCTGGAGGTGCCGGTTCTGGGGGTGCTGCTGCTGGAGGTACTGGAGCTGGAGATCCTGGAGCTGGAGGTGCCGGTCCTGGGGGTGCTGCTGCTGGAGGTGCTGGAGCTGGAGACCCTAGAGCTGGGGGTGCCGGTTCTGTGGGTGCTGCTGCTGGAGGTATTGGAGCTGGAGACCCTGGAGCTGGAGGTGCCGGTCTTTGGGATGCTGCTGCTGGAGGTGTTGGAGCTGGAGACCCTGGAGTTGGAGGCACCGGTTCTGGGGGTGCTACTGCTGGAGGTGCTGGTGCTGGAGGTACCGTACCGACGCGACTGTTCTTCTCTCCTCCGACGCCGTCGAGTTTGCCGCCGCCTGACACGGTACTTCGTTAGGTCCTTAGCCTTCCGTCTTCTACTGGCCTACCGTTACAGCCCTGCTCTCCACTGCCTGCTCCTACCCTCTACACTGAGCAGCCAGCCTCGCTTACGGAGCATCGTGAGCCCGAGTCTCTCCCTGCCTCACCTGTTCACACTGCTCGCACTGGCCGCACTGGGCACACTGGTCGCACTAGTCGTCAGCGTCCTCCTCCTGTCCCTGGCACACACACTATGGGGCTTCGTCCTTCTTCTGCTCCACAACGTGTCCCTCTGCCGTCGCCTCCTACGTCCAATCTCCAAGAGGGTGCGGACCCTGAGTCTGACTTAGTTTGTGCTGCCATTCCTACTGTCACGCGTCTCCTTGCGACTGTTGTCACTGACACCTCCTTTGAGTCTACTACTGCATCTGCTTTAGTTGCCGAGCTTGTCGACTTTGCTGCTCGCTGTCGTCTAGACTACGCCGCTAGTCTTGTTGCTGAGTCAGAGTCTGTCTGTCCTCCGTCCGTCGGGGGTGAGTGTGCTCTTAGCACGGACGTCCTTGAGGACAGGCAGGAGTACTTTGAGTGTCTTGCAGCCACTGTACCTCATCTCGTGTCCTCGCTGCTTGCACCTGAGGGAGACCCGGATGCTCTAGACATCCCGACCCCGCGCTCTTACGCAGAGGCGATTACGGGTCCTTACTCCTCTCAGTGGCAGACATCATTGGATGCAGAGATGGCATCCTGGAAGTCCACAGGCACTTACGTCGACGTGGTTCCCCCACCAGGGGCGAACATAGTCGATGGCATGTGGATTTTCAGGGTGAAGCAGCCGCGAGGTTCTCCGCTTGTCTTCAAGGCGCGTTACGTTGCTCGAGGCTTCAGTCAGCATCAGGGAGTTGACTACTTTTAGACCTTCTCCCCCACCCCGAAGATGACCACTCTTTGGGTGCTGCTGCACGTCGCTGCTCAGCGTGACTACGAGCTCCACTCCCTTGATTTTAGCACAGCGTTCTTGCAGGGCAGCTTGCACGAGGAGATCTGGCTGCGCCGTCCTCGTGGCTTCACTGGGTCGTTTCCTGAGGGTACCCAGTGGAGCCTGCGACGGCGAGTCTACGGTCTTCGCCAGGCACCTCGCGAGTGGCACGACACACTGAGGACCACACTAGCGGCACTTGGGTTCGCTCCTTCCTCTACTGACCCGTCGTTGTTCCTACGCACCGACACTTCGATGCCGCCGTTCTACATCCTCGTGTACGTCGACGCCTTGGTTTTTGCCACTGCTGTCACTGAGGCACTGACTCTAGTGAAGTCGGAGCTGCAGAAGAGAGACACGTGCATAAACCTCGGTGAGCTACACAGCTCTCTTGGCTTACAGATCACCCGGGACAGAGCACGGCACACCATTACCTTGACCCAGTCACACATGGTGCAGCAGGTCCTTCAGCGCTTCGGCTTCCAGTACTCCTCGCCACAGGCCACTCCTCTGCCTACTGGTCACTCGCTCTCAGCTCTGCCTTCGGATGAGTCCGTAGAGCCGAGTGGCCCGTATCCAGAGCTCGTGGGCTGCCTCATGTACATGATGACCTGCACTCGACCTGACCTTGCTTACCCTCTTAGCATCCTGGCACGCTACGTTGCGCCCGGGAGACACCGACCAGAGCACTGGAAGGCCGCTAAGAGGGTGATGCGCTACTTGTGCAGTACGTCGGGCATGGGGCTCATGCTTGGAGGACGGGGTCCAGTTGTCCTCACTGGTCACGCAGACGCTTCTTGGGTTGACGACTTGGCTACGCAGCGGTCGTCACAGGGTTACACCTTCAGCCTTGGCTCCGGTTCTGTTTCGTGGCGGTCTACCCGCTCGTCTTCTATTCTCAGCTCCAGTTGTGAGGTCGAGATCTACGCAGGGGCCATGGCTGCACAGGAGTTACGCTGGCTCACCTACCTGCTGACCGACTTGGGAGAGCCACCTCGTTCTCCTCTAGTTCTGTACGTCGACAACAAGGCCATGATTTTCTTGTGTCAGGACCACAGACTGGAGCACAGGACGAAGCACATCGCTCTGCGTTACTTCCTGCCTCGAGAGGTGCAGCAGCGTGGACAGCTACGTCTTGCGCACGTGGCCACTCGGGCCAACACTGCTGATGTGTTCACTACGGCGCTTCCGCCTAGTGACCATCAGCGCTTCTGCACTGCTCTTGGCCTTGTACCCGCTTCGTCTCACATGCTTACTGAGAAGAAACAAGAGTGGATGAACTATGGATGAAGTGGGTACAAGTACTAACCCTAATTGGGTTGTACCCCTTATGGGATACCCCACTACAGCCTACACAAAAGTATAAGCTATAACGTTCTGACACACCCCCATAGGCAAAGTGGGGGAGAACAAGGGGTCACAAGACCAGTCAAGCAAAGCAAAGCAAGGCAAGCTCAGGGTGGATCACAACGTCACCACACATTCTGAGCACAAGTTCAAGGCCAGAAGGCCGGTTCACATGCAGGAGTACATATATATATAGATAAGGCTAGACAAGCAAGAGCAGGTATATATATATGTAACAGTACAAGCAAGGTCAAGGGGTGAGCAAGTGAGGCAAGACAGGGACAAGACCCAGCTGAGTGCAGAAGCGCTGATGATCACAAGGCGGAAGTGCCTTGGTGAAGACATCAGCAGTGTTGGCCTCAGAGGCCATGTACGCAAGCCGCAACTGACCACGCTGCTGTAGCTCACGAGCAAGGAAGTAGCGAAGAGCAATGTGCTTAGTTCTGTGCTCCAGTCTCTGCTCTCGACACAAGGCCAGCATGGCCTTGTTGTCTACGTACAGGACTGGAGGAGAACGAGGCGGCTCTCCAAGGTCGGTCAGCAGGTAGGCGAGCCAGCGAAGCTCCTGGGCAGCCATGGCCCCAGCGTAGATCTCAGCCTCACAGCTGGAGCCGAGAACAGAAGACGAGCGAGTAGCCCGCCACGAAACAGAGCCGGAACCGAGGCTGAAAGTGTAACCCTGTGACGACCGCTGCGTAGCCTGGTCGTCAGCCCAAGAAGCGTCCGCGTGCCCAGTGAGGACCACTGGACTCCGCCCTCCAAGCACTAGCCCCATGCCCGACGTACTGCACAAGTAGCGCAACACCCTCTTCGCAGCAGCCATGTGCTCTGGTCGGTGTCTCCCAGGAGCAACATAGCGTGCAAGAA
The DNA here is from genome assembly GCA_947471745.1 of Closterium sp. Naga37s-1. NCBI lineage: Eukaryota > Viridiplantae > Streptophyta > Zygnematophyceae > Desmidiales > Closteriaceae > Closterium > Closterium sp. Naga37s-1. The sequence continues at coordinate 6,880,992 of CANJKZ010000051.1, read as the reverse complement.
TGCTAAGAGGGTATGCAAGGTCAGGTCGTGTGCAGGTCATCAGGTACATGAGGCAGCCAACAAGCTCTGGATACGGGCCACTCGACTCTACGGACTCATCCGAAGGCAGAGCTGAGAGTGAGTGGCGAGTAGGCAGAGGAGTGGCCTGAGGCGAGGAGTACGTGAAGCCGAAGCGCTGAAGGACCTGCTGCACCATGTGTGACTGAGTCAGGGTAATGGTGCGGCGTGCTCTGTCCCGGGTGATCTGCAAGCCAAGGTAGCTGCGCAGTTCACCCAGGTCTGTGCACGTGTGTCTCTTCTGCAGCTCGGACTTCACGTGGGCGAGTCCAGTAGTGTCAGCTGTGGCAAAGACTAAGTCGTCGACGTACACGAGGATGTAGAACGGCGGCAGAGAGGTGTCGGTGCGCAGAAACAGCGACGGGTCGGCAGTAGAAGGAGCAAACCCAAGAGCCGCAAGCGTAGTCCTCAGTGTGTCGTGCCACTCACGTGGCGCCTGGCGGAGACCGTAGACTGGACGCCGGAGACTCCACTGGGTACCAGGAGGGAAAGACCCAGTGAAGCCAGGTGGGCGGCGCAGCCAGATCTCCTCGTGCAGGCTGCCCTGCAAGAAAGCAGTGCTGAAGTCGAGAGAGTGCAGCTCGTAGTCACGGTGAGCAGCAACGTGTAGCAGTACCCGAAGAGTGGTCATCTTCGGGGTGGGGGAGAAGGTCTGAAAGTAGTCAACTCCCTGCCGCTGACTGAAGCCACGAGCCACGTAACGAGCCTTGAAGACAGGCGGAGAACCCGGCGGCCGCTTCACCCTGAAGATCCACATGCCACTGACGATGTTCGCCCCAGGAGGGGGGACAGCGTCAACGTAGGTGCCTGTGGACTTCCAGGAAGCCATCTCTGCATCCATAGCCGCCTGCCACTGAGAGGAGTAGGGACCCTCTATCGCCTCCGCGTAAGAGCGCGGAGTCGGGATGTCAAGTGCATCCGGGTCTCCCTCAGGGGTAAGCAGTACGGACACGAGATGAGGTGAAGCAGCTGCCAGACACTGGAACTCCTCCTGCCTGTCCTCAAGGACGTCCGTGCCAAGGGCACACTCACCCTCGACGGACGGAGGACAGACAGACTCAGACTCAGCAACAAGACTAGCAGCGTAGTCTAGGCGACAGTGAGCAGCAAAGTCGACGAGCTCAGCAACTAGGGCAGACGCAGCAGTAGACTCGAAAGAAGGGTCAGTGACGACAGTAGCAAGGAAACGCGTGACAGTAGGACTGGCAGCACGAAGAGAGTCCGACTCCGGGTCGGGAAGAGCAGGAAGGGAGGACTCAGGAGGAGAAGGCAAAGGGGCACGCAGAGGAGCAGTGGACGGACGCAGAGACATCCGGTGCGTGCCAGGGACAGGAGGAGGACGCGGACGCGAACCACGACCACTAGCGCGAGCAGTACGGACAGGCGACGCAGGGCGAGACGCAGGCTCACGACGCTCAGTAAGACCTCCAGTAGGACCAGTGTAGGGAGAAGGAGCAGGCAAAGGGGAGGTAGGCTGTAGCTGTGACTGCGACGGGACAGGCTGTGGACCCTCCAAGGGAGGAGGAGGATCAGCAGAAGGCGGAAGACCAAGAACCTGCTGCAGGAGTGGAACGAAGTACGGTCGAGGCCGCGTAGCGACGCCAGAAACAGCAGGGACAGCACCAGTACCCCCAGTAGGAGCACCCGCTCCAGCAGCACCTCCAGCAGCTCCACCAGTGGTAGTCGTAGCGCCAACACCCTCAGCAGCACCAGCTCCAGTCGAACCTGCAGGCCCAGCAGCTCCAGTACTCCCAGTACGAGCACCTCCGGGACCCGCAACAGCAGCACCCTCAGTAGCCGAAGAACCTCCAGCACCAGCAGCACGGCTCCAGCGCCGGGCAAACCACTCGCGCAGCTCGTGTGGAGAGAGTGGCTCCCGACGAGACGAAGCACGCGGAGAACCTCCAGGCGGAGGACCTCCAGGCTCAGCACCCCCAGACCCAGCACCCCCAGGCGTAGCACCCCCACACTCAGCACCCCCAGGCTCAGCACCCCCAGGCTCAGCACCCCCAGGCGTAGCACCCCCAGACTCAGCACTCCCAGGCTCAGCACCTCCAGGCTCAGCACCCCCAGTCTCAGCACCCCTAGGCTCAGCACCCTCAGCAGCACCAGAGTCACCAGTGACCTCGACAGGCTCGACTGCGTCTACCTGGGACACACCTGAAGGGGCAGGACCCTGAGGGGGGAGGGGGTCTACCGGGGGGGGACCTGGTACAAGGAAGAGCGGGGGCGGGGGGAGGGACGGAGTGCGGTAGGGGAAGAGGCGGTAGTAGGGGACCGACTCGTCGAACGTGACGTCCTGCGAGGACAGAACACGGCGAGAGGTGGGGTGGTAGAACTGCCACCCAGGCGCGTCTTGGGGGAACCCCAGGAAGACGCAAGGAGCAGCACGAGGGGACAGCTTGTCCGCAGACAAGTCGCGGACAAACGCCCGAGATCCCCAGACCCGGAACGCCGACGCATCGCCAACCTTCCCCGTCCACAGCAAGGCTGGGGAGGTCTCCGGCGTGGAGACCCTAGGGTGAAGGTTGATGTGATGCGCCGCGTACCTCACCGCAAACGGCCACAGAAAATGGGGGGCAGCCGCATGCATCATAGACGTACGAGCGACGTCCATGACCATGCCAATGCGGCGCTCAGCAATCCCATTTTGCTGCGGAGAGTCCGGAAGCGTGAAGGTCTGACGGATGCCTCGTGCACGACAGTAGGCTCGCAGAAGGCCAGAGGAGAACTCCCCGCCTCTGTCCGAGTGCAGACGCAGAACAGGAAAGTCGGAGCCAAAGCTCTGCCTGAGCTGGAGACGAGCTGCGCGGATCCAGTCGATCAGCACCTCAGTGATATCACCCTTGCTGCGCAAGGGGAAGACTGCGGTGTAACGCGAGTAGTCGTCAACAACGAGTAGGAAGTAGCGCTCGTGACCCTGCCCACGGACGCGGGCTGGGCCCCACACGTCCATGTGAAGCGTCTGCAACGGGGCCTCTGTCGGAGGAAACTGGGAGGAGTGAGGGGCAGCACGCTGGCGCCCCTCGACACAGGGGACACAGGTAGGGCCAGGGCCCTGAGGAAGGGGAGGGAGGGACCGGGGGAGACCAGACACTAGAAGACGGGAGGCCATGCCTCTGAGTCGAAGCAGAGAGGGGTGACCAAGACGGTGATGCCAGAGGAGAGTCTCGTGAGACAGGAGACGACACGAACAGGGGGCAGACTCAGGACCAGACCTGGACGCTCCAGCAAACACCCGACCCGACGAAGCGACTCTACCAGACTCAGTAACGGGAGGAGACGCAGTGGTCAGTGTGTACAGGCTCGACCCCGGCTGACGGGTAAACGTAGCCAGGTGTCGGCCTGTGCTAGCCTCTGTACAGTGCGTCACCCGCTGACGCGCAGGAGTGAACTGGTGTACACCCGCATCCTGGAGGTCAGCACCACTCACCAGGTTCGTAGAGAACGAGGGGAGGTAGAGACCAGACAGGGTGCCAGAGGGAGCCGCTGGACACGGGAGGACTGTGGAGAAGCGAGACAGGACAGGACCCCCAGAGGGGTCAGCCAGAGACACTGCAACCGGCCGACTCAGCGGTGTGAGTGTGGTGCGGTCCCGAAAGAAGGAGCGAGACGCCCCAGAGTCAAGGGTGAAGGTGAGGGAGGCCGAAGCCGACGTAGTACCTGAGAGCGCAGACTCACCAGTACCTGAGGACGCAGACACACGGGCACCTAGAGCAGCAGCCTCGCTAGCACCTAGAGCCGCAGCCTCACCAGTACCTAGAGCAGCAGTCTCAATGCCCGGGTCGGGCGGAAAACACCGGTAACAGTCACCCTCATCACTAATAGACACAGCATACATGGCAGAGAGAATAGCATCAAAGTCAAGATCATAGATGGCAACACCCGCCCTGGACAGCTCGCCCCAGCGAGGGATCTCTGAGGCCTCCGGGAACTGGTGACGCCACGCGTCCGTCAGGCGGCCAAAGCAGCGCTGGGTGGGGTGGGCACCCCCACACTGCTCACCCGCACGGTCGCCGGTGCGCAAAACGTAGGAGCACGGACCAAAACCCCCACCCCGCTGACGCGCAGTGTACCACTCACGAAGCTGCTGAGGGGACAGGGTGTCACGACCACGCTGCTGCTGCTGGCGCGAGCCACCACCGGAGCCACTCCTCTGCGAAGACCCGCGACCAGCACCACCGCCACCCCCGCCGCCTCCGCCGCCTCCGCCGCCTCCGCTACTGCCGCCGCCTCCGCCTCCGCCTCCACCGCCGCCTCCTCCGCCACCTCCGCTCCCACCGCCACCGCCGCCGCCACCTCCGCCTCCACCGCCGCCACCGACCCCTCCACCCCCACCTCCACTCCCACCGCCACCCCCACTCCCCCCACTGCCGCCACCTCCACCTCCACCGCCCCCGCTCGCTCCTCCAGCGCCCTTGCCCCCTTTGCCCTTGCCAGAGCGGCGTCTCCCGCTAGGGGCAGACGCCACACCGACCGACTCAAGACCAAGGAGGTCGGCCGCAGCAGCAGAGGCAACAGAGGGCAGAAGGGGGGAGGGGGAACACCCCTCAAAGATGGGGGTGCGCGGGTCACCACGAGAGGCCCCTACAGCGACTATGCTCTTCTCGGCCGCTAGGAGGGACTTCTCGAGGAGGTCAACAGTGAGAGTGGTGGGACAGACAGAGAGAAAGTGGTCCCTGACTACGCGAAGGGAGTCAGGAAGGCGAGTGACTATGTAGTAAAGAGTGATGTACATGGGGGGGGGGTTCTTGGCGCAGAAGTCAGGAGGGAGTGCAGCGCGGTAGCGAGTGTCACTAGTGCGGAGGTGCGTAATGAGGTCAGCGACTGTGGGAAAGGCAGCAAGGTCAGGAAAGAGGTACGGTAGCATGAGACGGCTCAGTGCAGCAGTGGCAGGGGAGGAGTAGCGCGCAACTACAGTGTCGTACAAGGTCTGAGCACTCTTGTACTGACTAAAGTGCGCACGCTCGGAGGTAGGGAGGTGGCGACGCACAGCAAGACGTGCAGCTGCGTCGCGCGTGGCCCACTGGGAGCGAACAGTGGCGTCAGCATCAGCAGCAGGGGCAGTGGAGGCGCCAGAGGTGAGGTCAAAGAGAGAGAGGCCGTCTGCCCTATCGCACTGTAAGAACAGCTGCAGGTCATCTACCCAGACCTCAAAGTCAATGGCCCGACCCTCACCGTCAAAGACGAGAACACTAGGGGTAGCCATGACCCTAGACGACTAGCAGCGCAAACAGTAGGGTGAGGGCAGTGCAGTGAAAAGGCGCTGTGCTCACCAGACTGGGCAGGTCGGGCGGCCCGGAAGGAGGGCGGCGCGGCGGCTCGGCGGCTCAGCTGCTGGGCGGCTCGGCGGGTCGGCGGCTCCGCTGCTGGGCGGCTCGGCTGCTGGGCGGCTCGGCTGCTGGGCGGCTCGGCTGCTGGGCGGCTCGGCTGCTGGGCGGCTCGGCTGCAGGGCGGCTCGGCTGCTGGGCGGCTCGGCTGCAGGGCGGCTCGGCTGCCGGGCGGCTCGGCTGCTGGGCGGCTCGGCCGCTCTGCTGTCGGGCGGCTCGGTTGTGCTGCTGAAGGGCGGCACGGCGGTCAGCTGCTCGGCCGGGTGAGACGGCTCGGGCGGCTAGGGTGGCGGGCGGCGCTGCAGCAGGTGACGGGGCCGAGAGCGAGGTGGCGGGGCCGCAGGTAGGGTGGCGGGGCCGCCGAGTGAGGCAGCGGGGCCGCTAGGTAGGGCGGCGGGGCCGCTAGGTAGGGCGGCGGGGCCGCAGGTAGGGTAGGGCGGCGACGAGCCAGGCGGCGACGGGCCGGGACAGGCGGCGCACGGGCCACAACGGGCGGCGACGGGCCGGGGGAGGCGGCGCACGGGCCGCGACGGGCGGCGACGGGCCGGGCGGCGACGGGCCGCGACGAGCGGCGACGGGCCGGGACAGGCGGCGCACGGGCCGCGTCGGGCCGCGTCAGGTGGCGACGGGCCGGGACAGGCGGCGCAGGGGCCGCGTCGCACGGGACGGGCGGCTCACGTGGCCGGGGCGGGCGTCAAAAGGGCGGCGGGCGGGCCGCTAAGGGCGGCGACGGCCGAGCAAGGGCGGCTCGAGGGAGGCCGCGACGGTAGAGAGAGGACCCGAGGCGCGACTCGGGCCTAAGCGGAGCGCGCTTCGGGCAGAAAAAAAAAATTTCGATGGTGGGCCCTAGGATCAGTTCCCACTAGGGAACCTGCTCGATACCATGAGAAGAAACAAGAGTGGATGAACTATGGATGAAGTGGGTACAAGTACTAACCCTAATTGGGTTGTACCCCTTATGGGATACCCCACTACAGCCTACACAAAAGTATAAGCTATAACGTTCTGACACTTACCTCTTGACCTTGCTTGTACTGTGATCTCTATTATATACCTGCATGCATACGCTTGCTGGGTAGTGAGCACTGTACTGCTTGCTGATAGTTATATACCTATGCATGTGAACTGGCCTTGTGGCCCTTTGCTTGTGCTCAGAGTGTGTGGTGACGTTGTGATCCACCCTGAGCTTGCTTTGCTTCTCTTGACTGGTCTTGTGACCCCTTGTTCTCCCCCACTTTGCCTATGGGGGTGTGTCAAACATATATGCTTAGGTTATTTATCTAGGCTGTAGTGGGGTAGCCACTATCGGGTACAACCCCTTGTTCCTATTTTGTACCAGACTTTTTCAATAGTCTCATCATTCCTAGCTACCTATTCTAACAAAATTGCCACACTTTAAGCTAGCAGCTAAAATAGTGACCCCCCCCTTCTAGTTGGTTGGGTCCACTTGAAGTCTCAAGCTCACTTTAGAAAGTTGAAGTTTTTTTCCGTAATATTTTCCTTGACGCGAGTGTTGCGCTGAGAAAAGCCCTTTGGATCTTTTCAAGGCTAATATCCTGAGTAAGAATATTGCAATTGCGGAAGCGTTTAGTGAACTTGTTGAACCACCTTGCACTAGTTTGTGAGAGCAAGATAGATTAATTATAGCGAAGTAATACAGAGGCTTTTATAAGATTACAAGGAATATGAAAAGGTGCAACTATCTGTTTTACTGTCAGGGCTGACGTTTCATATTAGGCCTCCCTGATTCCGGGGAAATTTTTTCCCCTCTATCATGAGTGCACATTTTTCAGAATGATGCTACCCTGATTTCTCAGGGTTGAAAAGTATGTAACTCGGATTATTCAGGGCCAAAAATCGAAGATCAGGGTAGTAACGCGCCCTTTGTTACATGGGAAAAAGTCTTGCTCTGCGTAAAGTCTCTGCTCTGTGTTACGCGCACACTTTGAGCACGCTAATTTTCACCCGTTTAATTTTCACCCGTTTAATTTTCACACGCTCCACAAGTCGGCCAACATACTGGTTCGGGCGGGAAAAGCGGCACGAACCTGACTGACAGCACGTGTCGGGGGGGGGGGGGGGGGGGGTAGGGGCAAGCGATCGCCCTCGCGCGAAACGGCATGAAGCTGACTGACAACACGTGGGGGGGGGGAGGGGGGTGGGGGGGATCAATCGCCCTTGCGCGATTCTGATCGCACTAACATTTCGATTCGATTGGAATCTTAAGTCTAAGATGAACAATTTGTTGCGTTTAAAACATATTTTTGGGTTGCGTAGCAACCCTTTATATTTGGTTTGACATTTTGGGGATATCACTCAAAGAGTGAAATTTACCACTTTTAGGAGCACCCGTTTGCATGTTTTGAATATGTGTTCAAACGGATGCCTCAAATAGTGGATATAAACACTCTTGAATGAGATCTCCATATGTAGAACCAAATGCCGGAACGACGTATCATGTTGAAACCATGAACTTGCTCGACCGTCCCAACCTCGTCGATAAATACGGCGGATCGTACGGCTGAGCATAATATTCTGGCATCAACACAAATGTACAAATGAACAACAAGGTATGAGGTGGAGTGGATGCTTCAAAGTGAATGTTAAAATGCATCATGCAGCAACAGAGGTTGATGGGGTCGTTGAAACAGCGAAAACCCGCTGCCCCAAAGACGATTAACAACCTCTAATTGCATACATGACACACAGTAACATCACACTTTGAAACACACATAACACAAACACAAATGCAAACGTACGTAAAAAATGTACAACACCACGTAACAGTTGTGAACGCATCGAAATGCAACCCCATAGTGAAACAAACACAACGAACAGACATGAACACACACGCGAACAAGCACAGAGAGATACAGATACCGTAATAAACACACAACCGTCATTAATAAATTTCAGAAATGCATAAATGCTTGCTAACCTATCCCACCTTATCCTCCCTACAACCCTCCCTCCCTCCTTCCCTCATCTCCATCCCACTCCCTCATCTCCCTTCTCAGCTCACGCACGTGCCCTGCACAAAGCAAAATCAGAGAAGTCAACATACATACGCCCAGGCAAAAACAAGGAAGTCAACACACACACGCCCTGCACAAAGTTAACAGGGAAGACAACACACACACGCCCTGCACAAGAAAGCAAGAACAAAGAAAGCAAAACACACCTTGCACAAAAATCAGTGCATGTTCATACACTGTGTACAAGAAAGAAAATATAGGATACCGCAACACACGTGCTCTTACAGAAGGCCAAACAAGAAATACAAACCACCCTCCCTCACATGCATTGCACAAGGCGTCAACGCATAGCAGAAAGGCGCCAGTGCACTGCAATGCACGAGTGCGCTGCGAGGCGCCGATGAGCTCCAGAAAGACGCCAGCGCGCGGCAACGCACCCGTCTGCCTTAAGCAGTAAGCGTCACTCATTGCATAAGTAGCCCCAACTGTCCAAGCACCAGCAGAATAGATGCTAGAGCTTACGTCCTAGCGTGCTCATGCGCTCTCTCACGCGCTCTCTCATGCGCTCTCTCACGCGCTCCCTCACGCGCTCTCTCAGTCGCACTCTCACTCGCACTCTCACGCGCACTCTCATGCGCTCTCTCGCGCGCTCTCTGGCACGCTCACTCGCGCGCTCTCTGGCACACTCTCTCACGCGCACCCTCACTCGCTCTCTCGCGCTCTCTCATGAGCTCTCTCACACATGCTCTCACGCGCTCTATCAAGGCGCACTCTCAGGGGCACTCTCAGGCGCTCTCTCTCGCGCTCTTTTTCCCGCACGCTCACGCGCATTTTCTCTCTCACGTCCTTTCTCTCGCGCACTCTCACGCACATTCCCTCTCTCAAACGCTCTCTCACGCGCACTCTCACATGCTCCCTCATACGCTCTCTCACTCGCTCTCACACGCGCTCTCTCACGAGCTCTCTCACGCTCTCTCACCCGCTCTCTCATGCGCACTCTCACGCTCTCTCTCACGCTCTCTCACGCGCTCCCTCGTGCACTCTCAGGCACACTCTCACACACTCTCTCTTTCGCTCTCTCTCGCGCACTCTCACCACATTCTCTCTCTCACGCGCTCTCTCTCGCGGACTATCACACGCATTCTCTCTCTTGCGCTCTCACGCGCACTCGCACGCGCCCTCTCACTCGCTCTCTCATGCGCTCTCTCACGCGCTCCCTCACGCGCTCTCTCACGCGCTCTCTCATGCGCACTCTCACGCGCACTTCCACGCACTCTCTCATATGCTCTCTCACGCGCTCTCACGTGCTCTCTCACGCGCTCCCTCACGCGCTCTCACGCGCCCTCTTGCGCTCTCTCACGCGCTCTCTCACGCACTCTCTCACGCGCTCTCTCAAAGCGCACTCTCAGGCACACTCTCACGCACTCTCTCTCGCGCTCTCTCTCGCGCACTCTCACCACATTGTCTCTCTCACGCGCTCTCTCGCGCACTGTCACACGCATTTCTCTCTCACGCTCTCATGCGCACTCACACGCGCTCTCTCATGCGCTCTCTCAGGCGCTCCCTCACGCGCTCTCATGTGCTCTCTCACGCGCTCTCTCAGCGCTCTCTCACACGCACCCTCACGCGCACCCTCACGCGCACCCTCACGCGCACCCTCACGCGCACCCTCACGCGCACCCTCACGCGCACCCTCACGCGCTCTCTCACGTGCTCTCTGATGCGCTCTCTCACGTGCTTCCTCACGCGCTCTCTCACGCGCTCTCTCACGTGCTCTCTCACGCGCTCTCTCACACGCTGCCTCACCCGCTCCTTCACGCGCCCTCTCACACGCTCTCTCATGCGCACACGCTCTCCCTCGCGCTCCATCTCTTTCTTCTTCAAATGAAAGTGCAATGCAAGAGGAGACCAATCGACACATTGGAGAGAAAAAAAAAAAGGAGAGAGAGAGAGAAAAAAAAGTTCAAAACAAAACAGGACGGAAATTTCAGAAAGGGGGAGGGAGGAGGGAAGGACCGGGAACGCACCCGATAACCACGGTGCCTGAGAATACAACCCGCGCTCACGCACCAACCCGCGCTCGCGCACCAACCCGCGATCGCGCACCAACCCGCGATCGCGCACCAACCCGCGCTTGCGCTTGTGCACCTGTCGCCGGAGGCGACGGCGGAGAGGGAAGGAGAGGCGACGGCGGGGAGTGGGGAGAGGCGACCGCGGGGAGGAGCGAGAGGCGACGGCGGGGAGGAGGGAGAGGCGACGGCGGGGAGGAGGGAGAGGCGACGACGGGGAGGTGGGAGAGGCGACGGCGGGGAGGTGGGAGAGGCGACGGCGGGGAGGTGGGAGAGGCGACGGCGGGGAGGAGGGAGAGGCGACGACTGGGAGGAGGGATACGCGAAGGCAGGGAGGAGGGAGAGGCGACGGCGGGGAGGAGGGAGAGGCGACGGCGGGGAGGAGGGAGAGGCGACGGCGGGAAGGTGGGAGAGGCGACGGCGGGGAGGAGGGAGAGGCGACGACTGGGAGGAGGGAGACGCGAAGGCGGGGAGGAGGGAGAGGCGACGACGGGGAGGAGGGAGAGGCGACGGCGGGGAGGTGGGAGAGGCGACGGCGGGGGGGAGGAGAGGCGACGGCGGGGAGGTAAGGGAGAAGATACGGCGGGATGGGAGGGAGAGCGACAACTGAGTGGGAGGTATCGGTGACAGCGGGGTGTAACTACGAAGGATAGCAAGATGGCAGGGAGTCGCGACGGGAGGATGAATCGGGTTGGAGAAGAAATTGGGGTGGGGAGGAAAAGGAGTACAGTAACGAAGAGCAGAGGAGGTGCTGTCGAGAGGAAACAAGAACAAGAACCAAGAACGAAGCAAGAACCAAGAATCGAGCATCGAATTCAAGTTGACAGCTGTGAAAGGAACGGATATGTTGGAAACTAGTGTCACGTGGAAAACCACGCCATCCAACTCGCTGACACATCAGTTACAGTAGTTTCAAACAAACTAACTCGCTATTGCAACCTGGTAAAACAGTAGATTAACTTAATGGTGAAAATAATTTTAAAAATTATCATATTGTTCCGTTGTGATTAGCACTCAAAACAACTTTATAAGGAAAACAAATATAGATACTATTTTTATTCCATCATAAGGAACTATCGAACTTGTCCCGTATTAAGTCAATAGGAAGAACTTCGTGAATTGCTTCTATAAGTAGAGTATTATATACTCCATCATAATGCTTGTAACATACAGAATACGACGCTACGCAACCCTACCGACGTTAACGTCGAATCTTGTTGTATTTGTCATTATATGAGCACATGTGCTTATGCCCGTGACTCATTTATAAGCGCACCCCCCCAAAAAACACCGATTTATTATAAGCGCACCTGCGTATATAATCCGGGGTAATACGGTAGTGTCGGGAAGAGATAAGTGATTTCGGTCAACCAAACATTTCAATTCGATACCACAGATGTGCCAAGTTTTTAATTCGCTGAGTACCTGAATGTCGCCAATATCGCAGTGCGAAACGCAAAAGGTTCTAGCAACTTCACGCACATGCAATTACGACTGTAGAACAACTTATTCGCAATTCGAGAAAGTAACAAACATCGAGTGTACTCGCCTGTTAGACATGCTGCTGTCCGTCTCTCACGCGATGCCTGTACTGGGATCAATCCGAAGGGGGATATCAGAAGGAAATTTTCGAGAAACTTCCTCTCGATAAGGTCAAAATCAGGGACCACAGATTCGATACCCTATTAAGTCAGGGTCCACTAACAGGCTAGTCTATTACACTTTACTCAAAATCAGGGATAGGAAAACTATTACTCTGATTTGAACAGGGTTGAGAACTCAGTAATTCTGAAATCTCAGTCTCTGCAAAATGGGAAGCCTGAAATCACCCTGAAATCAGGATAATTCCCCTGATAAATCAGCCCTGTTTACTGTTGCTGTTGAGGTTCGATACAGTGACGACTCGGGCAACTGCTCAATACCGAGTCAGTTGTTTGTCCTTGCTGTCGCGCTGTATTTCGTCGAGTCAAAGGTCGCTGACCTTTGACCTTCGCGTAACCTCCAGCTGTTACTTTCTGTCAACCTCCTCGGTTGACTCACCGTTGCTTTGCTGTGATTCGCCTCGTTTGCAGTCTATTGTTTCGACACAACAGGAGCGTTAAATTACTTGTTTCCAACACTCCCCTTCTGGAGTGTTGCTGCTGGTGACGTGGCTTTGTCCAGTCAGCAGCATGCAGTACTCGAACTTTTGCTTTCCGAGTTTTTTGGTCAAGTAGTCGGCTGCCATCTCGGATGTAGGACAGTAGGATAGCTCGAGTCTTCCCTTCTCGATCTCATCTTTCACGAAGAAGTACCGAAGGGCGATGTGTTTCGTTTGATTCGTGAACCCGTTCTTGTTCGCTATGCGAATGGCCGATTGGTTGTCGCAGATCAGGGAGAAGCTGGGTAACTCGGCCAGCTTCGCTTCTTCCTTGGAGGCTGAGCAGAGTGCGATATATTATACTTCAGCTGAGGAGAGAGCGATTAATTCTTGTTTGCTCGACTGCCACGAGATAGGTCCGATAGGCTCGAGTCGGTAGATGTAGCCGGTGCGTGATCGTCTGTTGTCGGAGTCGCCGGCGTGGTCAGCATCCACGTGGCCGATTAGCTTAGGTATAGAGGTTCCGCTCTCGTGGTAGGTCCGATCGTCGGGGTGCTGATAAGGTAGTGAAGAGCGCGGTCGAGCTCGGCCATGTGATCTACTTCAGGCTTCTTGAGGTAGGTGGCGAGTTGGCTCGCTGCGTACGATAGGTCCGGTCGGCAGGTAACGACTGCGAAGAGCAGACATCCCAGCTTTCGCTGGTAGTCGCGTATGCCGGCGGATTTGAGCAGAGCGGAGGTTTCCTTGCGATTTCGGTCAGTGTAGCGGTACGGTGTGGTGATGGCGGCTGGGGTTAGTCCGAAGCGCTTGGCGATGGTGTCGGCGTATTTTGCGGCGCTGAGGTAGATGGCGTTCTCCCCGTCTTGTATGTTTTGTCCCAAGTACTGCGTGACGGTTGAAGAGACGGTGAGTGTGAGGTCCCCTGCAGCTCCCCTTCAAACCAGGTTGTAATGCCGTCGGTTGAACCGATGTAGAGTAAATCGTCCACGTAGATGATGAGCAGGATGTAGTCGGCGCCTTTCGTACGTTGGTACATCCCTTGGTCGTGCGGTAGTTGGCGGACTCCAATTCGGATTAGTCGAGCATGTAGGTATTACTGCCACAGCCTTGGAGCTTGCTTGATGCCATATAGGGGCTTCAGCAGTTGACAGACTTGGTTGGGATCTGCGTTAGAGCCGGGCTGTTGCTCGCAAAGATCTCAGCATCGACGGGAGCGTACAGAAAGGCATTAGCGATGTCGATTTGGCGGAGCTTCTTCCACTTCATGGCGGCTATCGCGAGGAGAATCCGCAGTGAGGTGTGTCGGCTGACTGGCGCAAAGGTTTCGGTAAAGTCTCGTCCGTGCTCTTGGTCGAAGCCACGTACGACCCAGCGCGCCTTAAACTTGTCGATCGCTCCGTCAGCTTTTGTCTTCACGCGGAAGACCCATTTCCCGGTGAGGATGGTTTTGTTGCGTGCGACTCCGATAGGTACGACTTTCCAGATGTTGCGTTCTTCCAGCGCTTTTAACTCTCTCTCCATGGCTTTCCCTGTGCTCCCCTTCAAGAGCCTGCTGAACTGTGGCAGGCTCCATAGGCGTCGCTGCTCCGTGGACTGCGGTGACGAGTTCCAGTATCTGCAGCCCACTCTGTGTGTAGCGAGGGAGATTTGTGTCCTCGGGATAGACTGCTTCGTCTCCCGCTTCTGGATCGGGTAAGAAATTGGGTCCTATGCGTTCTGAAACGTCGGTGTTGACTGGCTGGGGTGTAACGTAACTGTTGTCGGCGAAGTCGTAGTAGACTTCGTCGTTGATGCTTTCGCGAGGGTTGTCGTATTCCATCGGGATGTCAACCGAACAGTAGAGTAGGGGTCCAGCTTCCTCCGATGCTCCGCCCACGTTCTGCTCCTCCCAGTCAGCTTCATCTGCTGCCGATGCGAAGGCTCGGTCACCATGAAATCCGCCCGTGGGGTCTCGTTCTTCTTCCAGGTTGGCAATGTATGTTGGGAGAGTGAGTCGTTCGTAGAAAATCACATCATGTGCTGCTACTGTTTCCTTCGAGTAGACGTAAAAAATCTTCTACGTGTTGTAGTTCTTTTCGATGCCCAGCTGTAGTCCCGACTGTGTGCGTTGGGAGAATCGGCCGGCTCTCACAGTTGGGGGTCGGTACTGTACCATACAGCCGAACACGCGTAACATTTTGTGCTGCCCAATTTTCCCTGTCCACAGCAGGTGCGGTGATGCGTTGTTCGGGAGCGATGATGACGAAAGCAAGTTGTGCAGCATCACAGCATGGTCCATTGCTTCGGGCCACTGGTGGTTGGGTAGCCGCATGCCATGTAGTAGTTTGCGCATGGTGTTTTGGAGGGTTCTGTTCATCCTTTTTGCCACGCCTTGCTGTTGATGGGCGTAGGGAAGGGAAATGAGCCGCTTGATGCCTTTCTCTACCAGGTACTGCTTGAACCTCTGTGACTGGAAGCTTTTCAGCTTCACTCCTGATTCCCGTTCTGCTGTTGGAAACCAGGCGACGAAATTTTCGAAGGCCATGTCGCGGCTCGGGAGGTTGAAGTGCCAGACGTATCGTGTGGCGTGAACATGATGACATAGTTATACGCTCCTTGTCCGCTTTTGCGATTGTACAGTATGTCGCTGTACACTTTCTCCAGTGGAGCGTATGCTGGTGCGCTCGGGTTGTGGTGAGAGACAAACGGTTGGTGGGGTAATTCAACTTCGGGGCAAGTAAAACACTTTTCGCAAACTCATTGAAGCTCTCTGCCATCGTGTAGGAGTAGTGAGTCCTTGTCAAGAACGCCTGCTCTTATCGTGTTGTTTAACGTTGTGTTGCTCGGGTGTCCCATTCTTGCATGCCTGTACAGGTCTGAGTTGGAATAAAAGCCGGCGGTGACGTTGGCGCTTCTGAGGACTTCGCGCGGAGTGGGAGTCAGCTGTTGCGCAGGAGTCGGTGGCATGTCGTTGATCAAGACTGGTGCTGTCGAAGGGCCTGCGATTGATGGTGGTGTTGGTGTTGTCTCTGTTGCTGCCGGTGTTGTCTCTGCTGCTGCCGATGTTGTCTCTGCTGCTGTCGATGTTTGTTGGATTGTTACTAGCGTTCTCGTTCGTTCTGCTTCAGGTATAGTGTGCGAGTACTAGAAGCCTCCAGGAATGAAGTCGGGGTCGAGATCTGGCGGGTGTGTCCAAGAGGTGAAGTTGACGGTGGCGTCGCTGTCGGCGGTGCTTTGGTCTGGAACGAAGTCAAGAACGAAGACATTGTTCTTCAAGACTGCTTTGCTGATATAGAGTCCACCCTTCCCGTGGTATAGCTTGAACTCCTGAGTGGTGCTATCTGCTTCGAGATGAATTTCCTTCGCCATTAGTTGACTGACGCTGAGTAAGTTGTAGCCGAGTCCTTCTGCGATTAAAACCTTTGACATTTGCAGAATAACGTTGGTTTCTTGATACTGAAGTTGAACTATTCCCTGTCGTCGTGTGCGCAGGTTTTGGTTGTTGGCGACAGTGATTAGGACTTCGCGCTGAAGTTGGTGTTCCCGTTGAACGAAGCGACCCAAGGAGCACATGTGCTGTCCACAGCAGCTGTCCAAGAACCAGGTGTCTTTCCTGGATGGCTCGCTCTGGGCGATGGCTGCGTACGTTGGGTTGGGCTCCAGTGATTCGCGGTGGGGAGTGCTTTCATCGATCAGTTCTTCTGGTGAGTAGTGTGGTGGCGATTCAGTGATGCAGGAGTCCGTTATTCTTGCCATGCAACTCACGATGTTTCTTGAAACTTGTGCAGGTTGTGTTGTCGATGTCGTTGAAGACTGCACTTGAGTAGTTGGATCCGCCTGTGTCAAAGCCACTTGACTAGTTGAAGGTCGAAGTTGACGTTGCGGTGGTGTTGACTGCTGCTGATTTGGACAGTGAGTATAAGGATATCCTGACGTCTTGCAGAGATGGCAGAACGGTGGTACGTGCCATTGTGGTTGATGCTTATTCTGCTGGCTGTTGTTGTTGTTGTTGCGTCGTTGAGTGTGAAAGGCGAACTCAGGTACTGACGTTTTTCTCTTGTGACGTTCTTCATGCAGGTCCATGTCCTGCTGTTCAGCGTGAATTTTGGCGCAGAGTGCCGCTTCGGAGATCTTCCCGTGAGCTCGGAGAATGGCTCGAGTGGAGCGCCAATGAGGACCGAGGCCAGTGATGACAACTGTCACGAAGGCTTCTTCGGATATCGATCCTCCGTATCGAAGGAGTCTGTCGCGCAGTCCGCGACAACGGCTGATATATGCCATCCCCTTTTCGCCGGGTTTCATTTCCACTGTTGTTAGCTGTGCCATGAGACGACCTTGAATAACACAGTCTATTGCTTGATACAGGTTCTTCAGGTGGTTGTACGCGAGCTTGGCAACGTTGCCGTATCCACGATAAGACCGTATGTTCTGTTGCTCGTTCGCCGTTATGTTTCGCAGAAGAATTGTATACACCATCAGTGACCGATACGTGTACTGTTGCTTGCCGTACTGCCTCCCGTGTGTTCGGTATGGCAGGGATCCGTCGAAGAATCCGAGAATCTGCGCGCCTTCCATCATCAGCTCAAACTCGAATGTCTGCAGTTTCAAAATGCGTGCGAACTGTTATTGAACCTGAAGCACGTCCAATGTCTTCTCTTGTCGAGGTGAAGGCTACTGGTGTGGCATGAAGGAGCCACGTTGAGGCTCATACGGGGCAAAGGTAGGTTGCTGCTGGTATCCGCGCGCATAGGATGAGCCGTGAAGGCTCATTGGAGTGACGCCATTGTTGTTGTCACTGTTGTTTGATTGCGCAGGTGCTGCTTGCTGGTGCTGCTCGTAGAAGGACATGAAGGAGAAGAATTTCTCCATCATGTTTGGATCAAAGCCGGTTGCCTGGTTCGCAGGTGTTTCAGTAGACTCAGCAGCTGGTCTTGTTGCCGTGCATCGCTCTGTCTGTAGGCCAGAGGCTGGAGGTGGAGGCGGAGTAGTGCCGGGAGAGCCGTTAGAAGAGCTTCTCTCTTTTTGTGTTGCCATGCCTTTTGATGTTGTAGGAGATTTGAATGAGGTTGGATCTTGCCTTGTAGCTCTCATACCATGTTGGGTTGAGAAAAGCCCTTAGGATCTTTTCAAGGCTAAGATCCTGAGTAAGAATATTGTAATTGTGGAAGCGTTTAGTGAACTTGTTGGACCACCTTGCACTAGTTTGTGAGAGCAAGATAGATTAATTATAGCAAAGTAATACAGAGGCTTTTATAAGATTACAAGGAATATGAAAAGGTGCAACTAACTGTTTTACTATTGCTGTTGCGGTTCGATGTAGTGACGGCTCGGGCAACTGTTTAATACCGAGTCACTTGTTTGTCCTTGCTGTCGCGCTGTATTTCGTCGAGTCAAAGGTCGCTGACCTTTGACCTTCGCGTAACCTCCAGCTGTTACTTTCTGTCAACCTTCTCGGTAGACTCGCCGTTGCTTCGCTGTGATTCACCTCGTTTGCAGTCTATTGTTTTGACACAACAGGAGCGTTAAATTACTTGCTTCCAACAGCGAGAAACACTAGTTGATTCTTTCACAATTTTTTATCAAACAACAATCGTCGCAAGCATGGGCAAATGTGTCGCAAGTTTGCGACGTGCATATCCCATGCACATTGCGCTTCGACTAGTGCTTGCATGTGCAATTCAAGATTGCGCGGGGAGAGAGAACGTGAGGGTGACGCGGTGAGAGAGGAGCGAGAGTAGTCGAGGGTGATGGGATATTGACGCTTGCGCGCCACGGAAATACTAGCGTTACGCTAGTGAGTGTAGGTATTACATTGCGTACCCAAGCTAAGCCGATAAACAACACACTCGAACTACGTAAAAAATCGCAATGGGACTGGGACACAAAATGAGTAAGATTTCAGTCAACTTAGATAGGCACAGGCGTAGTGACTACTGGAGAACTTAACAGAGTTGTGAACCCAGTTCCAGCTTGAAACCATAGTTGGGCCTGGCGACCAAAATCGTCGCCTGCAACGAGAAGCTTGTCTACATCAAGTGAGGGCCTATCTCACCAAGACATAACCGCAGACCGAACATGTGGTGGTCACCAGGTGGAAGGGCTTTGGAGAAGAAGTTGTCAAGAACTGAATTGTGATATCACTAAGGTTGGTTGGGGTACATAAACCTAACCCTAAGTGTTGTACCCCATATGACACACATCACTAAGACTATAAAATCTGACACACCCCCATAGCCTAAGTGAGGGGCGTCAAGCAAAACCAACAACGTACGGTCACAAGGCCAGTCACAAAGCAACAAAGCTCAGGGTGGATAACAATGTCACCACACACTCTGAGCACAAGCAAAAGAACCACAAGGCCAGTTCAAGAGTTTACAGAGGTATATATAAAGTGTACAAACAAAGCAAGCAGAGAACTCAAGACTACACAAGGCGAGAACCTGTGTCAAGGAGACCTAACTGCACACAACATCTCTGGTGGTCACAAGGCGGAAGGGCCTTGGTGAAGATGTCTGCAGTGTTGGCCTCGTACTCCAAAAAGTCGAAGCGAGCCTGTCTACGCCTCTGCAACTCTTACAGAAGAAAGTATCTGACATTGATGTGCTTCACTCTGCTCTCCAGTCACGTCTCTCGACACACGAGAATCGACGCCTTGTTGTTAGTGAACAAGGTCGGTGCAGAGCTCGGCCGCTTATCAAGGTCGGTGAGCAAGAAAGTCAACCAACGCAGCTCCTGTGCAGCCATGGCTCCAGCGTAGATCTCAGCTTCAGTGGTAGAGGTCGAGACCGAGGAGAAACGCGTGGACCTCCACGAAACAACTCCAGAGCCCAGGCTGAAGCAGTACCCCTAAGTAGATCTGTGAGTCTCGGCGTTGTCAGCGTAAGAAGAGTCATACTGTCCAGTAAGTACGACAGACTGTCTCCCTCCAAGAACAAGCCCCACACCTAATGTCGTTGCTAGGTACTTCACCACCCTCACAGCAGCTGTCCTGTGAACAGGATGGTGTCTCCCTGGCGCAACAAAGCGAGCAAGGATGCTGAGAGGGAAGGCGAGGTCCAGGCGAGTACAAGTCATCAGGTACATGAGGCAGCCCACAAGCTCTGTGTAGGGACCACTAGGCTCAAACGGCTCGTTAGGAAAAGGTCCAATGAGTCAACAGCAAGAGGTGTGTGATGTACTGTGGAGTGCTGAAGCTTGAACCGCTGAAGGATCTGCTGCACCATGCGTGGCTGTGAGAGTGTAATGGTGTGAGCGGCTCTGTCCCTGGTGATCTGCAGGCCAAGGTAGTGGCGCAGCTCACCAAGGTCAGTGCACGTGTGTCTCTTCTGCAGTTTGGACTTCACGTCAGCCAAAGCAACCCTGTCAGCAGTGGCAAAAGCTAGGTCGTCATCGTAGACCAGTACAAAGAACGGTGTGGAGCCACAATGAACAAACAGCGACGGGTCGGCAGAAGACGGCTGGAAAACGAGGTCAGACAGGGTAGAACGAAGGTTGTCGTGCCACTCACGAGGAGCCTGACGGAGACCGTAGACCGGTCGGTCCCAGAAGGGAAAATGGCAGTGAAGGCAGAGGGGCGATGCAACCAGACCTCCTCGTGTAGGCTACCCTAGAGGAAGGCAGTGGAGAAGTTGAGAGAGTGTAGCTCATAGTTTGTCTGTGCTGCTACGTGTAGTAACATCCGAAGAGTGGTCATCTTCGGGGTAGGCGTGAAAGACTAAAAGAAGTCAACCCCCTCGTGCTGACTGAAACCTCTAGCCACATAGCGCACCTTGAAGACTGGAGGAGATCCCGGTGGCCGCTTCACCCTGAAGATCCACATGCCATCGACTACGTTTGCCCCAGGGGCGGGGAACCTCATCGACGTAGCTGCCTATGGATCTGTAGGAGGCCATCTCTGAGTCCATGGCAGCTCTCCATTGAGAGGCCCAAGGCCTTGACACTGCCTCAGCATAAGTGCGGGGAGTAGGTATGTCAAGGGCATCGGGGTCTCCGTCAGGGTCGAACAGCATGGCACATAGATGAGGGGAAGCTGCTGCCAAGAACTCTAGCTCAAACTGCCTGTCCTCTAGGGCGTCACATCCAAGGGCAGACTTACCCCCGGCGGCTAGAGGACTGGTAGGAGGAGCAGCCATGAGACAAGTGGCGTAGTCAAGGCGGCGAGTAGTGGTGAACTCAATGACGGCGGCAGTAAGGGCGGAGACAGAGGACAGAGAGGCATGTGGGTCCGTAACAAGAGAGGTGAGAGCACGAGAGAGAACAGGACGGTACGTGCGGTAGTAGTCAGTGACAGGAGTAGAGAGGGAAGCCGTGAGGGCCGACATAGGAGAAGAAGGAAGCACAGACGGAGACGAAGCAGGCAGACTAGGACGGAACATGACAATACGAAGCTCAGTGAGAGGGACAAGGGACGAGGGACGAGCACGAGGAGAACGAGAAGTCCAAGCGTGAGAATGAGCAGGGGACAATGGAGGTTGAGAATGGGGGAAAAGAGCTGGGGTGGGGTCTGGAGGAGGAAACATGGGACCATAGGCAGGAAGAGAGGGAGAGGGGGGAGGAGAGGGAGATGGGAGACCGAGGGCCCAAAGGCCAGAGACAGGAGGCTGAGATGGCGGCTGCTGCTGCTCCTGCTCCTGCGGCGGCTGCTGCTTCTACTCCTGCTACTCGTGCTACAGCGGCTGCGGCTCCTCCAACTGCAGCTGCTGCTGCTCCAACTGCTCCTGCAGCTGCGGCTGCTGCGCCTGCTGCTGTAGCTCCAGCTGCTGCCGCTCCGACTCTTGCCCCTCCCGCTCCAACTCCAGCTGCTCCTCACGTGCAAGGCAAAGACGGGCCTGGTGCCAGGTCGGGTAGGGGTGGGGGGGAGGAGTAGTGTCTTGGGCGGTGGTAGCCCCAAGACCACTCTCCAAAGCACCAGTCGCACCACCCCTAGAGCCAGCACCACCAGGAGCAATGCTGCCAGTCCCAGACTCTCCAGGTCCCGTAGAGGGCGCACCCGCACGCACCCCCAGGGACATCTCGACCAACACCAGCTCCCCGAAGACTAGGACCTCCTGCAGACACAGGCTCAGCTCCAACTCTAGCACCCCCAGCACCTGGGCCTTGTGCAGGCACAGTCTCAGCTCTAACTCCAACACCTCCAGAGGTAGCACCCCCAGGGTCCTCGACATGAGCACCTGCTCCCGCAAGGTCGGCAGTAGGCTGTGAGGAGGACAGTGGGGAAGTGGACGGCACCTGAGGGGCTACCGAGGGGGGGGGGGGGGCTGTATCGGAGGGGCAGGAGGGGGAGCGTGAGTCACGAAGAGAGGGAGAGGAGGAACCGGGAGACCTCGACAGGGGTACCGGGTGTAGTAGGGGACTGACTCGACAAAAGGAACGTCGCGGGAGTCAAAGAACCGGTGAAGGGGGGGTGGTAAAAGGTGGAGTCAGAGGAGTCCTCCGGGAAACCAAGGAAGATACAGGGAAGGGCGCGAGGGAAAAGCTTGTCCGCGGAGGTGTCACGAACAAGCGCCAAGCAGCCCCAGACACGAAAACGTGACGCAACACCAGGGGACCTGGTCCAAAGACTTGTCGGTCAAGCCTCTGGCTGAGAGACACGTGGCCAGAGGTTCAGCTCGTGAGCGGCGTACCAAACCGCGTAGGGCCACAGAAAATGGGGCGCACATGCGTGGATCATGGAGGTGCGTGCAATCTCCGTGACCAAGCCTATGCGGCGCTCAGCAACCCCATTCTGCTGTGGGGACTCTAGAAGCGTCCAGGACTGACGGATGCCCTGCTCGCTACAGAATCCAGCAAGAAGGCCAGAGTGAAACCCACCCCCGCAGTCGGAGTGAAGACAGCCGACACGACGACCACGAGTGTCCGCAGTGGTAAGTAACCTCCGGATAAGCATAGAAGTCACCTGAGACGGGAACACTGTGGTGTAGCGGAGTAGTCGTCAACAACCACCAGAAAGAAACTCTCTCGCTCTGGGCCAGGGCGAGGGGCGGGGCCCCAGACGTCCAAGTGGAGTGTCTCGAAGGGCTCGGTGGCCGGACGAAGGGAGGAGGAGTGAGGGGCGGCGCGCAGCTGACCCTCGATGCAGGGACCGCAAGGTGGTGCAAGCGAAGGCGGCAGCAATGGCGGCAGTGTCGGAAGACACGCGGTAGGCCTAAGACAAGACGCTGACTAGATATAGTGCGTAGGCGAGGAATGGACAGGTGCCCCATTCAGTGGTGCCAAAGAACGGTGGGGTGAGCAAGCGACCAGCAGGAGCAAGACGCAGCAACTGGACCAAACACAGGAACCTGACCAGACACAGCTACCCGGTGAGACACGACAACCTGGTGAGACGCGGCAACCTGACGTGGGGCAGCGACATGGGGTCGGGGGCAGCAGCAGCAGCTGCTGCTGCCCTCGGGGGCCAGTGTGAAGGGTGTAGATACCAGAGCCCGGCTCAGCGGTAAAGGTGGCCAGAGGCGCGTACGTGTCACCGCCTACACAGACCGCAGTCTTCGTAGAAGGCTCAATACAAACACCCACGTGACTACTGACGAGCGGCCTCACACCCACCAAGTTCCCGGAGAACGAGGGGACGTGGAAGCCCATCAGATAATCCAAGGGAACAGCTGGGCACGGAATCGTAGTAGTGTAGCAAGCTGTGACTGGTCCCGAAGTGGGATCAGCCAATGCTACAAAGACAGGCGCAGGAAGCGGAGTAAGCGTCATGTGGTTGCGGAAGCAACAGTGCTCCGGAGTCCAGAGTGAAAGACAGTGAAGTGTCCTCCAGAGCACCTCCTAGACTAGTGTCTACACAAGTACCCACGCTAGCAATAGGCACCTCAGCAACACCAGCACCTTAGCTAACAACACTCGAGTAAACAGAGTCAGAAGCACTAGACTCAACAACAACATACATAGTATGAGGATTTCCTAAGAGATCAAGCACCTGAGAAGCTGACATGCCCCACAGAGCGGGGTCGTACGTCTGAACAAGGGGAAACCAGTCAGGGGCAGGGCCGCCAATGCCGTAGGCCGCACGAAGTGTGTCAGTAAGCTAAGCAAAGCACTGACCCGGTGGGTGGGTGCGGCCACAGGGGAGGCCTCGGCGAGCACCTGTCTGAACAAGATAGGTGCAGGGAGGGTGGACGGCACCATGCGACGGCTGACGCGGTCCTGACCCCTGCCCTAGAGTCTGCTGCTTGTTATAGTCACAGTAGGCTCCAGTGTACCTACAACGAAAGATAGAGTGCACAGTCGGATTTCGGCACAGCGGATTTAAACGCTCATAACGTTTTGATCACAGCTTTAAATGACCTGATTCAAATTGGCACTGGAGCGTCATAACGTCACCTACAACAGGCAATTTAGATCGCACAATTTCACCAAGTATTGACGACACAGCGTCGGTTTGAACGAACGGCACTATAGCAGCCACTTTGGTCTTAGAACACAAGATAGGAAGAGTTAGGAAGAGTTACGAGTTCAGAATGACTCCCAGCTCCTACAAACCCCAAGAGCCGAGGTACAGTGCCACACTGTCCCCAACCAAGAAGGGTATCGAAACTACCCTCCACAAGGGCCTACACTAAGTGAAATATTATACCACACATTGTAATGTAACTATTCTTAATATCTTGAAGTGTACCCTTTTGGCAAGCTTCGAAATCACTTGAAGCTTGAAACCAAGGCTTGGGTTCTTCGTCACAAACTCATCCTTGAGTTCTTGATGGGTCTGCTGCACACACCTGCGACACGCCAAACGTTCGACACAGGACAAAATAGAAACCGCGCGAGACACACAAACGACCGCGTAACACGCGACTAGCGATAACTCGCTATTGACTTGACACACACACTCGACATAATGACTCATCATGCACACACTATTATAAGCATGAAGTATATGTTATCTCATGCCCTCATACCATTCCATGCACACACATATGCACGCACACGGACAAGAAGCCGAGTGCAACCCGTAGGCTTGCACCAACATTGCTGCCGCTACTGTTGCTATGGCTGCTGCGAGAGGAGTGGCTGCTGCTGCTGCTGCTGCTGCTCCTGCCGCTGAGTCAGGTACCAAGCCGCCACTCCAGCACCTGCAGTTGGTGAACCAGCAGGTGCCTGACGAACCCAAGCATCACCTCCACCAGCTGCAGCAAGGGAGTCATTAGCCGCTGCACGAGTGGCTCCTCCAACCTTTGTAATCCCGCCACCACCGCTCACCACGCCACCTCTGCCGCCTCCGCCCGCACCCTGACCACCCCTCTTGCCACTCCTACCCCTAGACCGCGAAGAAGTCGTAACAACAGCTGTGGTCACATCAGTAGCGGCAGTGGCGCGGGTGGCAGTAAAGGTGGGCAGCTGAGGGACAGTGCACCTGCGAAACAGTGGAGGGCGCACATCACCAGAGGCGGAGGCTACCGATCGGAGGTTGCTCTCGACATCCTTGAGGGCAGACTCAAGGACCTCAATAGTGAGCTCACTAGTGCTTCAGAAGAAGTGCATCACGAACCGAGGCAAGGCGATCAGGGAGGCTAGTGGCAATGAAATAGATAGTAATCGCCATAGGGGGAGGGAGCAGTGCAGCTGTGCGTCAGTGCAGGCAGCGCGGTAGCTAGAATCAAGCGAGCGCGCTCAAACGAGGCGAGGTCAGGAAACAGGAACGGGAGGAACAGGCGACCAAGAGAGACAGTAGTGGGAGTAGCATAGCGGGCCTTGATCGCAGTCAGGAACTCACTAGCCGTGCGAACGTGAGTGAAGTGGACCTCCTCAGACTCAGGGAGGAGGCCGTTAAGGGTGATGCAGGCCGTAGTGTCACGCGACTTCAATGCTGTCAGGTCAGCACGCTGGCGGGCATAACGGTCTCTGTCTGCACTGCTTGGGTCAGCGCCTAAGCAGGGTCGTCGGGCTTAGGAAGGTCGCCGGAAGCGTGCGCCCACAGAGACTCATCTGCCTGAACCTGTCTCATTAAAAGGCAGCGCACGCAGGAGCCAGACCGAGAACTCGAGCGGCCTACCCTCGACATCAAAGCGCAGGGCCCTAGGGGTCGCCATAGCGGAAGCAAAGAGGTGGGAACTGCTACTACCGAAACCCTAAACGCCTAAAGGGCCTGCGTAGGGCGTGACAGGCAGTGCGTGAGGCTCAGGGCACGGCAGGATGGGCAGCGCGGTGCTAAGGGACAGGACGGGCGCAGGGCCGGATGGGACACGCGCGGCAGGCAGGACGGGATGCGCGCGGTAGGCAGGACGGGACGCACGCTGCTCGGTGTTGCGCGGCAGGCAGGACGGGACGGGCACAACATGGCACTGCAGGACGGGCAGGCAAGGCTCACGCGACGGGGCAGACAGGATGGGCGCGACGGGCTAGATGGGACTGGACAGACGCGACGCGACGAACGGGACACAGGCGACGTGACGCGACGGTCGGGACAGACGCGACGCAACGGAGGGGACAGACGGGACAGGGGCGACGCAGCGGACAGGCGCAACGCAACGGACGGGACGGGCAGGGGGAGGGGGGGGGGGGGGGGGGGGCGCGACGTGATGGGGAAAGCAGGCGCGACGCGACCAGCAGGCGCAACGGGCGCTAGGGAACGGTACGAGCGTGACTAACACTAAGGTACGGGACAGGCTCGGGGGTTGAGGACGTGAGCGGGAGGAACGGGATCCCACAGGATCCGAACCTAGGTGATACCATGTCAAGAACTGAATTGTGATGTCACTAAGGTTGGTTAGGGTACAAAAATCTAACCCTAACTGTTGTACCCCATATGAAACACATCACTAAGACTATAACATCTGACAGAAGTTTGCACTGTTGGCCGCCGAGGCCACAAAGTCCAATCGTGCCTGTCCGCATCGCTGCAACTCTCCCCGAACGAAGTACCTCACATCGATGTGTTTCACTCTGTCAAACTGTGTTTGTATATTTGTATGCTGTAGTGGGGTAGCCTCTACTGGGTACAACACTTTAGGGTTAGAGCTGGTACTTGTACTCCTCTCATGCTACTAGACCATCATTCTTGCCTGCTACTTCTGACATGGTATTTAGATCAGGTCCCTCAATAGGACCACTCTTTTAGGGCCCACCAACCGTACGAACTGCCCGTTTTTTCCTGCCCTGCCCTACCCAATCGTAACCGCCCTGCCCTCACAGCGTCCTGCACGCTGCACTGCCCTGGCTTGCGTGCTGCCCTAGGCGCTACCCACGCGCGCAAGTGCCCGCGACCTGCCCGCTTGCTGCCCTGCCCTGCAGCCCACGTGCCGCCCTGCCCTGCAGCCCGTGCGACGCCCTATCCTACAGCCCACGTGCTGCCCAACCCTGCAGCCCGCTTGTCGCCCTGCCCTGCACCCCACACGCTGCCCTGCCCTACTGCCCACTCTGGTGCTGGAGCTTGGGATTTTGGAGGTGTTGGAGGTACTGGATAGCAGCGACAGTCTCATCGCCAGGAGACTCTCTCACCACAGCAACTTCGTGAGTGGGTTATTCAGTGAGGCCGTCCTGGTAGTGGAGGTTATGATGCTGGAGGTACTGGATAGCAGCAGCAGACGCGTCACCAAGAGACCCTCTCGCCGCAGCAGCTTCGCGACTGGGTTTATTAGCGACACGTCCCTGGTAGTGCAGAGGCTACTCGTCTAGGTGCATGTGAGCCTGGTAGCACAGGTGCAGCTTCTGTAGAGGCTTTGCACACCTTCATGCTTGACTCAGGCATGACTCGCTTCTTCTTCCGCGACTCACACCGCTCACTGCACCTGTCCCGATCTCTCTGGCTGACCCCTCTGGGGCCCAGTTGTAGCACGTGCCTTCACCGTTCTCCCATGTTCGACAGCCCCCTCAGGCTCCCTCACAAATTTCCACCTCCCCTTGTTCTCTAAGAACTTAGTGAGTAACGCTGTCCTCCAGGACCAGTTTGTCATTGTGACCACTCTTGGGTGAGCTTGTGGCAATCTGTATGGACTCTCACACTGGCAATCACCTTGCCACTTTCACTCAGAGCCCTGCGTTTAGCTTGTACACATTGACCATTGACTCTGCACAGGTAGTTGCATCTGGTCAGGTATCTGCATCGGGTCAGTTAGTTGCGTCTTGTTCGTGTCGGCTACTCACGCACCAGACTCTCCTCTGGCACCACCGTCTTGGTCACCCCTCCCTGCCACACCTGCGTGGCATGCACTCTCGTCTCCTTGTCTCTGGCCTCCCTAGGTCCTTGCCCCCGCTCCCGCGCTCGCTTGCACTACCGTGCCTTCCCTACGTCGAGGGGCGGCAACGCGCCGCTCCTCACTCCTCCTCGTTTCCGCCGACCACTAATCCTCTGCAGACTCTCCACATGGACGTGTGGGGCTCAGTCCGCGTCCGTGGACAGGACCAGGAGCGCTACTTTCTGCTGGTTGTTGACAACTACACGCGCTACACCACAGTCTTCCCCTTGCAGAGCAAGGCAGATATCCACGGTGTTTTGATCGATTGGATCATCGCTGTTAATTGCCAGCTGAGCGCGCGGTTTCAGCACGACCTCCAGGTCCTGCGACTGCACTCTGACAGAGGCGGTGAGTTTTCCTCCCACCTCCTTGAGGACTTTTGCCGTGAGGAGGGCATTGCCCAGTCGTTCACGCTTCCAGCCTCTCCACAGCAGAATGGGATTGCTGAGCATCTTATTGGTTTGATCATGGAGGTTGCTCGTACCTCCATGATCCATGCGGCTGCTCCCCATTTTCTATGGCCGTTTGCGGTCCAATACGTCGTGCATCAGCTCAACCTCTGGCCCCGTGTCTCTGCGCCAGAGACCTCGCCTACACTGCGTTGGACCGGGGAGGTTGGCGATGCGTCGACGTTTCGGGTCTAGGACGCGCTCTCCCTTGTCCGCGATACCACCGCGGGCAAGCTCTCTCCTCGCACTCTCCGCTGCGTCTTCCTTGACTTCCCCACCGACGCCCTGCCCTGGCAGTTTTACCACCCTGCCTCGCGCCACGTCCTGTCCTCACAGGACGTCACATTTGACGAGTCGATCTGCTTCTACCGTCCACCCGCACGCGTCTACCCTACTCTCCCCGCCGCCCCTCTTCCTTGTCCCAGGTCCCCCCCAAGTAGACCCCCTCCCCCCACAGGGTCCTACTCCCCTAGGTGTGTCTCAGGTCGACCCACACCCCTTGGTTGAGCCTTTGGAGGTCTCCTCTGACAACTCTTGACCAGCCGAGGGGGGTGACCCCGCTACTAACGAAATGGGGGCTACCCGCTGCTCCTCGCGCTTGGAGACCCTGCCTGGTTTTCCCCCTTGGCCGTCTTCACCGCCTCCGCAGCCTATCGCTGTGGACTCTGGTGCTGCTGGGGGTGGTGACATTGGGGTTGCGGACTCTGGAGGTGCTGGTCCTGAGGTTGCTGACTCAAGGGGTGCTGAGTCTGGGGGTGCTGGTTCTAGGTGTGCCGGTTCTATGGGTGCTGACATTGGGGATGCTGCGAGTCCTAGTGGTGGTGGATTCGTTGGTGCTTCTGCTGGGGGTTATGGCTTTGGACAGCATCAGCGGTCTCGTCGACAGGAGACCCTCTCGCTGCAGCAGCTTCGCGACTGGGTTTGTATGACGGGGCCGGGTTGCTAGAGCTTCGAGTACTGGTGTTGGAGGGGCTAGAGCTGGAGGTGTTGGAGGTACTGGAGCTGCTGGTGCTGGAGGTACTAGAGCTGGAGGTGCTAGAGATACTGGAGCTCCTGGTGCTGGATGTGCTAGAGCTGGAGGTGCAAGAGGCACTGGAGCTGCTGGTGCTGGAGGTGCTAAAGCTGGAGGTGCTAGAGCTACTGGAGCTACTGGTACTGCAGGTGCTAGAGCTACTGGAGCTACTGGTACTGCAGGTGCTAGAGCTGGAGTTATTGGAGGTGCTAGAGCTGGAGGTGCTGGAGGTCCTGGAGCTGCTGGTGCTGGAGGCGCTACACCTGGAGGTGCTGGAGGAACTAGAGCTACTGGAGGTACTGGAGGTGCTGGAGCTAGTGGTACTGGAGGTGCTGGAGCCGCTGGCGGTAAGGATACTGCGCCGCGCCGACCGTTTTTCTACCCGCAGCCGTAGTCATTCCTGCCGCCGCCTGACTCGGCACTTCGTCAGATCTTAGTCTTCCGTCTTCCACTGCCCTGACTCTGCCTCTCTTCTGTCCTCCGCCTGACCAATCACAGCCGTAGTTACTACCTGGCTCTCCACTGCCTGCTCCTTCTCCCTACCATGCACAGATAGACTCCCTGCCAGACCGTCATGAGCCTGAGTCTCGTCCTGTCTCCCATGTACGCACTATCAGTCGTGCTTTTCATCCACGTCCTCCACCTATCCCCGGCACGCACACTATGGCACTTCGTCCTTCCTCTATTCCACAACGTGTTGCTCTGCCGTCTCCTCCGGCGTCCTCTCTTCCTGACGTTCCTGACCCTGAGTCTGACCTTGCTCATGCTGCTAGTCCTGCTATCACACATCTCCTCACCACTGTTGTCACTGACCCTTCCTTTGAGTCTACTGCTACGTCTGCCCCTGGTTACTGAGCTAGTCAACTTTGCTGCTACCCGTCGTCTCGACTACATCGCAAGTCTTGTTACTGAGTTCGATTCTGTCTGTCCTTCGTCCGTCGGGGGTGAGCTTGCTCTTAGCTGTGACGTCCTTGAGGACAGGCAGTTTGAGCTCGAGTGTCTCGCGGCCGTTTTACCCCGATTCGTGTCCATGCTGCTTTGCCATGAGAGAGACCCACATCCCGACCCCACTCGTGCAGAAAAGATCACGGGTGAGTACTCCTCTCAGTGGCAGACAACCATGGACGCAGAGATGGCTTCGTGGAAGTCCACAAGCGTCTACGTCGATGAGGTTCCCCCTCCTGGGGCAAACATAGTCGATGGTATGTGGATTTTCAGAGAGAAGCGGCCGCCGGGTTCTCCGCCTGTCTTCAAGGCGCGTAACGTTTCTTGAGGCTTCACTCAGCGCCAGGGGGTCGACTTCTTCCAGACCTTCTTCCCTAGCCCGAAGATTACCACTCTTCGGATGTTACTACACGTTGCAGCATAGCGTGACTACAAGCTGCACTCCCTCGACTTCTCCACAGATTTCTTGTAGGGCAACCTTCACGAGGAGATCTAGCTGCGCAGCCCACCTGGATTGACTGGGTCGTTTCCTGAATGTACCAAGTCGAGCCTCCGGCAGCCAGTCTATGGTCTCCGCTAGGCGCCCACCAAATGGCACGACACATTGAGGACGACACTTGCGGCTCTTTGGTTCGCTCCTTCGTCTGCTGACCCGTCGTTGTTTCTGCGCACCGACCCTACTCTGCCGCCGTTCTACATCCTCGTGTACGTCTACGAATTGGTCTTTGCTTGTGCCAACATTGAGGCGCTGACCCTTTTGAAGGCGGAGCTGCAGGAGAGACACACTTGCACTGACCTGGGTGAGCTGCGTGGCTATCTTGGCTCGCAGATCACCCAGGACATTGCAAGGCGCACCATCACTTTGACTCAGTCACACATGGTGCACCAGGTCCTTTAGCACATTCCTTTGCCTACGGGCTACTCGCTCTCAGCTCCACCTTCGGACGAGTTTGTAGAGCCGAGTGGCCCATGTCAAGAGCTTGTGGGTACCTTATGTACTCGATGACGTGCACACGACCTGACCTCGCGTACCTTCTCAACATCCTTGCTCGCTTCGTCGCTCACGGGCGACACAGGAAGGAGCACTGGACAGTTGCGCAGACGGTACTGCGTTACTTATGCAGTACATTGGGCATGGTGCTCGTGCTTGGAGGACAGGGTCCAGTGGTACTCACAGGATACTCCGACGCTTCTTGGGTCGATGTCCAGGAGACTCAGCGGTCATCACAAGGTTACTCTTTCAGTCTCCGCTTAGGTTTTGTCTCGTGGAGTTCCACTTGTTTGTCATCTGTGCTTGGGTCCAGCTGTGAGGCCGAGATCTACGCTGTGCGCTATGGCTGTACAGGAGTTACACTGACTGATTTACCTGCTGACCGACTTGGGTGAGCGGCCTCGTTCTCCTCTGGTTATGTACGTTGACAAAAAGGCCATGTTTGTCTTGTGTCAGGAGTAGAGGCTTGAGCACAGAACGAAGCATATTGCTCTTCGTTACTTTCTTTCTTGAGAGTTGCAGCAGCGTGGTCAGCTGTGCCTTGCTTGGGTGGCCTCTCGGGCCAACACAGTTGATGTCTTCACCAAGGCCCTTTGTGCCTGGTGATCATCAGCGTTTCAACACTTCTCTAGGCCTTGTGCCTATTCTTCCTCGCCTGCTGGTTGCTTGACTTTGTCTTATACTTTGATCCATATATATACTTGCATGCTTGCTCTTGCTAGGTTGTAATCACTGTACTGTTTGTGCTTTTATACCTCCGCATGTGAACTGGCCTTGTGGCCGCTTGTTTGTGCTCAGACTGTGTGGTGATCTTGGGATCCACCCCGAGCTTTGCTTTGCTTTGTTCTCTTGCTTGACTGGTCTTGTGACCGTTGGTTGTTCTTGCTATCTCCCACTTTGCCTATGGGGGTGTGTTAAACTGTGTTTGTGTATCTGTAGGCTGTAGTGAGGTTGTCTCTATTGAGTACAACACTTTAGGGTTAGACCTAGCACTTGTACTCCTCTCATACTACTAGTCCATCATTCTTGCTTGCTAGTTCTCACATACTCTGCTCTCTAGTTGAGGCTCTCGACACAGGAGAATCATGCCATGGCCTTGTTGTCAGCGAAAAAGGTTGGTGCAGAGTGAGGTCGTTCACCAAGGTCGACAAGCAAGACGGCCAACCAGTAAAGCTTCTGCGCAACCATGGCACCGGCGTAGATCTCAGCCTTAGCACTGGACGAAGCCATTGAAGACAACCGAGTAAACCGCCACGACACACCTCCAGCACCCAAGCTATCCCCTGAATGGACCACTGGGTCTCCACGACGTTGGCATAGGAATAGTCGTAGTGACCGGTCAGCACAACTGGGTCTTTACCTCCAAGCACAAGCCCCAAGTCTGATATAGTCGCAGGTTCCTCGCCACCCTCGCAGCAGCCGTCCAATGAATAGGAGGGTGTCTCCTAGTCGCAACAAAGCGAGAAAGGAAGCTGAGGGGATATGCGAGGTCCGGTCGAGTACAAGTTATCAGGTACATGAGGCAGCCCACAAGCTCTGCATAGGGACCACTGGACTTCAAGGGCTCGTCGGGAATAGGGCCAATGAGTCTTTAGTCGACGGCAAGAGGAGTAGGCTGTGTGGTGGAAAATTGAAGCCCGAACTGAGGACCTGCTGCACCATGTGTGATTGAATGAGAGTGATGGTGAAAGCGGCTTCATCCTTGGTGATCTGCAAGCAAGGTAGCGGCGCAGCTTACCCAGGTTAGTGCACATGTGTCTCTTCTGCAGTTCTGAATTCACCTCAGCCAGAACAACCGTCTCGGCTATAGTGAAGGCCAAAATCATCAACGTAAATAGGGAAAAAGAACAGAGTGGAACCTTCGCGAATGAATAGTGACGGGTCGGCGGACAAAAGACAGAACGTGAGGTAAGCAATAGTAGTGTGTAGCGTATAGTGCCACTCACAGGGCGTCTGGCGGAGACTTTAGACTAGTCGCTTAAGGCTTCACTGGGTTCCAGGGGGGAAAGTGCTAGTGAAACCAGGAGGATGACGCAGCCAAGTCTCCTCGTGCAGGAGGCCCTAGAGAAAGGCAAGGCAGCTCGTAGTTTTTGTATACTGCTATATGAAGTAACACCTAAAGAGTAGTCATCTTTGGGGTCGGAGAAAAGGTCTGGAAGAAGTGAACTCCCTCCCGCTGACTGAAGCCCCTAACCACGTAGCACACCTTGAACACTGGTGGTGATCCTAGTGGCCGCTTCACCTTGAAGATCCACATGCCATCGGCTACATTCGCCCTGGGAGGGGAAAATGCATTGACGTAAGTGCCTGTGGATCTCCAAGACGCCATCTCTGAGTCCATGGCCGCTTTCCACTGAGAGGCCCACTGCCCTGACGCTGCCTCACGGTACGTGCGGAGAGTCAGTATGTCAAGTGCGTCAGGGTCTTCCTCAGGGGATAGCAGCATGGCACAGAGAGAAGGAGAAGCGGCTACCAAGAACTACAACTTAAACTGCCTGTCGTTAAGGACATCACAGCCAAGGGCAGACTCACCCCCAACGGACAGAGGACGGGTAGGTGGAGCAGCACCACACGTGTGGCATAGTTAAGGCAGCGGGTGGCAGCAAATTCAGCGGCAGTGGCAGTAAGAGCCATGCCAGACGAAGGAGAGGCACGAGTGTTGGTGACAAGAGAGGCGAGAACACATGTGGCAACAGGGCGAGCATCGTGGTGGTAGTCTGAGAAAGGGTGAGAGGAGATAGTGAGAGATGAATTAGGAGGTGGTGTGAGACCAGACGCAGGCGGAGAACGACGAGGACTAGACAGAAGAAGACAGTGCGGAGGCCGTCAAACGGAGACGATGGATAAGCACGCGTAGGACGGTGAATGGTCCAGTCTTGCGAGACAACAGGAGGAGGTGCATCAGTGAAGCGCCCGGAGGAGGAGAAGAGGGAACATCAAGTGCCCAAAGGCCACTCACAGGTTGGAACAGTTACTGCAAAAGTGGCGACTGCTGCATCAATAGGTACAGCAGCAGCAACAATTGCAGCCGCCACAACGGGTGCAGCAGTTGTAGCAGCGTTTTTAGTAGTGGGCCCCTCAGCAGCATTGGGGCTTGTGGTTTGGGGAGTCTTGGCCGCGGAGGTGGCCCTGGCAGCTGGGAGCGCGTCCCGGCCTTGGCAGTACAGGATCGTGTACGGCCCTGGGTGGAAGAATGCATATAGAATTTTATATATTTTCTAGGTAACTGCCTATAGCCTAGGTAGTGTAGTGTTACAACCTAATTGGTGGTGCACCTTTGTATGCCCACCCTTGCCATAGATACTTCTGCGACTGACGTCCTAAGCTACTGCCAAAACATCCCTGCCGCTCGCAACGCTCATCAAGGCGTGGTGGGTTAGGCGACATCGGTGGACTCCATTTTATCAAGTAACTTGCACGATCATAATGACACCAACGAAGGAGTTTGTCGATGATTCTCCTTCAATAGGCTTCCATATAATCATGATGTGGGACTTCAAAAGAGACATCTTCTCTTATGCCTAGTTGCTACAAATTAGCTGATTTCGTGTGCAGCGTTGATGCAGGGCTGCACCTCAAGGCTAGCAAGACAGTCTATTGTAACAGGAGCTAAATGATCCTTATTTTTGAAGGGTCCCAGCCATCCGCAGTGATTTGTCGAAACAGTTTCATCATCAACCTCGCGAGGCGGCATGCTGATTATGTTCTAAGATGATCAAAGATGTTCTTGATTTGCGTGGAGATACTTCGTGTATGTCACGATGCTTGGAAGATTGAGGAGTAATTAACCTCAAATCCAAGAAATACTTGTTGATCAGCGACAATGATGAACACATTTCAGAGTGCGTTTCTACCACAAGTCAAAGTGTAACAAGCGGCAACGTAACTTTGACAATGCGGGAGAATGCTTGAGCAATACGAGGGTGTCGGCAAATGAGGAGACGCTGGGCAACGACGATGTTATCACACGTCCTACCGGTCGTACATCGGAGGTACGGATGAGAATACCGACGAATGAGAATACCGGGCTATTCCTACCCATGAATCTATCACATTAGGAAGGCTCTACATGAGAGAGGGAGTTGAGGGATATTTCTTCAACCGTTACGAGGTGCTAAGGTCTCTATGCAATCATCACCACACATGGACAAAATGGCGCGACCGCATTAGAGGGCTCAAAGTGTCTAAAGTGATAAACAACTCCTGGGATTCTTCTGCACAAGGGAGACGGGACTGGACAAAATTGAAGACCAGATCTGGCATGGCATTGCAGTGTTCCAGTATGATATGGAAGACCAGATCTAGCACGGCATTGCAGCATTCCCATTTAGTGGGATGGAGTTGTTACCATGCTCTTGAACAACGCGGCTTTGACATATACCATCAAGAGCTCCGAAAGGAGACTCATATAACCATGGGAGGACTATGGTTGAACGAAGGCCTCATGGCCCTATCACTTGCGTCAATGTCATAAAACCTGCATGACAACAAAATCCATCAACAACATCACCTCTATAGAGGTGATGAGCTGGAGTGTTGATGCCACTACCGATATTGGATTCTGCGATTCCTCCTCGATCCCCCCTACTGCTGAACTGGAGCAAATCCAATGATGCCGAGCAAGTGAGGCAACGTCATCAGCAGCGGCATCACAACGCGTCGTCTTCTCAACTTAAGCAAAGTCACCACCCTTTATGATGTCGGACTTATATGGTCTAGCCTGTGTAGGCTGTAGCGGGTTAGATACTAAGGGGTACACAATTCTAGGGTTTCATATTTTTATCACACTCATTCCTTAGTCATTCATTTCTCGTTCATTTAACATGCTATCAGAGCAGGTTCCCTAGTGGGAACGCTTCCTAGGGCCCACCACTGAAATTCGGTAAAAAAAAAAAAAAAATCCTGCCCGGAGTGCGAGTCGCCCCTGCCCGAGGCGCGCCCCGTGGGCCGTCCTCCCGTCGAGTCGCGTCTCCTTAGCGGCCCCGTAGCCGCCCGCAGCGGCCCCGTCGCCGCCCTCAGCGGCCCCGTTGCCGCCCGCAGCGGCCCCGACGCCGCCCTCAACGGCCCCGACGCCGCCCGCAGCGGCCCCGTCGCCGCCCGCAGCGGCCCCGTCGCCGCCTCTCACGGCCCCGTCGCCGCCATTGCGGCCCCGTCGCCGCCCTCAGCGGCACCGTCGCCGCCCTCAGCGGCCACGTCGCCGCCCCTCTCATGGCCCCGTCGCCGCCCTTGCGGCCCCGTCGCCGCCCTTGCGGCCCCGCCGCCGCCCTCTCGCGGCCCCGTCGCCGCCCTCAACGGCCCCGTCGCCGCTCTTGCAGGCCCGTCGCCGACCTTGCGGCCCCGTCGCCGCCCTTGCGGCCCTGTCGCCGCCCTTGCGGCCCTGTCGCCGCCCTTGTGGCCCCGTCGCCGCCCTTGCATCCCCGTCACCGCCCTCTCGCGGCCCCGTCGCCGCTCTCTCACGGCCCCGTCACCGCCCTCTCGCGGCCCTCCTGCCGCCCTCTTGCGGCCGCCGCCGAGCCGCCGTGCTGCCGAGCTGCCGAGCCGCCGAGCCGCAGCAGCCGCTGCCACCGTCGAGCCGCCACGGCCGAGCCGCCGCCGCCAAGCCGCCGAGCCGCCAAGCCGCTGCCGTGCCGCCGAGCCGCCGCCGTGCCGCCGAGCCGCCACCGAGCCGCCGAGCCGCTGCCGCCCTCGAGTAGCCGCCGCCGTCGAGCCGCTGCAGCCTTAACCAACGGTCTGGTAAGAGCACTTTCGCGCAGCACCTCTGCTACTGCGCCACCTCTAGCCTGCTGCTCTCACCGCGCGGCTGCTCCCCATTTTCTGTGGCCATTCGCGGTTCAGTACGCGGCGCATCAGATCAACCTTCAGCCCCGGGTCTCCATACCGGAGACCTCCCCTGCTCTGCGGTGGACGGGGAAGGTTGGCGATGCATCTGCATTCCGTGTCTGGGGATCTCGGGCGTTTGTTCGCGACTTGTCTGTGGACAAGCTGTCCCCTCGTGCTGTTCCCTGCGTCTTCCTTGGCTTCCCCCCTGACGCACCTGGTTGGCAATTTTACCACCCCACCTCGCGCCGTGTTCTGTCCTCCCAGGACGTCACGTTTGACGAGTCGGTTCCCTACTAACGTCTCTTCCCCTACCGCACTGCACCCCTCCCCCCCGCCGCCGCTCTTCCTCGCGCCAGGTCCCCCCCAGGTAGACCCCCTTCCCCCTCAGGGTCCTGCCCCCTCAGGTGTGTCC
The DNA here is from genome assembly GCA_947471745.1 of Closterium sp. Naga37s-1. Classification (NCBI taxonomy): domain Eukaryota; kingdom Viridiplantae; phylum Streptophyta; class Zygnematophyceae; order Desmidiales; family Closteriaceae; genus Closterium; species Closterium sp. Naga37s-1. The sequence goes on along the minus strand of CANJKZ010000051.1, from coordinate 6,843,697 downwards.
CAGGTAGACGCAGTCGAGCCTGTCGAGGTAGCTCTTGACTCTGGTACTGCTGGGGGTGCTGAGCCTGCGGGTGCGGGGTCTGGGGGTGCTGAGCCTGGGGGTGCTGACTCTGGGGGTGCTGAGCCTGGGGGTGCTGAGACTGAGGGTGCGGAGCCTGAGGGTGCTTGGCCTGATCGTGTGGCGTCTGGCGGTACTGGGTCTGGAGGTCCTTCGGGTGCTTCGTCCCGGCGGGAGCTACTCTCTCCACAGGAGCTGCGCGAGTGGTTTGCTCGGCGCTGGAGCCGTGCTGCTGGAGCTGGAGGTGCTGCTGGTGTTGGAGGTTCTACTGCTGCTGAGGGTGCTGGTGCCACGGGTCCCGGAGGTGCTCGTACTGGAGGTACTGGAGCTGCTGGGCCTGCGGGTACTCCTTGTGCTGGAGCTGCTAGAGGTGCTGGAGCTGGAGCTGGAGCTGGAGCTGCTGGGGGTGTTGGCGCTGGAGGTGCTGCTGGTGCTGGTGCTTCCGAGGGTGCTGGTGTTGGCGCTGCTGGAGCTGGTGCTGGTGGCGCGGCTGGAGCTGGGGGTGCTACTGGAGCTGGTGCTGGCGTTGGGGGTGCTGGTGCTGGAGCTGCTGGCGCTGATGGAGCTGGGGGTGCTACTGGAGCTGGTGCTGCCATTAGGGGTGCTGGTGCTGTTCCTGCTGGTTCTAGGGGTGTTGCGCGGCCGCGGCCGTACTTCGTTCCGCTCCTTGAGCAGGTTCTTGGTCTTCCGCCCTCTGCTAGTCCTGCTCCTCCCTTAGAGTGTCCACCGCCTGTCCTGTCCGAGTCACAGTTACAGCCCGCCTCCCCTCTGCCTCCTCCTTCTCCCTACACTGGTCCTACTGGAGGTCTTGCTGAGCGTCGTGAGCCTGCGTCTCGTCCTGCGTCGCCTGTCCGTGCTGCTCGCACTGGTGGTCGTGGTTCGCGTCAGCGTCCTCCTCCTGTCCCCGGTACGCACCGGATGTCTCTGCGTCCTTCCACTGCTCCGCTGCGTGTCCCTTTGCCGTCTCCTCCAGAGTCCTCTCTTCCTGCTCTTCCTGACCCGGAGTCGGACTCCCTTCGTGCTACCAGTCCTACTGTCACGCGTCTCCTTGCTACTGTTTTCATTGACCCTTCCTTTGCGTCCACTGATGCGTCTGCCTTAGTTGCTGAGCTTGTCGACTTCGCTGCTCGCTGTCGTCTAGACTACGCTGCTAGTCTTGTTGCTGAGTCTGAGTCTGTCTGACCTCCGTCCGTTGGGGGTGAGTGTGCCCTTGGCACGGACGTCCTTGAGGACAGGCAGGAGGAGTTCCAGTGTTTTGCTGCTGCTTCACCTCATCTCGTGTCCACGCTGCTTGCCCCTGAGGGAGACCCGGATGCACCAGACATCCCGACTCCGCGTTCTTACGCAGAGGTGATAGAGGGTCCCTACTCCTCTCAGTGGCAGGCAGCCATGGACGCAGAGATGGCTTCCTGGAAGTCCACAGGCACCTACGTCGACGAGGTTCCCCCACCTGGGGCGAACATCTTCAGTGGCATGTGGATCTTCAGGGTGAAGCGGCCGCCGGGTTCTCCGCCTGTCTTCAAGGCGCGTTACGTGGCTCGAGGCTTCAGTCAGCGGCAGGGAGTTGACTACTTTCAGACCTTCTCTCCCACCCCGAAGATGACCACTCTTCGGGTGCTGCTGCACATAGCCGCTCAGCGCGACTACGAGCTTCACTCTCTTGACTTCAGCACTGCTTTCCTGCAGGGCAGCCTGCACGAGGAGATCTGGTTGCGCCGCCCACCTGGCTTCACTGGGTCGTTTCCTCCTGGTACCCAGTGGAGCCTCCGGCGGCCAGTCTACGGTCTCCGCCAGGCGCCCCGTGAGTGGCACGACACACTGAGGACTACACTTGCGGTTCTTGGGTTTGCTCCTTCTACTGCCGACCCGTCGCTGTTTCTACGCACCGACACCTCTTGGCCGCCGTTCTACATCCTCGTGTACGTCGACGACTTGGTCTTTACCACAGCTGACACTGCTGGACTCGCCCACGTGAAGTCCGAGCTGCAGAAGAGACACACGTGCACAGACCTGGGTGAACTGCGCAGCTACCTTGGCTTGCAGATCACTCGGGACAGAGCACAGCGCACCATTACTCCGACTCAGTCACACATGGTGCAGCAGGTCCTTCAGCGCTTCCGCTTCATGTACTCCTCGCCTCAGGCCACTCCTCTGTCTACTCGCCACTCGCTCTCAGCTCTGCCTTCGGATGAGTCCGTAGAGCCGAGTGGCCCGTACCCAGAGCTTGTTGGCTGCCTCATGTACCTGATGACCTGCACTCGACCTGACCTTGCATACCCTCTTAGCATTCTGGCACGCGATGTTGCTCCAGGGAGACACCGACCTGAGCACATGGCTGCAGCGAAGAGGGTGTTGCGCTACTTGTGCAGTACGTCGGGCATGGGGCTCGTGCTTGGAGGGCGTAGTCCAGTGGTCCTCACTGGTTACGCAGACGCTTCGTGGGTTGACGACCTGGCTACGCAGCGGTCGTCACAGGGTTACACCTTCAGCCTTGGTTCCGGTTCTGTTTCGTGGCGGTCTACCCGCTCGTCTTCTGTTCTCAGCTCGAGCTCTGAGGCTGAGATCTACGCAGGGGCCATGGCTGCACAGGAGCTACGCTGGCTCACCTACCTGCTGACTGACCTTGGAGAGTCGCCTCGTTCTCCTCCAGTTCTGTACGTAGACAACAAGGCCATGCTGGCCTTGTGTCGGGAGCACAGACTGGAGCACAGAACGAAGCACATTGCTCTTCGCTACTTTCTTGCTCATGAGCTGCAGCAGCGTGGTCAGCTGCGACTTGCTTACGTGGCCTCTCAGGGCAACACTGCTGATATCTTCACCAAGGCACTCGCGCCTTGTGATCATCAGCGCTTCTGTACTCTGTTAGGTCTTGTGCCTACTTTGCCTCACCTACTCACTTCTTGACCTTGCTTGTACTGTGATCTATCTATACCTGCACCTGCTTGTTTACCTTTATATATGATCTTGCATGTGAACTGGCCTTGTGGCCTTGAACTTGTGCTCGGAATGTGTGGTGACATTGTGATCCACCCTGAGCTAGCTTTGCTTTGCTCTGCTTGACTGGTCTTGTGACCCCTTGTTCTCCCCCACTTTGCCTATGGGGGTGTGTCGGACTTATATGGTCTAGCCTGTGTAGGCTGTAGCGGGTTAGATACTAAGGGGTACACAATTCTAGGGTTTCATATTTGTATCACACTCATTCCTTAGTCATTCATTTCTCGTTCATTTAACATATGACTCCTACACTTGAGAAGATTGATCCGATGCCAAATCTTGCACACACCAGCCTCCCCAGTGTTGGAGTAGGCTAGAGCTCGTTTTGGTCTTTATTTTGGTGTTCATATATTATTTCTCCATGCTTAGAGAAAGTTACGCATTCAGGTACATTTTAGGTTCATTTCGTAGTTTTTGATACAAACCGAACACACCCTAGGTTCAATTAGGGTTTCCAGCCCTCTCTCTTTTGTACCTCGACATTTTATTGCTAGTCCAACTTTTTCGACCCTACCTAACTCTCTCGCCATCCATGGCTCCTCACAAATTAACATGGTATTCAGAGCGTATTCCTAGGCGTTTCCTACTTATCCGTATTTCTTATCAAATCTCCGGCCCTTAGGCCATTTTCGCGCTACTTAGCTAGACGGTTTTTTTTTTTATCTCTTTCCCGTCACTCTTAAAACTCACACTTTTCGTCACACTATACATTCGCGGATTCCTCAATCCAGTCCGTAGCGTGTCGCCATACCACCCTTATCACCCTCCCGCATCTTCCCATTCGTCCCGCCTCCTTCTCCTTACGTTTGTGGCGGTCGTGCCCCCGTTTCCGCCCAAATCGCGCTCTGCCGGCCCCCCTCCCCCCCAACTTTCCCCTTCTTCGTAGTATGGTCTCTTCTAAGCTTCTTCATGGCCTCTCTTCTCTCTCCCTCCCCTTCTCCCCTCTCCTGCTCCTCCGTGCACCCCATGTGTCCAGGCCAAACTCTCCCAGTCACCTCATCCCTCTTCGCCCTCTGCCTCTCCCCAACCCCTTAACCTTGTTCATATGGACCTCAGGGGTCCTTCACCTACTGCTTCTCATCAGGGTCATCGATATTTTCTGCTTTTGGTTGATGACCACTCACGATTTGCTACTGTCTATTCCCTCCGTGCCAAATCTGACGCTCCCTCCCTCATCATTCGCTGGGCTGAGCAAGCTCGTCTACGCTTTAAGCATCCTGTCACGCGCTTCCACACAGATGGTGGTGGCGAATTCTTTAACCAATCTCTCTCCTCTTACTGTGCCTCTCATGGCATTCTCCAGACCTCCACTCTTCCTCACTCCCCAGAACAGAATGGGGTTGCTGAGCATCGCAATCGCACTCTCATGGAAATTACTCGCTGCCTTCTCACCCATGCCTCTGCTCCCCACTCTCTTTGGAGCTATGCTCTTCTCCATGAAACTCTACTCTCTAACCTCCACCCTCTTCCTCTTCGCCCCACTACCACCCCCTTCCAGCTTTGGACTGGCTGCCAGCCCTCTGTTCGCCCTCTTCGGGTATGGAGGTGTGTCTCCCATGATCTTGTAAATCCAACAGACCGATCTCAACAGGGTGGGAAGCTCGCTCCCAAGACGCAACTCTGTGCATTCCCTGGCATCAACTCTGACTGTCCTGGTTATCTTTTCTATGCCCCTTCCTCTCACCCACTCATCCGCAGCCATGATGTCATTTTAGATGAGACTCAATCCCCATTCCATTCTCCCCCACCCGCCCCTCCTGTCCCCTCTCTTCACTGGTCTAATTTGGATCAGCCGCCCTCTATCCTCCCCTCCCCTCCTTCCCCGCTTCCTATCCCGCCCCTTCCCGCCCCTCCCCCCGCGCTAGCCTCTACTGCCCCCCCTTCCGATATCATCTCTGGCGCCTCCCCACCCGCCTCTTCCTCTTCGGCTCCCCTTCCTTCCTCACCTCCATCTTCCTCTCAACCTCCTTCTCCCGTTCCCATTCCCCCCCCTTCCCCGCGCCATACTCGCTCCATGACTCGTGAACTGTCTAATTTTCAGCACTCTGCTCTTTCCACTCATCTATCTCCATCCCAGGATGTTAATCTTCTTGAAGATCACTTTCAGAAGCTCTTCACCATTCACCCTGTTTCTCCTCTGCTATCTGTCACCGTCGGTGACTTTAGCAATTCTCCCACTCTTCTCTCTGTTGACACCGCTGCCATTCCCACCCCTCAGTCCTACTCCGAGGCCGTGCCGGGCTTTCATGCCACTGAGTGGATGGCTGCCATCATTGCTGAGTGTGAGGCATTTACCAGAACTAATTCCTACATTGACTCTGTTCCCACCCCTGGCGCCACTATTGTCAAAGGCAAATGGGTTTTCCGTCTCAAGCAACTGCCCAGCAAACTTCCTGTCTTCAAAGCCCGCTACTGTGCCAAGGGCTTCACTCAGCGTGAAGGCATTGACTACTTTGCCACTTACCCCCCCACAGCCCGTCTCCCCACTCTCCGCCTCCTTCTTGACTTAGGTGCTCACTGGGAATGGGAGATCCATTCCATGGACGTTTACAATGCTTTCCTTCAGGGCGCACTACATGAGCGCATATTCCTCGAGTGCCCCGCTGGCTTTCCTCGCCCTTTCCCTCCAGGCACTGTTTGGGAATTAAAGCGACCTGTGTATGGCCTTAAGCAGGCCCCGCGCGAGTGGCACGCCAAGCTTGCCTCCACCCTTCACTCTCTTGGCTTCTCTACCTCCACCTCCGACCCTAGTCTTTTCATTCGCACATCCCCTCACAAGCTTTGCATCCTTCCCTACGTGGATGATTTGGTGCTGCTTGCCGAGGACTCCGCTGATCTTGCAGCTGTCAAGAAAACCCTGCAGGCGCATCTCCTATGCAAGGATCTTGGCGAGCTTCGTCACTACCTCGGCATGGAGATCCATCGTGATCGTGCTGCCCGCACCATCTCTCTCTCCTAGTCTTTCTACATCCAGTCCATCCTCCAGCGGTTCGAGATGTCGCAGGCCAAGCCGGTCTCCACCCCTCTTCCTGCTAACCATCAGTCCCTCTGCCCTTGCCGTTCCTGCGCCCTCCTCTGAGCTGCGTCCTTATCCTAAGCTCGTTGGGTCTCTCATGTATGCTATGATGTGCACTCGCCCCGACCTTGCTTACCCCCTCAGTGTTCTTTCTCGCTTTGTCAGTTTAGGCGACCACACTGACGTGCACTGGGCAGCTGCTAAGCGCGTCCTGCGCTATCTGCGAGCCACCTCTGACCTTGCTCTCACTCTTGGTGGCTCTGTTCCTCCCGTTCTCTCCGGCTACAGTGATTTTTCCTACGCTGACTCTTGCCCTGATCGCCGCTCATCTCAGGGCTATGGTTTCACTCTTGGCAGTGGTCTCATCAGCTGGCGCTCCACTCGCTCATCCTCTGTCTGCCTTTCCACCTGCGAGGCTGAGTTGTACGCAGGCACCTTGGCAGCTCAGGAGGCTTGCTGGCTCTCCTTTCTCCATGTTGAGCGTGGTCACTCTCAGTCCTCTGTGACGCTCTCCTGTGACAGTGCGAGCATGATTCATCTTACTGAAAATCCTGTCTATCACGCCCGCATCAAGCATATCAAGGTCTGCTATTTCTTCGTGCGCGAGCTGGTGCAGTTTGGCTTCTTACGTCTTCGCAAGGTGGACGCTACTGCCAACCTTGCATACATTTTCACCAGGGCCCTCTTGCGTGCGCCACACCGTTTCTACGTGCGCGAGCTTGGGCTCACGCGTCTCTCCACTTCTGGGGGTGTGCCGGTTCGCTAGGTGTTTTGCTCCAGAGCTTCACCTAGCCTAGGGGTGTGTTGGAGTAGGCTAGAGCTCGCTCTGGTCTTTATTTTGGTGCTCCTATATTATTTCTCCATGCTTAGAGAGAGTTACGCATTCAGGTACATTTTAGGTTTACTTCGTAGTTTTTAGTACAAACCGAACACACCCTAGGTTCAATTAGGGTTTCCAACCCTATCTCTTTTGTACCTCGACATTTTCTTGCTAGTCCAACTTTTTCGACCCTACCTAACTCTCTCGCCATCCATGGCTCCTCACAACTTAACACCCAATATTTCGGATCACAAGTTATGAACAAGAGAGAGGTGCGGGCGACAATCAATGACACTCAACATGCACAAATTATCTCGCTTCATGAGATTTGCGAACTGATTGTGAACGTTGGCGAATGAAGTTTCCACCGATAACTTTGATCGCTACTGTATGGAGGACTAGTGCGACGTTCGCAGAAGTTGGAGCGGTTTCTTAGGGTTGCTTTACCCTACCCGACCACGACTAAGACACTGAGGTCAATGCCAGAGAACACACAATGGGGACTGTCTTCAACTACTGGTCTCAAATAGTGGAAGAAATCAAGACCTTTTCAGCTCCTGCCCCATATCAATATGGGTCGCAGCCAGCCTTGCCTTTGTTATCGAGTTTCCACTACCAAAGCAAGCTAAGGAGCAGCTCCAAACTTCCTTGACAATTGCTCCGCTCGAATCCTACCCAAACCATAGAAAGAGTATGTGGGGAAAGCAGACTCCAACAATTAGCAATTTGAGAAGTATTGATGAAGGATCACGGATGCGAATTGCAATTGATCGCGTACCTTAGCAAGAAGCTACATGAAGCAGTGTTGAACTATCCGATTCATGATAAGGATGTCATGGCGATCGTTAGAGCTTTCAAAGCGTGAAGGTGTTATCTCAAAGGAGCGAAAAGGGCTGTCCACACTGACCATTGCAGTCTAAAGTACATGAAGTCACAGCCAACCCTTTCCAGGCGGCAAGTTCGGTGGATGGACTTTATTGAGATCCACTTCTGCTATGATGCCGTCTACAAACTGGGACTCAACAACAAGATAGATGCTCTAAGCCGACCCAGCCACGTGGCATGGATTCATACAGAAGGGACGAGTCATGCAACTGTTGTGCTTGCAGGCCACCTTCGTGCGACGTTGGCAAGCTGCCTTTGTGCTGCGCTGGAACTGACTTGCTAGGTTGCTAGGTGAGTTGCCGTGTATGTAATCATTTGCTGTAGGTGGGTTTACCCTTTCTCCTTGCTATACCTTATCCTCATCTTCTCTTAGTGCTACTATTTGGCCTACCCTTCTTGCTCGACACCATCGCCATACTCCTATCTCCTAAGTTCACAGTTCAACGTGGTATTAGAGCGAGTTTTAACTCCTAGGCCTAAGTCGCCATGGCCTTTTCTGCTAGTGGCGTGGATTCTGCTGCTGCGTCCGCAAAATCTACTGCTGCTGCGTCCGCGAAATCTGCTGCTGCGTCCGCGAAATCTGCTGCTGCAGCGATTTTTCTGCTGTAGTGAAATCTACTGCGATGTTTGGGCCTGCTGCACGACGGTCGTGCTGGTCGTCGCGGCCTTGCGTCGTCGCTGCCAGAAGCGCCAGCCTTGAAATCAGCACCAACCAGCGCCAGCCGCGACAAAAGCGTTAGCCGCGACAGAAGTGCCAACAGCGCGAGCCGCGATAGAAGCGCAAGCAGCGCCAGATGCGACAGAAGCGCCAGCCGCAACATCAGCACGAGCAAGCGGCAGCCGCGACAACAGCGCCAGCCGCGAGAGCAGCGCCGACTAGCGCCAACCGCGGCCCTTATCTCTCCCTGCCGCGCCTTTTGACGTGGGGGGAAGGGTGAGGGGGGGGAGGGGGGGGGGGAGGGGTTGGCGGGGGTGACCAGCAAACTGCCACCAACTGCCTCTCTTCCTCCTCTCTCGTCTCCGTTTCCCGCCGCCTCCTCCTCCATTTGTTTGCTCCTCCAGCCATCTCCGTCGTTGTTGGGGGGGAGGTTTGAGGGGGTGGGGGGGGGAGAGGTTGGAGGGGGGGTGGCCGACGTAAAGCCTGTACTCCCAGTCGCCAGTGAGCCGGTTGCTCCAGTCGCCCGTCGGGTCGGTTGCTCTATCCATACGAGCGGGATGCTCCAGGCGTACGAGCTAGTTAACGCCAGTGCTCAAATACCGTGGGATAGCAGCTTCAGCCGCCGCCCACCTCTCTCTCTCTCTCTCTCTCTCTCTCTCTCTCTCTCTCTCTCTCTCTCTCTCTCTCTCTCTCTCTCTCTCTCTCTCTCTCTCTCTCTCTCTCCTCGTTTGTCATCTCCTTCTGCTGCTCTCTACCTTGGTGTACCCCTTTATGAAATGATGCTGCACTTGGTCATCCGCTGCAGGCAGTTAGGGGGTCTGTTGGAATATATTTATCTATATTCTATATTACTGCCTGCAGTATAAAGTGTAGTGTATGTAATCATTTGCTGCACATGGTGTACCTACTTTCTCCATGCTATACCTTGTATTCATCTTCTCTTAGTGCTCCTCTTTGGCCTACCTTTCCCTCTCGATACCATCGCCATGCTCCTTCTAGTTCCTGATCTCATAATCTCCTAAGCTCACAGTTTAACAATATCGACCCTGTCATCTCATTGTCTGGATTTTTTTTCCAACATTCGCGAGTGGAACTCTTGTCCACCTACGAGAAGAACGAACTTGCATAAGTGCTAGACAGTGCTCCGATCAGCCCGTATAACACGTGACTCTCCGCACTGGCCCTACGGCTCGACAATTCTCAACCGGGCACTAGGGCCGCAGGGCACCCCTTTGTTCATTGTTAAAGTTACCATCTTGTTTAGCTATGCCTTCTCTCATTGTATGGATTATCCTCGATAGTGCAATCTTCACTCGCTCACTAGATTGCACTCGCCAACGCATTTCGGATTTTCTCTACCATGCCCGAATAGTTCTCGGTAGCGTCGTCTAGTGCTTTCGGTAGCGTTGTTTAGCGGTCGGTTGCGCTACCGAGCACTACCAAGTGAATCATATGGGCTTCAATCTCTTACTACGTAAATTTCGTACTTATATCCAAGTCGGGAGGGTAAACTGAATGGTTCTGTTTTTGTCACTTCCTAATGAGTTCGACCAGCGTGAGAAATGTGATTTTAAAGCGAAGACCAATCAACGTTGAGAAAGTCCAGGTTGATTACACCTGAGAACGCGCTCAGGCGAAATCTGAGTATCGGAGATAATGGCCGTAAGAAATTCTGTGTCCTTCCTCCCTAGTCAAACGCGACAATGGCCCTCGCCTTGTCCTGAGTTCTTTCTGACCCTCCTTCGCATCAGCCACCAATCAAATAGTTGCACCGCAAACACGGTACTGCAGTGATTGGTCAGTGGCGTACGCGGACCTGCTCATGTTCATTTCCATTTCTCTTCGGTTTTGGTTGGTTTGGGAAGACCTCAGCCCCAGACGGGGCTGCTTGCGGGCCTCCTCCACATCATGTTCACGTTTCCCCCACGGTAACATTCGATTCTTCCTGCCGAACCCAGACTGAGTGAATTCAGCCTAATGAAGACTACCCTATAGGCTGCCCAAAACGAGCTCATGCAGCATGAGTCTACTAAGCTACCTCAGACTTTCTCGATTGGTGTGAAAAAAATCGATGATTCTGAGTTTTTTCGACTTTAGGGACTGTCATGCGGCACCAGAACAGACGGGTGATTCTTGGACTTCAACTGTGGTAGTCCAGCCCGAATGGTAAGGAATATCTAAATATTCGGTTTCTTTGAGAAGCAAAGCTGTTAGTACGTCAAGAATCTATAATCCTGAGGGACATTACCAAGCCTCTTCCCACCACAACCACCCCGCACCAACCAGTCATGCAAGTACTTCTTTCTCTTGGTGGTGCGCGGTGAGTTCCAGTTTCAAGCTTCACCGTAAGTGCTGCCACATTAGTTCGCTGGTGGATAGTACGCATTTGGATTTCCTTCGTCCATAGTATCTATTCGTATATTCCCGACACGAACAGAACCAGTTTTAGAGAGGAGCCTGCTCCATCAGTCACCACACGACACTTTAACAAAGATGGAGGCAGCACCGCAAGCCCTAGTCAGACTCAAACAGGAATGGCAGCAGGAACAGCGCGCTGTCAACGGCGGGGCGTTGGAGCAAGCTGGTGACACGACGCGGGATTCCGGCCGCCATGAATTTAACAAATTCGAGGATCAACCATGGACGTCTCCCTCTGGCCCTTTCGACTCGACCGTCCCATCCGAGACGAAACCGAACATTGACTTTGAGTTTATGGATAACCATCAAGGTGGCGACATAAGCGACCTAGATAGTCGCGGTGACATGGTGTTCGGCAGTGAAGCTTCAACGACGGCAGCGACGACACCAGCGGTTGGTGGCGAACCCGTCGACCACGATTCCGTTGAGCAGAATCCCGTTGACCATGCAGTAGACCGTCCCGTTGACCATGCTTCTTCAGCTAATATTTGTCCCTCCACGATCGACCGCGTCCCGCCGCCAATGTATTTTCGCCGACAAGAAATGAATATCCAGCGACGGGTAACAGGGTTACTCGATTTGGACGCGGACGTCCTCCTGTCTATCGCGCGTATGACGGGTCGCCCTCTCCGAGCCATCGCCGTCCTCGCCATGTGCTGCACGCGGCTCCGTCAACTCGCCGCGACTGACCTCTGGCCGCACTACTGTCACACCCGCGGGAGAGATCTCGTCCGAGAAATAAACAAGCGACAGGAGATGGAAAATCTAGTTTTGAACGGCCGCGACGGTGACGCACAGTCGTCTCGCCGGACGAGTCTTTCCAAGCGAAAACTCGTCGGGTTACCAACCGCCGCTCTTTCGCCAAAGCTTCTCAGCTACTCGCCCGGTATCGTCGAGGTGCCGTTCAGCCTACAGAACCCGCGAATCTCGGAGCTTATGGAGAAAGTCAGCCAATGGTGGTCCGACGGATACTTTGACGGAGACGACGCGAGCCGCTGTTCCGAAATTACCTCGGATGGTCCCCGCCGTGGGGGCGCGTGGCGCAGGTGTCGGCGCGCCGCGTCGCGAGTTGCGTGGGTGCCTGTGATCGCCGTGCTCGTGCCGATCGTCGTGGGGTATTTCGCATGCGTCTTCGTGAAGCGGACGGCGCGGACCGCGCGACGTGTGGCTGTAAGGGGAGGGAGGAGGCTGGCGAGGAGGGTTGGGGAGACGACGATGGGGAGGGTGGGAGGGAGGGTTGTGTCGAGAATTGGAGAGAGATTGGGGTGGAGGAGGGGGGGTGAGATGGGGGACGGAGGAGGAGGGATTGACATTGAGGCGATTCTGAGGGGGGCGGGATACGCGGATTGGGATGGGGATGAGTTTGTGGAGCAGTATGGGCGCATGTGGGATGATGCTACTGATGATGGCGTGGTGGGTGATGGTGACGGTGCCGGTGACGGTGATGGTGATGGTGATGGTAATGGTGATGGTGATGGTGATGGTGATGGTGATGGTGGTGGTGATGGTGATGGTGATGTTGGTGGTGATGGTGATGTGGATGATGTTGGTGGTGATGGCGATGGTGATTCTAATCATGCGGTTGTTGGTGTTCCTGACGAGGAAGCTGATGATGCCGGCGCTCAGGATGCTGACGCTGCTGATGGTGCTGATGGTGCTGATGGTGCTGATGGTGCTGATGGTGCGGCTGATGCTGCTGATGCTGGTCTTGAAGGTGATGGTGATGCTGCAGAGCGAGACACACATGTATGGATGGTCATGGGCGGAGATTTAGCAGCAGCAGAGGAGGGAACAACAGCGGAAGAGAGAGAAGCACGTATGGTAGCCATAGCGTCGCGCGTGGGGGGCAAGAAGATCGCGTGGGGGCTTGTGGGCCACGTGGACGAGACGTGCCTTCTTTCGCCCTACCTCCTCGCATATCTCTTCCCCCCCGCGCTGCTCTCCGTCTCTCTCGAGGAGGAGGGAGAGGGGAAGGGGGAAGGGGAGGAGGGAGAGGGGGAGGCAGGGGCGTCGTTTGCTGTGATGGAGCCATCGTTGAACATGTGGAACATCTCCGTCTGCCGAGGCTTCATCGATTCGTTCCCACTCACCAAGTAAGGAGTGCTGGAAATCTCTCAAACCTTCAACTCCCAAAAGTAGCACATACACAGATGGATGCGTTATTTGGCCTCGTTGCCTTTCCCCATGGCTATTTCAAGCCGACATTCTCCTCCATTCTTGGTCAGAATATTTGGGTGGACACACCATCTTCTCTTCCCTCTTCCCCCCCACCTCCTTCTGCGTCTCTTCGAGTTCTTATTGCACCAACTGTGTGTCACTTCCTGATCTACCTGTCGTCCCCCCCACCGAATCCACCAGGCTGTATCGACAGCTGGCGGCTCGTTCTGCTGCTGTTGACAACCATGGGAAATGCCCCTTCTGCTGCTGCAAGGTAATGCCGCTCCCTTCAAAATCAGTCATTGCTACCGCAAGCTTACCTTGCCCAAGATTCCAGGTTTAGGGTCTCGGGTAGTACGGTGAACCAATGCACACATTTTTCACACTTGAAACGAGCTAAAATTCACTGTGGGGTGACCCTTGGTGCAAAAAGGATGGTGCCTTGTGTGTTTCCGAGGTGCCTGTTTGCAAGGTAGCATGCCCAGTCATTAGGTTGCGTCGGATCGCACAGTGCTAATGGTGGGTACTGAAACAGGCAACGGCAGGCGGCGGGAGGTTCAGTGTTTGCATTTCATGACTGGTGCGTGTGCAGGTTTGGAACGCATTGGACATGCTTGCAGACACGGACGCCCTAAGCTTTGCCGTATGCGAAAATGTGAGTGGCTAATGCGAATGGTTCAAGGTGTCCAAAGTTGCAGGCTTTGGAGTTGCGATTTGTAGCCGTGCTTGCATGCTGCCCAGATCTGTCATTCACTGTCTAGTTTCTTTCCGTCCCCATCTCCCACTCACACACGTTCGCACACTCGTATACGCACACGCACATGCATTGTGTGCTTGCATTTGTGTTTTCCACCCTCGATTACACCCGCAAACCACTCTCCTCCCTTTGCTCTCATCCGTCTCTCATCCTATTCTTGCAGGGCCACTTTTGCGGATTATTTAAAGTGAGTACTACATGTCTCTTGTGTTGCTCTCTTTTCAGTTGCACCTTTTCCTTGTTACCGTAATCACTTGTTTGTTGTTGTCTTCATGTCACTTCCTGCCTTTTGCTACTCTTGTCCTTACCAAGTTTTGCCCCCTCCCATGCACACCCCATCCCCATACCTTGCCTGCCAAATTGCCTCACTTGCTTGCAGGAGAGTTGATAAATATTTACTTGAGAAATACAGGGGAACACTGGAATCGGAAAATAAGAGCGTGTTTCTACAGCCAACTTGACTCGACCCCCTTGCCGATATTTAATATATATATAGGCCAAGCTCTTGTTGTACGGTATGTTACAGTACATGTTTGCTGGTTGCCAAGGTGTGAGTGCAACAAAGATGATGTGGAACCACGTGTGACTAAGCTGCCCTGAAAATGAATGCAGAAGAATGTGGGTTTCATGAATATAATTTAGGGTGTAGGGTTAGGTCTAGGGTTTAGGATTTAGGAGCCTGGATACCTCATGAACAAAACAGACCTTAGGAGCCTGGATACCTCTTCCCAAGGCATGGGTCATGTATCCGTAATAACCCGGATATACCCCCAGGTGGGGGTGTAATAAAACCTGGAAAAATGCTGGGTGGGCTTATAATGAGGCATTTTTTATAACCCCATGGGGGAAATAAATGACACTTAGAGAAATATGAATTTAAAACATAGAGCTGTAGAGCTCAGCCTCACGGTTTCAATCGAGACTACCACAAAAATGTTCGCTTCGAAATTCACTGAGAATGTGCCACCCTGGCAAAAATCTCTGCCATCGCGTGCTGAAAAGTTGCAAACACGTGCGCGCCTGTGGCAATTTCGCCAGGTGGGCCAGGGAAGATTTTGCCAGACACGTCACCAACGATTGTTCCTGGCGCGTTAGTGGCGAACTCACTAAAAAAGACAAATTGCAGTAAAAAAATCATTGGGTGCGCTTATACGAAGATGACCCAAATTTAGGGTGGGCTTATACCGTCATCGCCCGGATATAAGACAGTGTTGAATAGTAGACAGGGGTGTCAGAGTTATATGACTTAGCTACTGTAGGCTATAGTGGGGTAGCACATATGGGGTACAGTTGCCTAGGGTTTGCCTTTTGTACCAAACTTTCACTTAGTCATTTCATTCCTGTTTTCTTGATTCACATGGTATAGAGCGGGTTCCTACATGGGACCGTTCCTTCCTAAGGGCCCACCATAAGAAATTTTTTTAGCTGGCCGCGCACATTGCGCCCTGCCCTAAATTTTTTTTTTTTAGCGGCCCCTACGCTGCCCCTACGCGGCCCCTACGCCGCCTCCCACGCGCCCCCTATGCGGCCCCTGGCGGCGCCCTGACGAGGCCCCTGCCGGCACCCTATCGCGGCCCCTGACGCGCCCCCTGGTGGCGCCCTGACGCGGCCCTGACGCGGCCTGACGCGGCCCCTGGCGGCGCCCTGACGCG
Source organism: Closterium sp. Naga37s-1 (assembly GCA_947471745.1). Classification (NCBI taxonomy): domain Eukaryota; kingdom Viridiplantae; phylum Streptophyta; class Zygnematophyceae; order Desmidiales; family Closteriaceae; genus Closterium; species Closterium sp. Naga37s-1. Next base: position 6,828,283 of record CANJKZ010000051.1, on the reverse strand, counting down.
GCCCTGCCGTGGCCCCTGACGCGGCCCTGACGCGGCCTGCCGCGGCCCCTGCCGCGGCCCTGAAGCGGCCCCTGACGCGGCCCTGACACGGCTCTGCCGCGGCCCTGACGCGGCCCTGACGCGGCCCCTGGCGGCGCCCTGACGCGGCCCCTGACGCGGCGCCCTGACGCGGCCCCTGCCGCGGCCCTGACGCGGCCCTGCCGCGGCCCCTGACGCGGCCCTGACGCGGCCTGCTGCGGCCCCTGCCGCGGCCCTGAAGCGGCCCCTGACGCGGCCCTGACGCGGCTCTGCCGCGGCCCTGACGCGGCCCTGACGCGGCCCCCTGCCGCGGCCCCTGGCGGCGCCCTGACGCGGCCCCTGACGCGGCGCCCTGACGCGGCCCTGCCGCGGCCCCTGACGCGGCCCCTGCCGCGGCCCCTGACGCGGCCCCTGACGCGGCCCCTGTCGCGGCCCCTGACGCGGCCCCGCCACCTACCTTTCCGGCCACGCCGCCTCCTCTCAGCGGCCCCGCCGCCTCCTCCCAGCGGCCCCGGACGCCGCCCTCTCAGCGGCCCCGCCGAGCCGCCCAGCAGCCTAGCCGCCCAGCAGCTGAGCCACCGAGCCGCCCAGCAGCCGAGCCGCCGAGCCGCCCAGCAGCCGAGCCGCCCAGCAGCAGAGCCGCCGAGCCGCCCAGCAGCCGAGCCGCTGAGCCGCCCAGCCGCCGAGCCGCCCAGCAGCCGAGCCGCCCAGCAGCCGAGTCGCCGAGCCGCCCTGCAGCCGAGCCGCCCGAGCCGCCCTGTCCGGTAAGAGCAGCGCCTCTCTCACAGCACTGCCCTCACCCCACTGTTTGCGCTGCTAGTCTACTGCTGTCATGGCTACCCCTAGTGTCCTCGCTTTTGACGCTGAGGGTCGGGCCATTGACTTTGACGTCTGGATAGATGACCTGCAGCTTTTCTTACAGTGCGATAGGGCAGACGGCCTCTCCCTCTTTGACCTCACTTCTGGTGCCTCTCCTGCCCCCGCCACTGATGCTGACGCAACTGTTCGCTCCCAGTGGGCCACGCGCGATGCTGCTGCACGTCTTGCTGTGCGTCGCCACCTGCCTACCTCTGAGCGTGCGCACTTTAGCCAGTACAAGAGTGCTCAGACCTTGTACGACGCTGTAGTTGCACGCTACTCCTCCCCTGCCACTGCTGCACTGAGTCGCCTCATGCTACCGTACCTCTTCCCTGACCTTGCTGCCTTTCCCACAGTCGCTGACCTCATTACGCACCTCCGCACTAGTGACACTCGCTACCGCGCTGCGCTTCCTGCTGAGTTCTGCGCCAAGAACCCCCCCCCCATGTACATCACCCTCTACTACATAGTCACCCGGCTCCCTGACTCCCTTCGCGTAGTCAGGGACCACTTCCTCTCAGTTTGCCCCACCACTCTCACCGTTGACCTCCTCGAGAAGTCCCTCCTAGCAGCAGAGAAGAGCATAGTAGCTGTAGGAGCCTCTCGTGGTGACCCTCGCACCCCCATCTTTGAGGGGTGTTCCCCCTCCCCCCTTTTGCCCTCTGTTGCCTCTGCTGCTGCGGCCGACCTCGTTGGGCTTGAGTCGGTCGGTGCGGCGTCTACCCCTAGCGGGAGACGCCGCCCTGGCAAGGGCAAGGGGGGCAGGGGCGCTGGAGGAGCTAGCGGGGGCGGTGGAGGCGGCAGTGGAGGCGGTGGAGGAGGTGGGGGTGGCGGTGGGGGTGGTGGCGGGGGTGGAGGTGTCGGTGGCGGCAGTGGAGGCGGAGGCGGCAGCGGCAGTGGCGGAGGGAGCGGAGGTGGCGGCGGTGGAGGAGGAGGCGGCGGAGGCGGTGGAGCTGGTCGGGGTGGCGCTGCGCAGAGGGTCGGCTCCGGTGGTGGTCAGCGCCAGCAGCAGCAGCAGCACCAGCAGAGCACTCGTGACATCCCCTCCCCTCAGCAGCTCCGTGAGTGGTACACTGCACGCCAGAGGGGTGGGGGTACTGGTCCGTGCACCTACGTCCTCCGCACCGGCGACCGCGCGGGTGAGCAGTGCGGGGGTGCGCACTCCACCCAGCGCTGCTTTGGCCGCCTGACGGACGCTTGGCGTCACCAGTTCCCTGAGGCCACTGAGATCCCCCGCTGGGGTGAGCTGTCTAGGGCGGGTGTGGCTGTCTTTGACCTTGACTTTGATGCTATTCTTGCTGCCATGTATACTGTGACTATTAGTGATGAGGGTGACTGTTACCGGTGTTTTCCGCCCGACCCGGGCATTGAGACTGCTGCTCTAGGTACTGGTGAGGCTGCTGCTCTAGGTGCTAGCGAGGCTGCTGCTCTAGGTGCGTCTGCTCCCTCAGGTGCTGGTGAGTCTGCTCTCTCAGGTTCTGCGTCGGCTTCGGCCTCCCACACCTTCACCCTTGACTCGGGGGCTTCTCGCTCCTTCTTTCGAGACCGCACCACACTCACGCCGCTTAGCCGGCCAGTTGCAGTCTCTCTGGCAGACCCCTCTGGGGGTCCTGTCCTTGCTCACTTCTCCACTGTCCTCCCGTGTCCGGCGGCCCCCTCTGGCACCCTGTCTGGTCTTTACCTTCCCTCGTTCTCTACGAACTTGGTGAGTGGTGCTGACCTACAGGATGCGGGGGTTCACCAGTTCACTCCTGCGAGTCGGCGGGTGACCCACTGCACGGACGCTCGGACAGGCCGACACCTGGCCACGTTTACCCGTCGGCCGGGGTCGAGCCTGTACACCCTGACCACTGCGTCTCCTCCAGTCACTGCGTCTGGTCAGGTAGCTGCGTCGGGTCAGGTGTTTGCTGCAGCGTCCAGGTCTGGTCCTGAGTCTGCCCCCTGTTCGTGTCGCCTCCTGTCTCACGAGACTCTCCTCTGGCACCACCGCCTTGGTCACCCCTCCCTGCTTCGTCTCCGAAGCATGGCCTCCCGTGTCCTTGTCTCTGGTCTTCCCCGGTCCCTCCCTCCCCTTCCTCCGGGGCCTGGCCCTACCTGCGTCCCCTGTGTCGAGGGGCGGCAGCGGGCTGCCCCTCACTCCTCCCAGTTTCCTCCGACAGAGGCCCCGCTGCAGACGCTTCACATGGACGTGTGGGGCCCGGCCCGCGTCCGTGGACAGGGTCACGAGCGCTACTTCCTGCTAGTGGTTGACGACTACTCGCGTTACACCACAGTCTTCCCCTTGCGCAGCAAGGGTGATGTCACTGAGGTGTTGATCGACTGGATCCGCGCAGCTCGTCTCCAGCTCAGGAAGAGCTTCGGCTCGGACTTTCCTGTTCAGCGTCTGCACTCTGACAGAGGTGGAGAGTTCTCCTCTGGCCTTCTGCGAGCCTACTGTCGTGCACGAGGCATCCGCCAGACCTTCACGCTTCCGGACTCTCCACAGCAAAATGGGATTGCTGAGCGCCGCATTGGCATGGTCATGGACGTCGCCCGTACGTCCATGATGCATGCGGCTGCCCCCCATTTTCTGTGGCCGTTTGCGGTTCGGTATGCGGCGCATCAGATCAACCTTCACCCCAGGGTCTCCATGCCGAAGACCTCCCCAGTGCTGCTGAGGGTGCTGAGCCTGGGGGTGCTGACTCTGGGGGTGCTGAGCGTGTGGGTGCTACGCCTGGGGGTGCTGAGCCTGAGGGTGCTACTACTGGGGGTGCTGAGCCTGAGGGTGCTGAGCCTGGGGGTGCTACTACTGGGGGTGCTGAGCCTGGGGGTGCTGAGCCTGGGAGTGCTACGCCTGGGGGTGCTACGCCTGGAGGTGCTGAGCCTGGGGGTGCGGAGCCTGAGGGAGCTGGGCCTGCTCGTGTGGCGTCTGGCGGTGCTGAGCCTGGAGGTTCTCCGGGTGCTTCGTCTCGGCGGGAGCCACTCTCTCCACAGGAGCTGCGCGAGTGGTTTGCCCGGCGCTGGAGGCGTGCTGCTGGAGTTGGAGGTTCTTCGGCTGCTGAGGGTGCTGGTGCCGCGGGTCCCGGAGGTGCTCGTACTGGGAGTACTGGAGCTGCTGGGCCTGCGGGTACTACTGGAGCTGGTGCCACTGCGTCTTCTCGTGGTCCGACTGGAGCTGGAGCTACTGAGGGTGTTGGCGCTGAGGCTACTGCTGTCGGTCCTGGAGGCGGTCCTGCTGGGGGTGCTACTGGTGCTGCTGGAGGTACTGGAGCTGGAGGTGCTGCTGGCGCTGGTGCTGCCGCTGGGGGTACTGGTGCTGTCCCTGCTGTGTCTGGAGTCGCCGCGCGGCCTCGGCCGTACTTCGTTCCGCTCCTTCAGCAGGTTCTTGGTCTCCCGCCTTCTACTGGTCCTCCTCCTCCCTTAGCGTGTCCACAGCCTGTCCCGTCACAGTTACAGTTACAGCCGGCCTCCCCACTGCCCGCTCCTTCTCCCTACACTGGTCCTACTGGAGGTCTTGCTGAGCGTCGTGAGCCTGCGTCTCGCCCTGCGTCGCCTGTCCGTGCTGCTCGCACTAGTGCTCGTGGTTCGCGTCAGCGTCCTCCTCCTGTCCCTGGCACGCACCGGATGTCTCTGCGTCCGTCCACTGCTCCTCTGCGTGCCCCTTTGCCTTCTCCTCCTGAGTCCTCTCTTCCTGCTCTTCCTGACCCGGAGTCGGACTCTCTTCGTGCTGCCAGTCCTACTGTCACGCGTCTCCTTGCTACTGTTGTCACTGACCCTTCCTTTGAGTCCACTGCTGCGTCTGCCCTAGTTACTGAGCTCGTCGACTTTGCTGCTCGCTGTCGTCTAGACTACGCTGCTAGTCTTGTTGCTGAGTCTGAGTCTGTCTGTCCTCCGTCCGTCGGGGGTGAGTGTGCCCTTGGCACGGACGTCCTTGAGGACAGGCAGGAGGAGTTCCAGTGTTTGGCTGCTGCTTCACCTCATCTCGTGTCCGTACTGCTTACCCCTGAGGGAGACCCGGATGCACTTGACATCCCGACTCCGCGCTCTTACGCGGAGGCGATAGAGGGTCCCTACTCCTCTCAGTGGCAGGCAGCTATGGACGCAGAGATGGCTTCCTGGAAGTCCACAGGCACCTACGTTGACGAGGTTCCCCCGCCTGGGGCGAACATCGTCAGTGGCATGTGGATTTTCAGGGTGAAGCGGCCGCCGGGTTCTCCGCCTGTCTTCAAGGCGCGTTACGTGGCTCGTGGCTTCAGTCAGCGGCAGGGAGTTGACTACTTTCAGACCTTCTCTCCCACCCCGAAGATGACCACTCTTCGGGTACTGCTGCACATAGCTGCTCACCGCGACTACGAGCTGCACTCTCTTGACTTCAGCACTGCTTTCTTGCAGGGCAGCCTGCACGAGGAGATCTGGCTGCGTCGCCCACCTGGCTTCACTGGGTCTTTTCCTCCTGGCACCCAGTGGAGCCTCCGGCGGCCAGTCTACGGTCTCCGCCAGGCACCGCGTGAGTGGCACGACACACTGAGGACTACACTTGCGGCTCTTGGGTTTGCTCCCTCTACTGCCGACCCGTCGCTGTTTCTGTGCACCGACACTTCTTTGCAGCCGTTCTACATCCTCGTGTACGTCGACGACTTGGTCTTTGCCACAGCTGACACTGCTGGACTCGCCCACGTGAAGTCCGAGCTGCAGAAGAGACACACGTGCACAGACCTGGGTGAACTGCGCAGCTACCTTGGCTTGCAGATCACCCGGGACAGAGCACGCCGCACCATTACCCTGACTCAGTCACACATGGTGCAGCAGGTCCTTCAGCGCTTCGGCTTCACGTACTCCTCGCCTCAGGCCACTCCTCTGCCTACTCGCCACTCGCTCTCAGCTCTGCCTTCGGATGAGTCCGTAGAGTCGAGTGGCCCGTACCCAGAGCTTGTTGGCTGCCTCATGTACCTGATGACCTGCACACGACCTGACCTTGCATACTCTCTTAGCATTCTTGCACGCTATGTTGCTCCTGGGAGACACAGACCGGAGCACATGGCTGCAGCGAAGAGGGTGTTGCGCTACTTGTGCAGTACGTCGGGCATGGGGCTTGTGCTTGGAGGGCAGAGTCCAGTGGTCCTCACTGGACACGCAGACGCTTCTTGGGCTGACGACCAGGCTACGCAGCGGTCGTCACAGGGTTACACCTTCAGCCTTGGTTCTGGCTCTGTTTCGTGGCGGGCTACTCGCTCGTCTTCTGTTCTCGGCTCCAGTTGTGAGGCTGAGATCTACGCCGGGGCCATGGCTGCACAGGAGCTTCGCTGGCTCACCTACCTGCTGACTGACCTCGGAGAGCCGCCTTGTTCTCCTCCAGTGCTCTACGTAGACAACAAGGCCATGCTGGCCTTGTGTCGAGAGCAGAGACTGGAGCACAGAACGAAGCACATTGCTCTTCGCTACTTCCTTGCTCGTGAGCTACAGCAGCGTGGTCAGCTGCGACTTGCGCACGTGGCCTCTGAGGCCAACACTGCTGATATCTTCACCAAGGCACTTGCGCCTTGTGATCATCAGCGCTTCTGTACTCAGCTGGGTCTTGTACCTACCTTGCCTCACTTGCTCACCTCTTGACCTTGTTTGTACTGTTGCATATATATATACTCCTGCTCTTGCTTGTCTAGCCTTATATATATATGTAATCCTGCATGTGAACTGGCCTTGTGGCCTTGAACTTGTGCTCGGAATGTGTGGTGACTTTGTGATCCACCCTGAGCTTGCTTTGCTTTGCTTGACTGGTCTTGTGACCCCTTGTTCTCCCCCACTTTGCCTATGGGGGTGTGTCAGAGTTATATGACTTAGCTACTGTAGGCTATAGTGGGGTAGCACATATGGGGTACAGTTGCCTAGGGTTTGCCTTTTGTACCCAACTTTCACTTAGTCATTTCATTCCTGTTTTCTTGATTCACAAGGGGTTGTCTATTATACGGGTGTCTCTTATAAACAGGCTAGCCTTTTTATACGACACCTATTTGTGTGTACGAGATAAGACATATGTGTCTTATAATCGAAACTGCAATGTATTATAGTGAAAATTGAAATACCGCGTACATTTTTACCCTTGCGACACGCGAATTCTGCCACGTGCTGAGTCACATACCGTACTACCAAATTTGACTCTGCAAGTATTCGGGATGACGTGGCGTTCCGAACAATGGTTGCCGAAGTGGCAACTTCGCAACATCGACACTCTTAATGAGAAACTCTTTTCAAGATGCGTGAAAATATTTCTAAGTAGTTTAAAAAGGTTTCCATTTATAAGACTTATAAGACACCCAAAACCTCCCCAAATACAAGATAACCCAAGCATTTTTTTTAGTGTATGAGATAAGACATATATGTCTTATATCCGGGCGATGACGGTATAATCGGCAACCGGCTATAAGCCCACTGGTACGATTATAAGCCCATGGGTGTATCATAGGCCTGGGGGTATATCCGGGGTATGACGATATTGGTAGTGCATGGTATCAAGCATGGTCATCATCAACCGTTCAGCATCTCTACATCACAGCAATGTACGGTTGCACAAGACCGGTTAGGAGAAGGTTGATTTTGACTGTACGAGCAAGAGAGATAATGATGTTAACAATGCACCTCTTTGAGGCTGAGGGTATCTTAATCGTTTTACCTATATGAAAATTTTTTTACTGCAAAAAAAAATTACAGATTGTGATTCGAATTGAAGAGGGGTGTGTTGTAAAGGAGACAAGCTCCTTTATCTTCCGGCAGGTCCTGGGGACCTGCCACCTAGTCTCATTTGCAACTTCAAACTCTTTGCTTACCACCAGCACACTCCTAAAACCTCTCCTATGCCTACATCTGGGCATAGGAGCTCATTGTTGGAGGACGTAATTGTTGCCCGTTTTTCCACCATGGCTAACGGTTTAGTTTCTGCTGTATCTGGAAGGCCTCCTCCGTCTCGAATGAATTTACGGAGCAATAACGGACGTCGTGGGTCACCCACGCGTGATGGGGATCGCGACTCTTCTTCTCGGCGTGACCGCTCTCGCTCTCCTCGTCGGGAAAAGGGAGGCACAGTTACCGCCCTCGATTTGCTTAATGGCTCTCGGCAAATTCCGGCCCCGAATCCCCAGAATATCGGTGCTGACGCGGATGGCACACGTCAACGCGATTTCCCCCCCGGATTTCACGGCGAACGGGGTGCTGCGGGCGAACATAACGATACGAATGTCGCGGGCGAAATCGATCCGTCACGACCCGTGGGATCGCCTGCGCATGTGGAAAGCGCCCCACGCGCGGCACCCCTGGACCTCGATTCTGGACGGGCAGCTCGTGGCGAGAATCGCGAGCTGGGGCGCGATCGGAATCTTGACCGGCATCCCCAGCTCGATCGTCATGATGTCGACCGAGATTTTGAGCCAGCCGCACGCCGCGAGAATCTGGACCAGCGCGACCAGAATCGCGAAGTGTGGCGCGACCAGAATCTTGACCGGCGCGCCCAGCAAGATCGGCGAAATCTGCAGGACACAAGGCGAGAAAATCGGCGCCCAGATTCTGCAGCTCGCCGGTCGAATCAGCGCGCCCCGCACGATGCGCGCGTATCCAATTCGGGAGCTGCCGATTTTGCGGAGATTTTGGCGCGCCTGGATCCCGACGCCCAGCGCATTCTTCAGCGAATCTTCACGGGCGCTGCAGGAGAACGCGTTACAGCTCGCTCTACTGCATCTACAGCGCCCCGTTCTGCGGAGAATAATTCGGCTCGTTATACCAACGACAATACTCCAGCCGCCAACAACGACGCGATCCACCACGTGATCGGTCTTCTCTCCGCCCTCCAGCGCGGAAATTATGGCGAACCCGCTCCACCGCCAGAACCGGTTCGCCTTCCCGCGGCAGCAGCAAACCGCGCTCCCCCTCCTCCTCCCGCCGCCGACGAACCGAACGGCGACGACGCGGATCCCGACGCACCCGCCGAGAACCCGGAGGAAGGTAATACTCATCGCCCAAAGAATGGATCTGCCACCCTCAATCTTGCCCCTATCCCTCCTGCGCGTCCCCAATTGCGTTCGTCTTTGGTAAAAAGTGATGGCATCTGTACGCAACTTTTCAGTTTCGAACGTATCCAATCTATTGCACGTCATGCCATCTCGGTCTTGCCCCCGCATGGCGGAGAACACGCTGCCGATTACCTTCAGCAGATAGTCGAGGAAGCAGAAGAAAATTTTTACTTTCTGTTCACCACTGACCAACGCGGTTTTGAAGTGGCCAACATGGCCCTAAAGATTAAATATGGAGAAGTAGTTGAAGATAAGAATGTGAAGGCCGCCACTCAGATTGTGGCGGCTAGCAAAAAGAGGCCTACTCGGCCCACCAACTCGGGCCCTCGTGCCGACTCCTCCCTTCGTGGGAGGGGGCAGGGGGAGCGCCATTGGAATACATGGCGTAGAGATGGTGACGGGCGATGTTTCTACTGCCGTGAACCCGGTCACGGGATTGCCGATTGCCCGCAGCGGGGTCAAGGGGCCAACCGGCCTGCTAAGATTGCTTAGAAATATTGGTTATATGCTTGGACCCCTGCTCTGGTTCCTTTGATTATCAATAACAATGTTGTTTTAAAATTTTCCCAAAAAAAAAAAAAAAGAGAAAGATTGATAGCGTTCGGAAGTCAGCGTAAGAAAGAGACTAGGGTGGGTCTCTTGTTCAACGCACGAGGTTTGCAACAGCTATGGGTTGCCCCACGCCCACCCCGACCTCTCTCTCTCTCTCTAAAAAAAAAAAAAAAGAGGGAGAAGGAGACAAGAAAGAGAGAAGGAAAGAGACGATAGAGAGAGCGAGGGAGAGAGGGAGAGAGAAGAGAAATGAAAGCGAGGGAGCATGCAAAAGATTACGTCTTGGCTAAGAAGGTCTTATACGAAGTATTCTTATTTTTGTGTGCCTCGCACCCCACCAGATATTGGCGCCTTCACCACCCCCGATGAGTTGTCCGTTGGCACTTCATTCATGAGTGGTCGTCTTCGCGCTCGTGCCGCATGGTGGTCCGTATGGTGCGAGAGCCGTTTTATTATGTCGGTTGTCACATCTGGCTACCGCCTTCCATGGGCCTCGTCGGAGCCTACATCGCATTACGCGGCAAATCATGCCGGCGCCGTGCAGTTTGCCACTTTCGCACTCGAGGCCGTAGCCGAACTGTTGGCAACGGGGGCGGCTCGAGCGGTACCCCCATCAGTGACGCTTACATGCATTAGCCCATTGAACGTGATTGTTCAGCCCTCCAAAAAGAGACTCATATTGGACCTCCGCCATGTCAATTCGTTTCTGTCAGTCCCCAGTTTTCGCTACGAGGGGCTGAACCGGGTACCGGATTTGGTGCAAAAGAATGGCTGGCTATTTACTATCGACCTGAAGTCCGGATATCATCATGTGGATATTCACCAGTCCTTTTGGCGGTTCCTCGGCTTCACCCTCCAAGGACGTCGCAACCAATTCTTATCCCTTCCCTTCGGGCTGGCCACTGCGCCGTTCGTTTTCACCCAGTTGATTAAACAACTCGCAAAACGTTGGCGTAGCCGCGGCATCCGGCTGATTCCATATGTGGATGATATTCTAGTAATTAGCACCACTCGAGCCGATGCGCTCTGCAACCGCGCGACCATCCTGGACGATCTAAAAAGCGCCAAATTTATCATAAATTCAAAAAAATCGCAGCTCGAGCCAAGTCAATGCCTCAAGTTTTTGGGTCTCAGACTTGACACTCGCACCACTTCGTTTTCCGTCGACGCCGATCGTCGAGAGCGGTTACTTGCCGAACTTCGGCAAACGAGTATCCTCAGCGAAGAGGGTCGGCACATCCCAGTCCGCCGCGTTGCTCGCATAACTGGTATGCTAGCCTCTATGTCGTTAGCGCTCGGTACCATAGCACGCGCCTTCTCCCATAACCTACTCTCGCAAATTGCAAATTGCCCTTCGTGGGGCGCATCGATCCACTTGAACCCGGAGTCAGTCGAGGAACTACGCTTCTGGATTTCGCAGTTCGACGTATTCAACGGGTCCTGCTTCCACAATCCTCATCTCTACGATGTGTTCATGTATGTGGATGCCAGCGAGAGCGCGCGGGGAGCGTGTTTCTCAACGCCGGATGGTCGCGTGGGCTCGTCCGCATGCCCATTGCCCCGGGCTCTCATCGCTTCATCGAGCACGCTCCGCAAACTTGCGGGAATCCTCTGGGCCCTCTCATCTTTCGCGGCGGAGGTCCAGCGCGCACATATCCTGCTTCGTAGCGACAATCAAGCAGCTTATTACATCCTGAAAAAAGGGGGGTCTCGCCGCTCTGAGCTGACACTCATCTGTCGAGCCATTATTCAGCTCTGCGTACGACACGCGATTCGCCTCACCGTCCAATGGATCCCGCGCGAGCTGAATACTGAGGCGGACGAGCTATAAAAAATCGAGCTCCATGACGATTACTCCCTCGCTCGGCCATGGTTTCTGTTACTTCAGAGGCATTGGGGGCCTCACACAATTGATTTGTTTGCCTCATCGGCTAACGCGCAGCTCTCCCGATTCTGCTCTCTTGAGTACTGTAGCTCTGCGATCGAGCAAAATGCATTCTCCTTCAGCTGGGAGGGGGAAAATTGTTACGCATTCCCTCCACCCCCACTCATCCCAGCCGTTCTCGCCCATGCGCGCCGCTCCAAAACTTCACTCACCCTAGTGATCCCACAATGGCCTAGTGCCTTCTGGTGGACATTGGTGCACCCAAATGGTTGGGCAGACGAGGTCATCGCCACAGTTCGCTTGGCCATTGGGTCCGATCGCTTGAGTACCGGTAGTGACCATCACGCCTTCAGCGGCGATGGTCTTCCAAACTCTCCTATGTATGCCCTTCGTTATACATTTTGCTAATGATTAACATTCCTCGTTGCGCAGGTTCTGGACTTGGTCCATTTATCTTGGACCTCTTAACGCTTACTGTTAATCTGCGTGCCCAGTCTACCATTCACACATACGAGCCTTACTGGCGGAAATATCGTGCGTTCTGTACTCAACACTCACTCCCATTCCTCCCTGGAAGTGACCTAACTGTCGCATTGTTCTTGCTCCACTCTGTTCGCACCGGCGCCCCGATCTCAGCGATCAGATCTGCGTGTTCCGCGATCTCGTGCGCCCACTGGCTCATCGGCGAACCGTCCCCCCTTCGCGGGCCGATTTCCTCCCAAGTGAAGGAGTACGCACAGCGTCACTGCATAGGGCCATCTAAGGTCAAAGAGCCTATCCCTCCTGCCAAGATCTACGATATTTGTGACATTTACTTTGCGTCGTCAGATCCCGCAACGTTCCAACGGGGGTTGGTCCCCCTCCTGATGTTCACAGCGTTCCTGCGCTTCTCCGATCTAGTCTCTCTCCAATGGCATCAGATTGAGTTTGATGCGGACTGCATGTGGTTGTTTATCGCTCGTTCGAAGACCGACCAGGCTGGCAGGGGCGTATGGCTCCCGGTGGCTGCCTCCTCCGCTCGTCACTGCCCGGTCGCGTGAGTCCAACAGTTTCTTTTCATCGCCGGCTATTCTAGGCATACCATTGGCCCTCTCATTCGGATTTTTCAGCCCGGGGCTCGGGCGTCTTCGTCTGACCGTTCCCCTTCGTACGCTACCCTTCGGGGTTGGTGTCGCGAGAGCTTCTCTCGTGTCGGCCTCGACCCGAGCTTGCTCGGCACCCACTCATTTCGAAAATCAGCAGCGACGGTGGCAGTTGATGTTGGAGTCCCCGATCGCCTCTTCAAGGCTTTGGGTCGATGGCGTAGCGATACGGCCAAGGAGATGTACATCACCCAGCTCGATCGCGAGCTTGTCAATGCGTCTCGTATGCTTCAAGACCCTCACCGACCCAGTACAACCGATCGCTACTTGATGACCCTCGAACGCCGTCGTCGCCGACCACCTCCTTGATTGTCTCGTTCCACCTATTACGACTGCACTGCACACTCCTCGGAAAGTCGTGTCACAATATGAAAAAAAAATTACTGCAAAAAAAAATTACAGATTGTGATTCGAATTGAAGAGGGGTGTGTTGTAAAGGAGACAAGCTCCTTCATCTTCCGGCAGGTCCTGGGGACCTGCCACCTAGTCTCATTTGCAACTTCAAACTCTTTGCTCCCACCCTCCCCTCCCCTATTTTCTCGATCCACAAGCGCGCAATTTGTTAGTGCTCCGTGCACAACTGTAATTATCCATATTGAGTGTGCTGTATTGTTGGAAACAATTGTGGTTAAGCGCCTCTGTCGTGTCGAAACACTAAGGCACAAGCGAAGCAAAGCATATCGAGGCACCAGCGAGTCAACCCTCGGAGGTTGAAGTAACTGCTGGAGGTTACGCGAAAGTCAAAAGTCAGCGACCTTTGACCTGACAAGTACAGCGCGACAGCAAGGACACACAACTGACTCGCTACAGAGCAGCTGCCCGAGTCGTCACTGTATCGAACCGCAACAGCAACAGTAAAACAATTATAACCGTATCCTTTCATATTCCTTGTACTCTTATATAATCTTGTATCTCTTTGTTTTAATCAATCTACTTTGCCCTCACATACCAGCGCAAGGTGGTTCACAATCTCTTCATCAAACGCTTCCGCTATTACATTGATCCTACCCAGAGTTCACCCCTGCAAAGATCCTAAGGGCTTTTTCTCAGCCCAACATGGTATGAGAGCTCACAGGGGAAACTCAACTACTATCAAGTCATCAGAAGCATTACAAGACATGGCAACACAGAAGGAAAGGAGTTCCTCTAACGGTTCTCCTGGCACTACTCCTACTCCACCTCCTGCCTCTGGCCTACAGACAGAGGAGGGAACTGCAATGGGACCAGCAGCACCTTCGGCGAATCAACCTGCAGACTTCGACCAAAGTATAATGGAGAAATTGTTCTCCTTCATGTCCTTCTACGAGCAACACCAGCAATCGGCACCTGCGCAGTCACACAATAGCAACAACAACGGAGCAACTCCCATGAGCCTCGACGGCTCATCATACGCACGAGGAAATCAACAGCAGCAGCCTACCTTTGCTCCGTACGAGCGCGGGTCCATCAGCTTCATGCCGCACCCGCAACCTTCACCTGGACAAGAAAAGCCACTGGACGCACTGCAAGTTCAGTCGCAGTTTGCGCACGTTTTAAAGCTGCAGACATCGAGGCCCTTCGATGGAAAGGATTTCTTCACCTGGTCGTTCGAATTCGAGTTAATGATGGAAGGCGCGCAGATACTTGGCTTCTTCGACGGGTCCCTGCCATACCCAACGAACGGCACACAGTATGAGAAGCAACAGTACACCTATCAGTCGATGATGGCGTACACGATTCTACTGAGAAACATCACCCCGACCCAGCAGCAGAATATACGGTCTTACCGGGGTTACGGCAACTCCGCGGAGCTCGCATACAACCACTTGAAGAATCTGTATCAAGCAACAGACAGCGTAAACCAGAGTCGGTTAATGGCGCAATTGACAACGGTCGAAATGAAACCAGGCGAGAAGGGAATGGCGTATATCAGCCGATGTCGCGAGCTGCGCGACAAGCTTCTTCGATGCGGGGGGTCGATTTCTGAAGACGCCTTCGTGACAGTCATCATTGGCGGCCTTGGTCCTCAATGGCGCGCCACAAAGGCCATTCTCCGAGCCCACGGAAGAATCTCCGAAGCAGCACTCTGCGCAGAAATCCATGCCGAGCAGCAAGACATGGACCTGCAAGAAGAACGACACAAGAAGAAGATATCAGCACCGGAATTCGCATTCCACACCCAGCGACGCTACAACGGCTACAAACAACAACAACCGAAGTCCGTACCTCCTTTCTGCCACATCTGCAAGACGTCAGGGCACCCGCGCACACACTGCCCGAATCGACAACAGTCAACTCCACAGCAACGGCAGCTTCGACCCTCAAGCAGCCAAGTGGCATCAACGCAGGCGAACCCCACGAGTCAGTCGAAACCGTCAACAACACAACCTGCACAAGGAGCAAGAAACATTGTCAGCTGCATGGCAAAATTAACCGATTCCTGCATCACCGAGTCACCGCCACACTACTCACCGGAAGAACAACTCGACAACACCACACCTCGCCGCGAGTCATTTCAGCCGAACCCAACATACGCAGCCATCGCTCAAAGCGAGCCATCCGGGAAGGACACGTGGTTCTTGGACAGTTGCTGCGGACAACACATGTGTTCTTCAGGACGCTTCGTGCAGCGAGAGTATCAACTTCAACACGAAGTAGTCATCACCATCGCCAACAATCAGAACCTGCGCACACGACGACAAGGCGTGGTACAACTTCAATCATGAGAGACAAATGTCGTTCTACAGATGTCTAAGGTTTTAATCGCAGAAGGCCTCGGCTACAACTTACTGAGCGTCAGTCAGTTGATGGCGAAGGGTATTCACCTCGAGGCAGACAGCACCACCCAGGAGTTCAAGCTGTACCACGGGAAGGGCGGCCTCTACATCGGAAAGGCGATCCTAAAAAACAACGTCTTCGTTCTTGATTTTGTTCCAGATCTCGGCACAGCAGACAGCGACGGCATCGTCACCTTCACCTCCTGGACCCACCCTCCAGATCTTGATCCAGACTTCAGTCCAGAAGGCTTCTGGTACTCACACACCAGTCCTGTGTGAAGAAATGAGGAATGAATGAACTAGCAAACAGGTGGGTACAAGTAGGAAAACCTAGAAGTGTTGTACCCCATATTGTCTACCCCACTACAGCCTACACAGACTATAGCATAAGAGTTTGACACACCCCCATAGGCAAAGTGGGGGAGAACAAGAGGTCACAAGACCAGTCAAGCAAAGCAAAGCAAGCTCAGGGTGGATCACAACGTCACCACACAGTCCGAGCACAAGAGCAAGGCCACAAGGCCAGTTCACATGCAAGATCATATATAAAGGTAAACAAGCAAGTGCAGGTATAGAAAGACCACAGTACAAGCAAGGTCAAGAAGTGAGCAAGTGAGGCCAAGTAGGCACAAGACCTAGCATCGTACAGAAGCGCTGATGATCACAAGGCAGAAGTGCCTTGGTAAAGATATCAGCCGTGTTGGCCTCAGAGGCCACGTAAGCAAGGCGCAGCTGACCACGCTGCTGCAGCTCACGAGCAAGGAAGTAGCGGAGAGCAATGTGCTTCGTTCTGTGCTCCAGTCTGTGCTCCCGACACAAGGCCAGCATGGCCTTGTTGTCTACGTACAGAACTGGAGGAGAACGAGGCGGCTCTCCTATGTCAGTCAGCAAGTAAGTGAGCCAGCGTAGCTCCTGTGCAGCCATGGCTCCCGCGTAGATCTCAGCCTCACAGCTGGAGCCGAGAACAGAAGACGAGCGGGTAGACCGCCACGAAACAGAGCCGGAGCCAAGACTGAAGGTGTAACCCTGTGACGACCGCTGCGTAGCCTGGTCGTCAGCCCAAGAAGCGTCTGCGTGACCTGTGAGGACCACTCGACGTCGCCCTCCAAGCACTAGCCCCATGCCCGACGTACTGCACAAGTAGCGCAACACCCTCTTCGCTGCAGCCATGTGCTCTGGTCGGTGTCTCCCAGGAGCAACATAGCGTGCCAAGATGCTAAGAGGGTATGCAAAGTCAGGTCGTGTGCAGGTCATCAGGTACATGAGGCAGCCAACAAGCTCTGGGTACGGGCCACTCGGCTCTACGGACTCATCCGAAGGCAGAGCTGAGAGCGAGTGACGAGTAGACAGAGGAGTGGCCTGAGGCGAGGAGTACGTGAAGTCGAAGCGCTGAAGGACCTGCTGCACCATGTGTGACTGAGTCAGGGTAATGGTGCGCTGTGCTCTGTCCCGGGTGATCTGCAAGCCAAGGTAGCTGCGCAGTTCACCCAGGTCTGTGCACGTGTGTCTCTTCTGCAGCTCGGACTTCACGTGGGCGAGTCCAGCAGTGTCAGCAGTGGCAAAGACCAAGTCGTCGACGTACACGAGGATGTAGAACGGCGGCAAAGAGGTGTCGGTGCGCAGAAACAGCGACGGGTCGGCAGTAGAAGGAGCAAACCCAAGAGCCGCAAGTGTAGTCCTCAGTGTGTCGTGCCACTCACGGGGCGCCTGGCGGAGACCGTAGACTGGCCGCCGGAGGCTCCACTGGGTACCAGGAGGAAACGACCCAGTGAAGCCAGGTGGGCGGCGCAGCCAGATCTCCTCGTGCAGGCTGCCCTGCAGGAAAGCTGTGCTGAAGTCAAGAGAGTGGAGCTCGTAGTCGCGCTGAGCGGCTATGTGCAGCAGCACCCGAAGAGTGGTCATCTTCGGGGTGGGAGAGAAGGTCTGAAAGTAGTCAACTCCCTGCCGCTGACTGAAGCCACGAGCCACGTAACGCGCCTTGAAGACAGGCGGAGAACCCGGCCGCCGCTTCACCCTGAAAATCCACATGCCCCAGGTGGGGGAACCTCGTCGACGTAGGTGCCTGTGGACTTCCAGGAAGCCATCTCTGCGTCCATGGCTGACTGCCACTGAGAGGAGTAGGGACCCTCGATCGCCTCAGCGTACGATCGAGGAGTCGGGATGTCTGGTGCATCCGGGTCTCCCTCAGGGGCAATCAGCGTGGACACGAGATGAGGCAAAGCAGCAGCAAAACAATGGAACTCCTCCTGCCTGTCCTCAAGGACGTCCGTGCTAAGAGCACACTCACCCCCGACGGACGGAGGACAGACAGACTCAGACTCAGCAACAAGACTAGCAGCGTAGTCTAGACGACAGCGAGCAGCAAAGTCGACAAGCTCAGCAACTAGGGCCGACGCAGCAGTGGACTCAAAGGAAGGGTCAGTAACAACAGTAGCCAGGAGACGCGTGACAGAAGGACTGGCAGCACGAAGAGAGTCAGACTCCGGGTCAGCAAGAACAGGAAGAGAGGACTCTGGAGGAGACGGCAACGGGACACGCAGAGGAGCAGTGGAAGGACCCAGTGCCATCTGGTGTGTGCCTGGGACCGCAGGACGACGCGGACGCGGAGCACGATCACTAGTGCGAGCAGCACGAACAGGCGACGCAGGACGAGAAGCAGGCTCACGACGCTCAGCAAGACCTCCAGTAGGAACAGTGTAGGGAGAAGGAGCAGGTAGGGGGGAGGTGGGCTGCAACTGTGACCGCGACTGGACAGGCTGTGGACACTCTAAGGGAGGAGCAGGACCAGTAGAGGGCGGGAGACCAAGAACCTGCTCAAGGAGCGGAACGAAGTACGGCCTCGGCCGCGCAGCGCCTCCAGAACCAGCAGGGACAGCACCAGTACCCCCAGCGGCAGCACCAGCGCCAGCAGCACCTCCAGCTCCAACAGCGCCAACTCCAGCACCCTCAGACGCACCAGTGCCAGCAGAACCACCAGCGCCAACACCCCCAGCAGCTCCAGCTCCAGCAGCTCCAGCAGCACCAACTCCAGCAGGACCGGCAGCTCCAGTACCGCCAGCAGCTCCAGCAGTACCTCCAGCAGGACTAACTCCAGCAGCCCCAGCAGCACCCCCAGCCCCAGCAGCTCCAGTACCGCCGGTACGAGCACCTCCGGGACCAGCAGCAACAGTAGTACCTCCAGCTCCAACAGCACGGCTCCAGCGCCGGGCAAACCACTCGCGCAGCTCCTGCGGAGAGAGTGGCTCCCGCCTCGACGAAGCACCGCGAGAGGCCACACGAGCAGACCCAGCACCCCCAGGCTCCGCACCCCCAGGCTCAGCACCCCCAGGCTCAGCACCCCCAGGCTCCGCACCCCTGGACTCAGCACCCCCAGGCTCCGCACCCTCAGGCTCAGCACCTCCAGACCCGGCACCCGCAGGCTCAGCACCTCTAGCAGCACCAGAGTCAACAGCTACCTCGACAGGCTCGACTGCGTCTACCTGGGACACACCTGACGGGGCAGGACCCTGAGGGGGGAGGGGGTCTACCGGGGGAGGACCTGGCGCAAGGAAGAGCGGCGGCGGGGGGAGGGGCGCAGTGCGGTAGGGGAAGAGACGGTAGTAAGGCACCGACTCGTCAAAGGTGACGTCCTGGGAGGACAGAACACGGCGCGAGGTGGGGTGGTAAAACTGCCAACCAGGCGCGTCAGGGGGGAAGCCAAGGAAGACGCAGGGAACAGCACAGGGGGACAGCTTGTCCGCAGACAAGTCGCGGACAAACGCCCGAGATCCCCAGACCCGAAACGCAGACGCATCGCCAACCTTCCCCGTCCACCGCAAGGTGGGGGAGGTCTCTGGCAAGGAGACCCGGGGCTGAAGGTTGAGCTGATGCGCTGCGTACTGAACCGCAAACGGCCACAGAAAATGGGGGGCAGCCGCATGGATCATGGACGTACGAGCGACGTCCATGACCATGCCAATGCGGCGCTCAGCAATCCCATTTTGCTGTGGAGAGGCCGGAAGCGTGAAGGTCTGGCGGATGCCCTGTGCTCGACAGAAGGCTCCCAGACGGGCAGAGGAAAACTCCCCGCCTCTGTCAGAGTGCAGACGCAGAACAGGAAAGTCCGAGCCGAAACTCTCTCTGAGCTGGAGACGAGCTGCGCGGATCCAGTCGATCAACACCACAGTGACGTCACCCTTGCTGCGCAAGGGGAACACCGTGGTGTAACGCGAGTAGTCGTCAACCACCAGCAGGAAGTAACGCTCGTGACCCTGGCCACGGACGCGGGCGGGGCCCCACACGTCCATGTGAAGAGTCTGCAGGGGAGACTCTGTCGGAGGAAACTCGGAGGAGTGAGGGGCGGCGTGCTGCCGCCCCTCGACGCAGGGAACGCAGGTAGGGGCAGGCCCCGGAGGGAGGGGAGGGAGGGACCGGGGGAGACCAGAGACAAGGACACGGGAGGCCATGCCTCGGAGACGAGGCAGGGAGGGGTGACCAAGGCGGTGGTGCCAAAGGAGAGTCTGGTGGGACAGGAGACGACACGAGCAGGGAGCAGACTCAGGACCAGACCTGGACGCTGCAGCAAACACCTGACTCGACGCAGCTACCTGACCAGACTCAGCAGCCGGAGGAGACTCAGTAGTAAGTGTGTACAGGCTCGACCCCGGCCGACGGGTGAACGTGGCCAAGTGTCGGCCTGTCCGAGCACACGTGCAGTGGGTCACCCGCTGACTCGCAGGAGTGAACTGGTCAACCCCCCTATCCTGTAGATCAGCTCCACTCACCAAGTTCGTAGAGAACGAGGGGAGGTAAAGACCTGACAGGGTGCCAGAGGGGGCTGCCGGGCACGGTAAGAGAGTGGAGAAGCTAGCAAGGACAGGACCCCCAGAGGGGTCCGCCAGGGAGACCGCAACCGGCCGACTAAGCGGCGTAAGCGTGGTGCGGTCTCGAAAGAAGGAGCGGGAAGCACCCGAGTCAAGGGTGAAGGTGTGTAAGGCCTGAGCCGACGTAGTACCTGAGAGAGCAGACTCACCAGCACCTGGGGCAGCAGACGCACTAGCACCTAGAGCACAGCCTCACCAGCACCTAGAGCAGCAGCCTCAATGCCCGGGTCAGGCGGAACACACAGGTAACAGTCACTCGCATCACTAGTAGGCAATGCATACATGGCAGTGAGGATAGCATCATAGTCAAGAGTATAGATATCTACCCGCAGCCTAAGCAGCTCCACCCAGTCAGGGAGCTCAGCCGCGTCGCCAAACTCCGTACGCCAAGCGTCGCTCAGACGGGCGAAGCAGCGGGACTCTGTGTGACCACGCGTCCCGCAAGGCTGACCAGTCCGGACACCCGTGCTAATAACGTACGGGCAGCGAGCACTACTCAGCGACCCTCTACTCTGAGCGTACCACTCACGAAGCTGGTGGGGGGTGAGGGACTCACGCGGGTGACGCTGGAGCTGCATCTGGCCACTACAAGTAGCTGCGGAACTACTCACTCCAGGACGACTCCCACTACGGCCACCCCGACAACCCCAACTAGCGTACCACTCACGAAGCTGTTGGGGGGTAAGGGACTCACGCGGGTGACGCTGGAGCTGCATCTGGTCACGCCAGGAGCAGCAGTAGCAGTAGAAAGAGCAGTAGCAGCAAGAGCAGCAGTAACAGCAGTACGGGCAGGGCAGTGCTCACCAGTGGCGAGAAGGGCAGGCGTACGACGGCGGCAACGGCGAGGCCGCTACCACTGTAGGGCGAGAGCTCCGCGGCAGCTGCAGGGGTGGCTGCTCCAGGGGCGGCAGTTGTAGGGGCGGCTGCTCCAGGGGCGGCTGCTCCAGGGGCGGCTGCTGCAGGGGCGGGTGCTCCAGGGGCGGCTGCTGCAGGGGTGGCTGCTCCAGGGGCGGCTGCTGCAGGGGCGGCTGCTGCAGTGGCGGCTGCTCCAGGGGCGGCTGCTGCAATGGCGGCTGCTCCAGGGGCGGCTCGGCTGCTGGGCGACTCGGCTGCCGGCTGCTCGCTAGGGGTGGCGACGGGGCCGGGTAGGGGCGGCGACGGGGCCGCTAGGGGCAGCGACGGGGCCGCGTAGGGAGGGGAGCGGCGACGGGGCCGCTAGGGGCGGCGACGGGGCCGCGTAGGGGCGGCAACGGGGCCGCGTAGGGGCGGCGACGAGGCCGCGTAGGGAGGGAGGCGGCAACGGGGCCGCTAGGGGCGGCGACGGGGCCGCGTAGGGGCGGCGACGGGGCCGCGTAGGGAGGGAGGAGGCGACGGGGCCGCTAGGGGCGGCGACGGGGTCGTGAGGGGCGGCGACGAGGCCGCGTAGGGGCGGCGACGGGGCCGCGTAGGGAGGGAGGCGGCGACGGGGCCGCTAGGGGCGGCGACGGGCCGCGTAGGGGCGGCGACGGGGCCGCGTAGGGAGGGAGGAGGCGACGGGGCCGCTAGGGGCGGCGACGGGGCCGCTAGGGGCGGCGACGGGGTCGCGTAGGGGCGGCGACGGGGCCGCTAGGGGCGGCGACGGGGCCGCGTAGGGAGGGGAGCGGCGACGGGGCCGCTAGGGGCGGCGACGGGGCCGCGTAGGGGCGGCGACAGGGCCGCGTAGGGGCGGCGACGGGGCCACGTAGGGAGGGGAGCGGCGACGGGGCCGCTAGGGGCGGCGACGGGGCCGCGTAAGGAGGGAGGCGGCGACGGGGCCGCTAGGGGCGGCGACGGGGCCGCGTAGGGGCGGCGACGGGGCCGCTAGGGGCGGCGACGGGGCCGCGTAGGGGCGGCAACGGGGCCGCGTAGGGAGAGAGGCGGTGACGGGGCCGCTAGGGGCGGCGACGGGGCCGCTAGGGGCGGCGACGGGGCCGCGTAGGGGCGGCGACGGGGCCGCTAGGGGCCGCGAGGGGCCTGGAAGGGCGGCAACGGGGCCACTAGGGGCGGCGACGGGGCCGCTAAGGGTGGCGCGAGGGGCCGTGAGAGGGGCCTCTAAGAGAGCTCGACAGAAGGGCGGCCCACAAGGCGCGCCTCGGGCAGGAGCGACTGGCGCTCCGGTCAGAAAAAAAAAAATTCAGTGGTGGGCCCAAGGAAGCGTTCCCACTAGGGAACCTGCTCTGATACCATGTGAAGAAATGAGGAATGAATGAACTAGCAAGCAGGTGGGTACAAGTAGGAAAACCTAGAAGTGTTGTACCCCATATTGTCTACCCCACTACAGCCTACACAGACTATAGCATAAGAGTTTGACATCCTAAGGCAGAAAGAACAAGGGCGTTAGCAACAATACAACATTCGGCAGCAGCAGAGACAACACCGGTAGCAGCAGAGACAACACCGGCAGCAGCAGAGACAATACCGGCAGAAGCAGAGACAACATCGGCAGCAGCAGAGACAACACCGGTAGCAGCAGAGACAACACCGGCAGCAGCAGAGACAACATCGGCAGCAGCAGAGACAACATCGGCAGCAGCAGAGACAACACCGGCAGCAGCAGAGACAACGACAGCAGCAGCGGCAACATCGACACCAATCACTGGTCCTTCAACGACACCAATCTTCATCGACGATTCGCCACCAACACCCGCACAGCAGTTAAACCCGACTCAACGAGAAGTCCACCGAAGCGCCAACCTCACCGCCAGCTTCTACTCCAACTCCGATCTGTATCGACGATCACCCGGACATCGCGCCGACGAAAGCACCTGGCACGCAAGGATGGGACACCCAAGCAACACAGTGTTAAATAATACGATAAGGGCAGGAGTACTCGACAAGGACTCACTACTACTGACCGATGGAAGGGAACTTCAACGAGTACGTGGAACGTGCTTCACCTGCCCTGAAGCTGACTTACCGCATCAACCGTTCGCGTCTCACCATAACCCAAGCGCACCAGCTTACGCGCCACTCGAGAAGGTGTACAGTGACATCCTGTACAACCGCGAGCCTGGACAGAACGCGTACAATTACACCATCACGTTCATCGACGCCGCGACACGTTACGTTTGGCACTTGAATCTTCCAAGCAAGGATATGGCGTTCGAAGCGTTCGTCGCCTGGCTCCCTGTAGCGGAAAGAGAATCGGGCGTCAAGCTAAAGAGTTTTCAGTCAGACGGAGGAGGAGAATACACCTCACAGAGGTTCAAGCAATACTTGGCTGAGAGAGGAATCAAGCGGCTCATTTCCCTTCCCTACGCCCATCAACAGCAGGGTGTAGCAGAAAGGATGAACAGGACCCTCCAGAACACCATGCGGAAACTGTTACGTGGCATGCGGCTACCCAACCACCAGTGGCCCGAAGCAATGGACCACGCCGTGATGCTGCACAACTTGCTTTCTTCGTCATCACTTCCGAACAACGCATCACCGCATCTGCTGTGGACAGGAAAACTGGGCAGCACAAAAATGTTACGAGTCTTCGGCTGCATTGTACAGTACCGACCTCCATCTGCACGAGCAGGACGATTCTCCCAACGAGCACAGTGGGGATTACACCTGGGCATCGAAAAACACTACAACGCATGGAAGATTTTCGACGTCGAGACAAAAGAAACAGTGGCAGCACGTTATGTCATTTTCTACGAGCGACTCACACTGCCGACGTACCTTGCCAACCTGGACGAAAACCGAGACCCCACAGGTGGCTTCTGTGGAGACCGAGCCTTCGCTTCGGCAGAAGACGAAGCTGACTGGGACGAGCAGAACGTGGAAGGAGCCTCGGAAGAAGCCGGACCCCTCCCCTACTGCTCCGTCAACGTGCCAATGGACGACGAAAACCCACGCGAAAGCATCAACGCCGAAACCTACTACCATTTCGCTGAAAACGGTTACGTTACACCTGCACAAGTAAACACCGACGAAGCAGAACGCGTAGGACCCAACTTCGCACCTGATCCAGAAGCGGGAGACGAAGCTGTTTATCCCGCGGACATATCACTCCCCCGCTACACACAGAGTGGACTCCAGATACTCGGGCTCGTCACCGCAGTCCACGGCACGGCCATTCCTAAGGAGCCTGCCACAGTTCAGCAGGCTCTGGGGGGGGAACATAAAGAAAAATGGCGCGAAGCCACGGACAGGGAATTAAAGGCACTAGAGGAACGCAACACTTGGAAAGTCGTTCCCATCAGTGTGGCGCGGAACAAAACGATTCTCACCGGAAAATGGGTCTTCCGCGTGAAGACGAAGGCCGACGGCACCATTGACAAATTCAAGGCACGCTGGGTCGTGCGCGGCTTCGACCAAGAACACGGGCGAGACTTCACCGAAACTTTCGCTCCGGTCAGCCGACACACTTCGCTCCGAATCCTTCTCGCGATCGCCGCCATGAAGAAGAAGAAGCTGTGGCAAATCGATGTCGCGAACGCATTTCTCTACGCACCCGTTGACGCAGAAATTTTCGTGGAACTACCGCACGGCACCAACGGGGAGCCCAACCAAGTCTGTCAGCTGCTGAAGTCGCTCTACGGGATCAAGCAAGCTCCGCGGCTATGGCAGCAATACCTGCACGCTCGCCTCATTCGCATCGGCTTCAAGCAACTACCACACGATCAGGGGATGTACCGACTCACGAAAGGCGCAGATTACATCCTGCTAATCGTCTACGTAGACGATCTCCTCTACATCGGCTCAACCGACAGCGTCACTACCTGGTTCGAAGGGGAGCTGCAGCAGGACTTCACGCTGACAGTCTCATCTACCGTTACACAATACCTCGGGCTCAACATCCGGGAAGAGGAAGACGCTATCTACCTCAGTGCCGCGAAATACGCCGACACCATCGCCAAGCGCTTCGCACTCACACCAACTGTCATCTCTACACCGTACCGCTACACGACAGGAAACAACAAGGAAGGCTCCGCTCTACTCAAGCCCGCCGGCATACGCGACTACCAGAGAAAGCCGGGCTGCCTTCTCTTCGCAGCAGTCACCTGCCGCCCAGATCTATCGTACTCGGCAAGCCAGCTCGCCACCTACCTCAAGAGGCCCGAAGCGGAACATCTAGCAGAACTCGACCGCGCTCTTGACTACCTCATTAGCACCCCGACGATTGGTCTAACTTACTACAAGAACGCAACTACACCGCCTAAGTTAATCGGCTACGTCGACACCGATCACGCTGGCGACTCCGACAACAGGCGTTCTCGCACCGGCTACATCTACTGTCAAACTTATATGCTATAGTCTTTCTAGGCTGTAGTGGGGTAGACAGTATGGGGTACAGCTTTCTAGGGTTTCATATTTGTACCCAACTCATTTCCTAGTTCATCCATTCCTCATTTCTTCTCATGGTATAGAGCAGGTTCCCTAGTGGGAACTGTTCCTAGGGCCCACCACTGAAAATCGATTAATTTTATTTTTTCTGCCCGGAGAGCGAGTCGCTCCTGACCGAGGCGCGCCCTGTGTGCCGTCCTCCCCTTAGCGGCCCGTCGCGCCCTCTCACGGCCCCTCTCGCGGCCCCGTCGCCGCCCTTAGCGGCCCCTCGCGGCCCCACCCTACACGGCCCCGTCGCCGCCCTCTCGCGGCCCCGTCGCCGCCCTCTCGCGGCCCCGTCGCCGCCATTAGCGGCCCCGCCGCCGCCCTTAGCGGCCGCGTCGCCGCCCTTCGCGGCCCCGTCGCCGCCCTCTCGCGGCCCCGTCGCCGCCCTCTCGCGGCCCCGTCGCCGCCATTAGCGGCCCCGCCGCCGCCCTTAGCGGCCGCGTCGCCGCCCTTCGCGGCCCCGTCGCCGCCCTCTAGCAGCCCCGTCGCCGCCCTCCAGCGGCCCCGTCGCCGCCCTTCGCGGCCCAGCCGCCGCCCTTAGCGGCTGCGTCGCCGCCCTTTGCGGCCCCGCCGCCGCCCTTTGCGGCCCCGTCGCCGCCTTCTCCGCCACCGCCGCTGCCGCACCGGCCCTGCCGCCGCCGCCTCCGCCGTGGAGTCGCCGCTGCCGCCGAGCCGCCGCCGCCGCTGTCGAGCAGCCGCCGCCGTCGAGTCGCCGCCGTCGAGCCGCCGCTGTCGAGCCGCCGCCGCCTTCGAGCCGCCGCCGCCGCCGTCGAGCCGCCGCCGCCGCCGAGCCGCTGCTGCCGCTGTCGAGCCGCCGACGCCGCAGTTCCGGCCCTGTTCCTGCCGGCGCGCCCCGGCCCTACCCACCCGGACTGGTGAGAGCACTCCCGAGCAGCGCCTTTGCCACTGCGCTGCCCCTAGCCTACTGCTCTCACTGCTAGATTGCTGCTGTCATGGCTACCCCCAGTGTCCTTACCTTTGATGCTGAGGGTCGGGCTGTTGACTTTGAGGTCTGGGTCGATGACCTGCAGCTTTTCCTACAGTGCGATAGGACAGACGGACTCTCCCTGTTCGATCTCACCTCTGGTGCCTCTCCTGCCCCTCCTGCCGATGCTGACAGCACTGTTCGCTCACAGTGGGCCACACGCGATGCTGCTGCCCGTCTTGCTGTGCGTCACCACTTACCAACCGCTGAGCGTGCGCATTTTAGTCAGTACAAGAGTGCTAAGACCTTGTACGACGCTGTAGTTGCACGCTACTCTTCCCCTGCCACTGCTGCCCTTAGCTGCCTCATGCTGCCGTACCTGTTCCCTGACCTCGCCGCCTTTCCCACAGTCGCTGACCTCATTACGCACCTTCGCACTAGTGACACCCGCTACCGCGCTGCGCTTCCTGCCGAGTTCTGCGCCAAGAACCCCCCCCCCCATGTACATCACCCTCTACTACATAGTCACCCGGCTCCCTGACTCCCTTCGCTCGGTCAGGGACCACTTCCTCTCTGTTTGTCCCACCACACTCACCGTTGACCTCCTCGAGGAGCGCCTCCTGGCAGTAGAGAAGAGTATAGTCGCTGTAGGAGCCTCTCGTGGTGACCCTCGTACCCCCTTCTTTGAGGGGTGCTCCCCCTCCCCCCTCTTGCCCTCTATTGCCTCTGCTGCTGCGGCCGACCTCGTTGGCCTCGAGTCGGTCGGAGCTGCGTCTGCCCCTAGCGGGAGACGCCGCACCGGCAAGGGCAAGGGGGGCAAGGGTGCTGGAGGAGCTGGCGGGGGCGGTGGAGGTGGCGGTGGAAGCGGTGGAGGGGGTGGGGGTGGTGGTGGGAGTGGTGGCGGGGGTGGAGTCGTCGGTGGCAGCAGTGGGGGCGGAGGTGGCGGCGGCGGTGGCGGTGGGAGCGGAGGTGGCGGAGGCGGCGGAGGTGGCGGCGGCAGCGGTGGAGCTGGTCGCGGCTCTGCGCAGAGGGGTGGCTCCGGTGGTGGTCCGTGCCAGCAGCAGCAGCGCACTCGTGAGACCCCGTCCCCCCAGCAGCTTCGTGAGTGGTATGCTGGGCGTCAGCGGGGTGGGGGTGCTGGTCCCTGTACCTACGTCCTTCGTACCGGTGACCGCAGTGGTGAGCAGTGCGGGAGCCCGCACTCCACCCAGCGCTGCTTCGGCCGCCTGACGGACGCTTGGCGTCACCAGTTCCCTGACGCCACGGAGATCCCTCGCTGGGGCGAGCTGTCTAGGGCGGGGGTTGCTATCTTTGATCTTGACTATGATGCTATTCTTGCTGCCATGTATGCTGTGTCTACTAGTGATGAGGGTGACTGTTACCTGTGTGTTCCGCCTGACCCGGGCATTGGTGAGGCTGCTGCTCTAGGTGCTGGTGAGGCTGCTGCTCTAGGTGCTAGTGAGTCTGCTGCCCCAGGTGCTGGTGACTCTGCTCTCTCAGGTACCACGTCGGCTCAGGCCTCCCACACCTTCACCCTTGACTCGGGTGTTTCCCGCTCCTTCTTTCGAGACCGCACCACACTCACGCCGCTTAGTCGGCCAGTTGCGGTCTCCCTGGCAGACCCCTCTGGGGGTCCTGTCCTTGCCCACTTCTCCACTGTCTTACCGTGTCCGGCGGCCCCTTCTGGCACCCTGTCAGGTCTTTACCTCCCCTCGTTCTCTACGAACTTGGTGAGTGGTGCTGATCTACAGGATGGGGGGGTTCACCAGTTCACTCCTACGAGTCAGCGAGTGACCCACTGCACGTGTGCTCGGACGGGCCGACACTTGGCCACGTTTACCCGTCGACCGGGGTCGAGCCTGTACACACTGACTACTGGGTCTCCTCCGGTTGCTGCGTCTGGTCAGGTAGCTGCGTCGGGTCAGGTGTCTGCTGCGGCATCCAGGTCTGGTCCTGAGTCTGCCCCCTGCTCGTGTCGTCTCCTGTCTCACCAGACTCTCCTCTGGCACCACCGCCTTGGTCACCCCTCCCTGCCTCGTCTCCGAGGCATGGCCTCCCATGTCCTTGTCTATGGTCTCCCCCGGTCCCTCCCTCCTCTTCCTCCAGGGCCTGCCCCTACCTGCGTTCCCTGCGTCGAGGGGCGGCAGCGCGCTGCTCCTCACTCCTCCGAGTTTCCTCCGACAGAGGCTCCGCTGCAGACGCTTCACATGGACGTGTGGGGCCCAGCCCGCGTCCGTGGACAGGGTCACGAGCGTTACTTCCTGCTGGTGGTTGACGACTACTCGCGTTACACCACAGTCTTCCCCTTGCGCAGCAAGGGTGAGGTCACTGGGGCGTTGATCGACTGGATCCGCGCTGCTCGTCTCCAGCTCAGAGAGAGTTTCGGCTCGGACTTTCCTGTTCTGCGTCTGCACTCCGACAGAGGCGGAGAGTTCTCCTCTGACCTCCTGCGAGCCTTCTGTCGTGACGAGGCATCCGCCAGACGTTCACGCTTCCGGCCTCTCCACAGCAAAATGAGATTGCTGAGCGCCGCATTGGCATGGTCATGGACGTCGCCCGTACATCCATGATCCATGCGGCTGCCCCCCATTTTCTGTGGCCGTTCGCGGTTCAGTACGCGGCGCATCAGTTCAACCTTCAGCCCCGGGTCTCCATGCCGAAGACCTCCCCTGCTCTGCGGTGGACCGGGAAGGTTGGCGATGCGTCTGCGTTCCGTGTCTGGGGATCTCGGGCGTTTGTCCGCGACTTGTCTGCGGACAAGCTGTCCCCCCGTGCTGTTCCCTGCGTCTTCCTTGGCTTCCCCCCTGACGCGCCTGGTTGGCAGTTTTACCACCCCACCTCGCGCCGTGTTCTGTCCTCTCAGGACGTCACGTTTGACGAGTCGGTTCCCTACTACCGTCTCTTCCCCTACCGCACTGCGTCCCTCCCCCCGCCGCCGCTCTTCCTCTCGCCAGGTCCCCCCCCGGTAGACCCCCTCCCCCCTCAGGGTCCTGCCCCCTCAGGAGTGTCCCAGGTAGACGCAGTCGATCCTGTCGAGGTAGCTGTTGACTCTGGTGCTGCTAGGGGTGCTGAGCCTGCGGGTGCGGGGTCTGGGGGTGCTGAGCCTGGGGGTGCTGACTCTGAGGGTGCTGCGACTGGGGGTGCTGAGTCTGGGGGTGCTGAGTCTGGGGTTGCTGAGCCTGGGGGTGCTGAGCCTGGGGGTGCGGAGCCTGGGGGTGCTGAGCCTGCTCGTGTGGCGTCTGGAGGGACTGGGCCTGGAGGTCCTTCGGGTGCTTCGTCCCGGCGAGAGCTCCTCTCTCCACAGGAGCTGCGCGAGTGGTTTTCTCGGCGCTGGAGCCGTGCTGCTGGAGCTGGAGGTGCTACCGGTGTTGGCGTTTCTACTGCTGCTGAGGGTGCTGGTGCCGCGGGTCCCAGAGGTGCTCGTCCTGAGGGTCCTGGAGCTGCTGAGTCTGCGGGTGCTCCTGGTGCTGGAGCTGGTGGTGCTTCTGGCGTCGGTGCTACTGGTGCTGCTGGAGCTGGAGCTGCTGCGTCTTCTGGTGGTCCTAGTGGAGCTGGAGCTGCTGGGGGTGTTGGCGCTGGAGGTACTACTGGCGCTGGTGCTTCTGAGGGTGCTGGAGGTGTTGGAGTTGGCGCTGCTGGAGCTGAGGGTGCTACGGGTGCTGGTGTTGTTCCTGCTGGTCCTAGTGGCGCTGCTCGGCCGCGGCCGTACTTCGTTCCGCTCCTTGAGCAGGTTCTTGGACTTCCGTCCTCTCTTGGTCCTGCTCCTCTCTTAGAGTGTCCGCCGCCTGTCCAGTCTGAGTCACAGTTACAGCCAGCCTCCCCACTGCCTGCTCCTTCTCCCTACACTGGTCCTACTGGAGGTCTTGCTGAGCGTCGTGAGCCTGCGTCTCGTCCTACGTCGCCTTTCCGTGTTGCTCGCACTAGTGGTCGTGGTTCGCGTCAGCGTCCTCCCCCTGTCCCCGGCACGCACCGGATGTCTCTACGTCCTTCCACTGCTCCTCTGCGTGCCCCTTTGCCTTCTCCTCCTGAGTCCTCTCTTCCTGCTCTTGCTGACCCAGAGTCGGACTCCCTTCGTGCTGCCAGTCCTACTGTCACGCGTCTCCTTGCTACTGTCGTCACTGACCCTTCCTTTGAGTCCACTGCTGCGTTTGCCTTAGTTGCTGAGCTTGTCGACTTTGCTGCTCGCTGTCGTCTAGACTACGCTGCTAGTCTTGTTGCTGAGTCTGAGTCTGTCTGGCCTCCGTCCGTCGGGGGTGAGTGTGCTCTTAGCACGGACGTCCTTGAGGACAGGCAGGAGGAGTTCCAGTGTTTTGCTGCTGCTTTGCCTCATCTCGTGTCCACGCTGATTGCCCCTGAGGGAGACCCGGATGCACCAGACATCCCGACTCCTCGATCGTACGCTGAGGCGATCGAGGGTCCCTACTCCTCTCAGTGGCAGTCAGCCATGGACGCAGAGATGGCTTCCTGGAAGTCCACAGGCACCTACGTCGACGAGGTTCCCCACCTGGGGCGAACATCGTCAGTGGCATGTGGATTTTCAGGGTGAAGCGGCGGCCGGGTTCTCCGCCTGTCTTCAAGGCGCGTTACGTGGCTCGAGGCTACAGTCAGCGGCAAGGAGTTGACTACTTTCATACCTTCTCTCCCACCCCGAAGATGACCACTCTTCGGGTACTGCTGCACATAGCCGCTCAGCGCGACTACGAGCTTCACTCTCTTGACTTCAGCACTGCTTTCCTACAGGGTAGCCTGCACGAGGAGATCTGGTTGCGCCGCCCACCTGGCTTCACTGGGTCTTTTCCTCCTGGCACCCAGTGGAGCCTCCGGCGGCCAGTCTACGGTCTCCGCCAGGCACCTCGTGAGTGGCACGACACACTGAGGACTACACTTGCGGCTCTTGGGTTTGCTCCTTCTACTGCCGACCCATCGCTGTTTCTGCGCACCGACACCTCTTGGCCGCCGTTCTACATCCTCATGTACGTCGACGACTTGGTCTTTGCCACAGCTGACACTGCTGGACTCGCCCACGTGAAGTCCGAGCTGCAGAAGAGACACATGTGCACAAACCTGGGTGAACTGCGCAGCTACCTTGGCTTGCAGATCACCCGGGACAGAGCACAGCGCACCACTACCCTGACTCAGTCACACATGGTGCAGCAGGTCCTTCAGCGCTTCGGCTTCACGTACTCCTCGCCACAGGCCACTCCTCTGTCTACTCGCCACTCGCTCTCAGCTCTGCCTTCGGATGAGTCCATAGAGCCGAGTGGCCCGTACCCAGAGCTTGTTGGCTGCCTCATGTACCTGATGACCTGCACACGACCTGACCTTGCATACCCTCTTAGCATTCTGGCACGCTATGTTGCTCCTGGGAGACACCTCCTTGAGCACATGGCTGCAGCGAAGAGGGTGTTGCGCTACTTGTGCAGTACGTCGGGCATGGGGCTAGTGCTTGGAGGCGGCTCTCCGAGGTCAGTCAGCAGATAGGTGAGCCAGCGTAACTCCTGTGCAGCCATGGCCCCTGCGTAGATCTCAGCCTCACAACTGGAGCTGAGAACAGAAGAAGAGCGTGTAGAACGCCAGGAAACAGAGCCAGAGCCAAGGCTGAAGGTGTAACCCTGAGACGACCGCTGCGTAGCCTGGTCGTCAGCCCAAGAAGCGTCTGAGTGTCCAGTGAGGACAACGTCGCGCCGTCCTCCAAGCACAAGCCCCATGCCCGACGTACTGCACAGGTAACGCAACACCCTCTTAGCGGCATCCATGTGCTCCTTCCGGTGACGGCCAGGAGCAACATAGCGTGCTAGGATACTAAGAGGGTATGCAAGGTCAGGTCTAGTGCAGGTCATCAGGTACATGAGGCAGCCCACAAGCTCTGGATACGGGCCACTCGGCTCTACGGACTCATCCGAAGGCAGAGCTGAGAGCGAGTGACCGGTAGGCAGAGGAGTGGGCTGAGGCGAGGAGTACGTGAAGCCGAAGCGCTGAAGGACCTGCTGCACCATGTGTGACTGAGTCAAGGTGATGGTGCGCTGTGCTCTGTCCCGGGTGATCCGCAAGCCAAGATAGCTTGTCAGTTCACCCAGGTCTGTGCACGTGTGTCTCTTCTGCAGCTCCGACTTCACGCGGGCGAGTGCCTCAGTGTCAGCAGTAGCAAAGACCTAGTCGTCGACGTACACGAGAACGTAGAACGGCGGCAGAGTGGTGTCGGTGCGTAGAAACAGCGACGGGTCAGCAGTAGAAGGAGCAAACCCAAGAGCCGCAAGCGTAGTCCTCAGTGTGTCGTGCCACTCACGGGGTGCCTGGCGGAGACCGTAGACTGGCCGCCGGAGGCTCCACTGGGTACCAGGAGGGAACGACCCAGTGAAGCCAGGTGGGCGGCGCAGCCAGATCTCCTCGTGCAGGCTGCCCTGTAGGAACGCAGTGCTGAAGTCAAGAGAGTGGAGCTCGTAGTCACGCTGAGCGGCGACGTGTAGCAGAACCCGAAGAGTGGTCATCTTCGGGGTCGGGGAGAAGGTCTGGAAGAAGTCAACTCCCTCTCGCTGACTGAAGCCTCGTGCAACGTAACGTGCCTTGAAGACAGGCGGAGAACCCGGCGGCCGCTTCACCCTGAAAATCCACATGCCACTGACGATGTTCGCCCCAGGTGGGGGAACCTCGTCGACGTAGGTGCCTGTGGATTTCCAGGAAGCCATCTCTGCGTCCATGGCTGTCTGCCACTGAGAGGAGTAGAGACCCTCCATCGCCTCTGCGTAGGAGCGTGGGGTTGGGATGTCTGGTGCATCCGGGTCTCCCTTAGGGGCAACTAGCATGGACACGAGATGAGGCAAAGCAGTGGCAAAGCACGCAAACTCCTCCTGTCTGTCCTCAAGGACGTCCGTGCCAAGAGCACACTCACCCCCGACGGACGGAGGACAGACAGACTCAGACTCAGCAACAAGGCTAGCGGCGTAGTCTAGACGACAGGCGGCAGCAAAGTCAACAAGCTCAACGACTAGAGCAGACGCAGCAGAGGACTCGAAGGAAGGGTCAGTGACAACAGTGGCAAGGAGACGTGTGACAGTAGGACTGGCAGCACGAAGAGAGTTAGACTCCGGGTCAGTAAGAGCAGGAAGAGAGGACGCAGGAGGAGACGGCAGAGGGACACGCTGTGGAGCAGTGGAAGGACGCAGAGTCATATAGTGAGTGCCAGGGACAGGAGGAGGTCGCTCATGCGGAGCACGACGACCAGAGCGGACAGCACGGACAGGTGACTCAGGACGCGACTCAGGCGACGCTGGACGAGACTCAGGAGACGGAGGACGAGACTCAGGCTCACGACGCTCCGTAAGACCTCCCGTCGGCTCAGCGTAAGGAGAAGGACCAGGCAGTGGAGAGGCTGGCTGTAACTGTGACTGCGACTGGATAGGCGGTGGACTCAGTAGGGGAGGAGAAGGACCAGTAGAGGGCGGGAGACTAAGAACCTGCTGAAGGAGCGGAACGTAGTACGGGTGCAGCCGCGCAGCACCTCCAGCGACAACCCTCTCAGCAGGCCCAGTCCCAGCAGCTCCAGTACCTCCAGTACGAGCACCCCCAGGACCAGCGGCTCCAGCAGCTCCAGCAGCACCAGCACCAGCAGCACCTCCAGCAGGGCCAGCAGCACCGCCAGCAGCAGCAGCACCTCCAGGAGCACCAGCAGCACCTCCAGTAGTAGCAGTACCTCCAGCAGCTCCAGCAGCACCAGCACCAGCAGCACCTCCAGCAGCGCCACCAGCACCGCCAGCAGCAGCACCTCCAGCACCAGGGTCCGCGGCACTAGGAGCGCCACTACGGAGACTGCAGCGCCGAGTGTACCACTCTCGGAGCCGCTGGGGAGAGGGCAGCTCCCGCCTAGGAGGGGAAGCACTAGCACCAGCTCCAGCAGCACTCCTAGCTCCAGAAGCACCCCTCCGGAAGCTGCAGTACTGTAGGTACCACTCTCGTAGCTGCTGTGAGGAGAGAGCTCCTCCAGGTGAAGCACGCTCAGTCTCAGCACCCTCAGACGTAGCACACCCAGGCTCAGCACCCCCAGACTCAGCACCCGCAGGCTCCGCACCCCCAGGCTCAGCACCCCCAGGCTCCGCACCCCCAGGCTCCGCACCCCCAGTCTCCGCACCCCCAGGCTCCGCACGCTCAGGCTCCGCTCGCTCAGGCTCCGCTCGCTCAGGCTCAGCACCCCTAGCAGGACGAGAGTCGACAGCTACCTCGACAGGCTCAACCGGGTCTACCTGGGACACACCTGAGGGAGCGGCACCCTGAGGGGGGAGGGGGTCTACCACAACAGCACCTGGCGCGAGGAAGAGAGGCGGGGGGGGGAGCGGGGCAGTGCGGTAGGGGAAGAGGCGGTAGTAGGGCACGGACTCGTCAAAAGTGACGTCCTGAGAGGGCAGGACACGGCGCGAGGTGGCGTGGTAAAAATGCCAACCAGACGCGTCCGGGACAAAGCCAAGGAAGACACAAGGAACTGCGCGGGAGGAGAGCTTGTCCACGGACGTATCGCGAACAAAAGCTCGAGAACCCCAGACCCGAAAACGCGACGCATCGCCAACCTCTCCCGTCCAACGCAGGGTCGGGGAAGTCTCCGGCAAGGAGACACGGGGCCAGAGGTTGCGCTGATGCGCAGCGTATCGGACCGCAAACGGCCACAGAAAGTGGGGGGCAGCCGCATGGATCAAGGAGGTACGAGCGACCTCCATGACCAAGCCAATGCGGCGCTCAGCAACCCCATTCTGCTGTGGAGAGGCCGGAAGCGTGAACGACTGGCGGATGCCGTGCTCCGCACAGTAGGCTGCCAAGAGGTCGGAGGAGAACTCACCACCTCTGTCAGAGTGCAAACGCAGGACAGGAAAGTCCGACTGGAAACGCTCACTGAGCTGGAGACGAGAAGCGCGGATCCAAGGGATCAAGACATCAGGGACCTCACCCTTGGTGCGCAAGGGGAAGACCGTGGTGTAGCGCGAGTAGTCGTCAACAACGATCAGGAAGTACCTCTCCTGACCCTGTCCACGGACGCGGGCTGGGCCCCACACGTCCATGTGGAGTGTCTGCAAGGGAGCAGTCGTAGGGGGAAACGAGGAGGAGTGAGGAGCGGCGCGCTACCGCCCCTCGACACAGGGAAGACAGGGAGGAGCAGGCGAGGGTGGAAGGGGAGGGAGAACCCTGGGAAGACCAGAGACAAGGTACCGTTTGTGCATGGCACGAAGGCGCTGCACTGACGGGTGACCAAGGCGGTGGTGCCAGAGGACGGTCTCGTGTGCTAGAGAGCGACACGAGCAGGGGGCAGACAGCTGACCTGAAGTAGACGCAGACGCAGCTACCTGAGGGGACTCAGTGGTCAGTGTGTACAGGTCCGACCCCGGCTGCCGAGTGAAGGTAGCCAGGTGACGGCCCGTCCGAGCACACGTGCAGTGTGTCACACGCTCGTAGGCAGGGGTGAACTGGTGGACACCCCCGTCCTGGAGCGCACAACCCGCCACCAAGTTCGTAGAGAACGAGGGGAGGTGGAGACCTGACAGTGTGCCCGACGGAACCGCAGGACAAGGAAGAACAGTGGAGGAGGTCGCAATGACCGGACCCCCAGAGGGGTCAGCGAGGGAGACAGCAACTGGCCGAGCAAGCTGCTCAAGGGCAGTGCGGTCACGAAAGAAACAGCGAGAAGCACCTGAGTCCAGTGTGAAGGTGTGCAGTGCCTCAGTAGACTCAGTACCAGGGGGCGCAGACTCACGAGCACCTAGAGCAGCAGCCTCACCAGTACCTGGGGCAGGAGACACGGGAGTACCTGGAGCGGCAGCCTCACCAGTACCTAGGGCAACAGACGCACTAGCACCTAGAGCGGCAGCCTCACTGGTCCGAATGCCCGGGTCGGGCGGAACACGCAGGTACTGAGCACCCTCTCCACTAGTAGACAACACATACATGGCAGTGAGAATAGCATCAAAGTCAAGTGCATAGATATCAATGTTTTTCTTCATCAGATCAGCCCAGCGGGGCAGCTCAGTGGCATCAGGGAACTGAGTACGCCAAGCGTCGTCGAGGCGGGAGAAGCAGCGCTGCGTGGTGTGCGCCCTCCCACACGTCTGACCAGTGCGGTCACCAGTGCGGATGACGTACGTGCAGCTAAGGCCACCCCCCCCCCCCCTGCTGAGAGTACCACTCACGGAGCTCCTGGGGCGACGGAGTGTGCTGCTGGCTCTGGCCACTGCCAGCGCCTCCACGACCACCACCGCCGCCGCCACCTCCTCGACCACCCCCTCCCCTGCCGCCGCCGCGTCCACCGCCGCCCCCACCACCGCCCCCGCCCCTGCCACCTCCCCCGCCGCTGCCGCCACCACCCCCACCGCTGCCACTAGTCCCTCCAGCCCCACCACCACCCCCACCGCCGCCACCGCCCCCACCACCACCTCCCCCGCCGTCACCTCCGCCTCCCTTGCCCCCTTTGCCCTTGCCGCTGCGGCGCCAGCTCGAAGCGGACGCAGTCCCGACCTTCTCAGCACCAAGGAGGTCGACAGCAGAAGCAGAGGCTACAGAGGGAAGAAGGGGGGAAGGGGAACACCCCTCAAAGAAAGGGGTGCGGGGGTCGCCACGAGAGGCACCTACAGCGACTATGCTAGCCTCAGCTGCAAGTAGTTCCTTCTCGAGGAGGGCAATGGTGAGTTCAGTGGGGCAGCGAGCTAGGAAGTGATCCCTGACTGCACGCAGAGTGTCAGGGAGGCGGGTGACTAGGTGGTAGAGAGTGAGCCAGAGCGGGGGGGGGTTCGTGGCAAGAAACTCATCAGGCATAGCGGCACGGAAGCGGGCCTCACTAGTACGGAGGTGCGTGATGAGGTCAGCGACTGTGTGGAAAGAGGACAGGTCGGGGAACAGGTAGGGGAGTGAGAGACGGCCTAGCGCGGCAGAGGCAGGTGAG
The DNA here is from genome assembly GCA_947471745.1 of Closterium sp. Naga37s-1. Lineage (NCBI taxonomy): Eukaryota > Viridiplantae > Streptophyta > Zygnematophyceae > Desmidiales > Closteriaceae > Closterium > Closterium sp. Naga37s-1. The sequence goes on along the minus strand of CANJKZ010000051.1, from coordinate 6,790,994 downwards.
GAGTAGCGGGCAACGACAGCAGTGTACAGTGCCTGTGCAGTCTTGTGCTGGCCAAAATGCCCGCGCTCATCTATCGGCAGGGAGTTGCGAATAGCAAAGCGAGCGTGGGCGTCACGAGTCTGCCACTGTGAGCGGGTAGTGCTGTCAGCAGTAGTAGCAGGGGCAGTGGCATGGCCTAGGGCGTGATTGTACAGTGAGATGTCCTCCTTGGCAGTGAGCTGTAGGAAGAGGTGCAGGTCATCTAGCCAGGTGTCAAACTTCACTGGGCCGCCCTCAGCATCGAAAGCTAGCACAGGAGGGCTAGCCATAGTAGCAGTAGGAGCAGCAGTATAGTAGCAGGAGCAGTAGCAGTAATAGCAGCAGGCGAACCCTAAAAGCAGCAGGCAGCGCGACTCAGGTAGGGCGGCTCGGTCCAGAGAGTGCTGCTCAGTACGGGGAGGGCGGCGCGGCTCGGTTCGGGCGGCGCGGCTCGGCTCGGGCTGGGCGGCTCGGTTCGGGCGGCTCGGTTCGGGCGGCCTGGTTCTGGCGAGGCCGTGGCTGTCGCGTGCGGGGCGCTAAGGGGCGGCTCGTGGGGTGGACAGGGCCGACGGGGCCGCTAAGGGGGGGGCTCGCACGGGGTCGACGGGGCCAATGGGGCCGCTAAGGTGGGGCGCGCGCGGGGTCGACGGGGCCGACGGGGCCTCTAAGGGGCTGCTCTCGGGGTCGACGGGGCCGTGAGGTGGGCCGCTAAGGGGCGGCGCGAGGGGTCGACGGGGCCGACGGGGCCGCTAGGTGGGGCGCGCGCGGGGTCGACTGGGCCGACGGGGCCTCTAAGGGGCTGCGCGCGGGGTCGACGGGGCCGACGGGGCCTCTAAGGGGCTGCGCGCAGGGTCGACGCGGCCGTGAGAGGGGCCTCTAAGGGGCGGCGCGCGGGTCGCTAAGGGGCGGGTCGCGGGTCGCGGGGCCTTACGGGGCCGTGAAAGAGGGGCGCACGAGGGCGCTGGGGGGGAGGCGCTCGAGGGCGCTCCGACAGTAGGGCGCACGAGGGCGCTAGTAGGCAGACAGTCGTACGGTGTGGTGGGCCCTAAGGAGCGATCCTAGGTCTAAACCTACGCTCCTAATACCATGTGAGAAAGAAGAAGTGTTGGACTAGAAAGGAAAGGGAGTACAAGTACCTAACCCTAGAATTGTGTACCCCCTAAAGGCTAACCCACTGTAGCCTACACAAATACAACATATATAATGTTTGACACACTTTGCCTATGGGGGTGTGTCAAACTTATATGCTATAGTCTTTCTAGGCTGTAGTGGGGTAGACAGTATGGGGTACAGCTTTCTAGGGTTTCATATTTGTACCCAACTCATTTCCTAGTTCATCCATAACTCATTTCTTCTCATCTACCGCCTCGAACCTATCGGACCTATCTCTTGGCAGTCGAGCTAGCAGGAATTAATCGCCCTCTCGTCAGCTGAAGCAGAATATATTGCACTCTGTTCAGCCACCAAGGAAGGACTTTACCTTCGCGAACTGCTGGAAGAAGCCAAGCTGGCTCAGTTACCCAGCTTCACTCTGTTCTGCGACAACCAGTCGGCAATTTGCATTGCCAACAAGAACGGCTTCGCGAACAGGACGAAACACATCGCCCTGCGATACTTCTTCGTGAAGGACGAGATCGAAAAAGGAAGGCTCGAGCTGTCATACTGCCCCACGTCCGAGATGGCAGCTGACTACTTGACCAAGAAGCTCGGAAAGCAGAAGTTCGAGTACTGCATGCTGCTAACTGGACAGAGCCACGTCACCAACAGCGACACTCCAGAAGCGAAGGGGAGTGTTGGAAACAATTGTGTTTAAGCGCCTCTGTCGTGTTGAAACACTAAGGCACAAGCGAAGCAAAGCATATCGAGGCACCAGCGAGTCAACCCTCGGAGGTTGAAGTAACTGCTGGAGGTTACGCGAAAGGCAAAAGTCAGCGACCTTTGACCTGACAAGTACAGCGCGACAGCAAGGACACACAACTGACTCGCTACAGAGCAGTTGCCCGAGTCGTCACTGTATCGAACCGCAACAGCAACAATAAAACAGTTATAACCGTATCCTTTCATATTCCTTGTACTCTTATATAATCTTGTATCTCTTTGTTTTATAACCGAAATATAAAATAGTGAAGGCGGATCCAACTTGAAATCGTGCTCGGAAGAAGCAAAACTGGAACGACGATGGGCTGTATAAAACACTGTTCCGGGCATCGCCCTTCCACAGACTGAACACACGTGATTCGTTCCCGCCAAAAAAGAAAATCAGATCGTGCTCGCGCGTTCGCATTTTCTGCATGCGACATTTGCACGACAGTTGTTTGTCGTGCGTTTTGATGGTTGGACCCGACTTCGACTTTCAAGCTGGGCCTGGGTTCCACATATGCTTACTTCCAACTCCATTCACGTAGCTTGCCTAACTCACGGAGCTTGCCTAGCATAGAATAGCCAGAGACGAGGGATTAGGCTGATGCGGCATAGAAATGAAATTATCATTAGATTGTTTGTGATACTTCGTCGCCGTTGCTGCGTAGTGATATTTTCCTCGCGATCACAGAGAACCCCATTCCCGTCGCCATTCCTCTCACCCCTCTCATCGCCCACTATGCTATCCTCGAGTTCGCCAAATCGCCCACCCGTCTCCCTTTCCGTCGCGCGTCACGTCGCCATCTCGTCGCCCGTCCCGTCGCCCTCTTCGTCGCCCTCTCTCCCCTCCTCTCCTCCCGTCGGCCTCTCTCTCGCCCCTCCCTACCGATCGCCCTCCCGTCGCTCGCCCCGTCGCGCTCTCTCTCTCCGCTCCCTTCCCGTCGCCCTCTCTCTCGCCCCTCCCTTCCCGTCGCGCTCTCTCTCTCCGCGCCCTTCCCGTCGCCCTCTCTCTCGCCCCTCCCTTCCCATCGCTCTCTCTTTCTCCGCTCCGCCCTCTCTCTCGCTCCTCCTTCGAATCGCGCTCTCTCTCCGCTCCCTTCCCGTCGGCCTCTCTCTCCGCTCCCTTCCCGTCGCGCTCTCTCTCTCCGCTCCCTTCCCGTCGCCCTCTCTCTCGCCCCTCCCTTCCCGTCACGCTCTCTCTCTCCGCTCCCTTCCCATCGCCCTCTCTCTCGCCCCTCCCTTCCCGTCGCGATCTCTCTCTCCGCTCCCTTCCCGTCGCCCTCTCTCTCGCCCCTCCTACCCGTCGCGCTCTCTCTCTCCGCGCCCTTCCCGTCGCCCTCTCTCTCGCCCCTCCCTTCCCATCGCGTTCTCTCTCTCCGCTCCGCCCTCTCTCTCGCTCCTCCCTTCGAATCGCGCTCTCTCTCCGCTCCCTTCCCGTCGCGCTCTCTCCGCTCCTTCCCATTGCCCTCTCTCTTTCTGCTCCCTTCCCATCCTCCCTTCTCGCTCGCCTCGAATAGCCCTCCCGGCGACCTTCGACTCTCCCATCACGTATGCCCTCCTTTCTCCGTCGCCTCTCTCGTTCTCCCTCTGCTATCGCGTCAGCGTGACCCATTCCGTACTCTGTTATTGTGTTTGGTTTGTTTGTTTTTTCTGTCTTTCCATCTATTCTCGACACCCTCTCTCCCGCCGCCTATCCTCTCTCCCGTCGCCCTCCCGTTTCCCGTCGCCCTCCCGTTTCCCGCCCCCCTCCCGTTTCCCGTCGCCCTCCCTTTTCCCGTCGCCCTCCCGTTTCCCGTCGCCCTCGCGTTTCCCGTCGCCCTCCGGTTTCCCGTCGCCCTCCCGTTTCCCGTCGCCCTCCCTTCTTCCGTCGCCCTCCCTTTTCCCGTCGCCCTCGCGTTTCCCGTCGCCCTCCCGTTTCCCGTCGCCCTCCCGTTTTCCGTCGCCCTCCCGTTTCCCGTCGCCCTCCCGTTTCCCGTCGCCCTCGCGTTTCCCGTCGCCCTCCCGTTTCCCGTCGCCCTCCCGTTTCCCGTCGCCCCCCTTCTTCCGTCGCCCTCCCGTTTCCTACGCCCTCCCTTCCCGTCGCCCTCCCGTTTCCCGTCGCCCTCCCTCTTTCTCTTCATTCGCGTCACCTTGCCCATCATAATTTCCCCCCTAGTGCTGTTTTTCTCTTCTGTTTCCCGTTATTGCACCTCTCCCAGGCCTCAAGTCCAAGGCAGCACATTGATCAGAGCTCTACTAGCTCTAATAACGTTCAAACACTTTCACTCTCATCACGTACATGTGTGTCTGCTTGGGATTTAGCGTGAGATGTTGCTAGTTGTGAATTTGGTGAAGTATTGGCTCTAGTGAATGCAGGAGTGCTCGTCGCTCAACTTTGCGCCAAATTCGCACATGTACATGTGAGAGAACCTGGCTGCCAATCAGAATTGACAATGAACCTGGCTGGTCCAATAAGAAACTCGTCCGAGGGTCGGAAAAAAAAGCACACATACAGCAATTCCAACATTCCAAAACAAAACAAAAATACTTCATCTTCAAGTGGACCCAACTAGAAGGGGGGGGTCACTATTTTGCCTGCTGACTTTAATCAATCTACTTTGCCCTCACATACCAGCGCAAGGTGGTTCACAATATCTTCATCAAGCGCTTTCACTATTACATTGATCCTACCCAGAGTTCACCCCTGCAAAGATCCTAAGGGCTTTTTCTCAGCCCAACATGTATATCTCAGATTTGAATCCTATGACGACTGCCTATGACGACTGCACTGCACTCCTCGGAAAGTCGTGTCACAATACCCTGTTTTTGAAGGGCCTGCTTTGAAGGTGGTGACATCGTTGACATCAGTGTACATGTTAGTTTATCAGTTGCACAGTTGCATTTTGGATGATTTTGCTTGACGACTACGATTATAAGGCAAGTAAAATTCACAAAAGCTTCGTAGCAACTGATAACAAGTTAAAAAGGAGTACTTCATTACGAAAAACAGATACCTAGTCCTCAGTGAACTTCCAGTCCTTGGGCAGAAGCTGGTCTTTGAGCCACATGTAGACGGGGATGATAACATAGTACAGACTGCAGATGGTGCCCACGATAAAGCGGAAGGCGAAAGAGAAGGGGTTGAACGGGCCCTTCACGTCCTCAGCCTTGGGACCCATCTGGATGGAGGGAAGGGAATTAGGAAGGAAAGGAAACATTAGCAAGTGGAAACGAGGAAGTTCACCATGAGAGGAAAACGGATACATGATGCTGCTTGCAATTGCTGATGCATGGGAGAAGGGGAAAAGAGCGAAGTAGGGAGTGAGAAGGCAGGAAACGAGAGAGGAGACGAAGGGAAAAGGCGAGGAAATGATGACAATGGTGCGAGGACAAAGAACGGAGCAAGGGGGAACAAAATGATGACAGCTTGCTTGCAGAGGGAGGCAGCTCAATGATACAGGCAAGATGTAGGGTAGTAACGCCACAATGTGATCCTGAAAGCAGCATACACCGCCTGGTTCTTCCCAACCGTTATATATGCTATAATCCCCGTCCAATTCCTGTCCTTGTTTAGTCAACGCGGCCTTCATGAGCTAACGAAAGCAAAACATGGTCAGAAACTGCTGAACGTGTCTTACCTGAAGAGGAGAATCCCCGGGCTGGGTCTTCACGCCGGTAACGGAGCAGCCCATAATGAGTCCGTGGCGGCGGTCCCCGCGGTACCACTTAGGGCCGATCCTCTTGAGCTTAACATCGGAGAAGCCGGCCTTGGTGAACCAGTCAATGTACTCCTGCTCCGTGGGGAAGAGCATCCACATGTCCGCGAAGAACCGCGAGAGCCAGAACGTGGGGTGCACGGGACCGATGAGACACGCCTTGCCGCCCGGCTTGAGGACGCGGTACGCCTCCTTGATGCCGCGCTGGGGGTCGGGCCAGTACTCGATGCTGAGGGGGAGAGGGACGCGCGAGTAACGGAGGAGAGATGCAGGGAGGGAAATGAGAAAGTGAGACGAAGAAGAGAGGACGAGGCGATGGAGAAATAGGAAGATGCGACGAGCCGAAGAGAAAGGGAGGAATGAGAGACGATAAGACGATCAGGAGGGGAGTCCTTAAGAGGCCGACATTAGTAATAAGAAAATTAGGGCTAGGAATTTCAATCCAGTTTCGTTTATTATTCTTGGTACGTCTTCAACGTTTCAATGCTAAGAAATAGTCGCACTAAAAATAACAGTCACCTAAGCGGATCACCGTCGATGCGCAAAGAAATTGGCCAGAATAATCTCGACACGTGCAAACTAATCGCAAGGCTCGAGGTGAAAAAACAAAGGAGCAAGATCCGACGGTGATAACGGAGGCGCAGATCGACGGTCAGCCATCGCCCTGACATCGTTCCTTCCCCAAAAAGGACCAAACGCTCAACAACTGCGTGCGTCGCTCCATCGAAACACATACGCAGATTCTAACACCCCGTGTCTCACCTGCCAGCAGAGGTGTAACGGTCGGCATAGTCCGTGGGAAACGGCAGGTCCTCCGCGTCGCCCTCGATGATCGTGCAGTCCTTCAGCGGCGCCTTCTCCTTGGCCTTTGCGAGCTGGTGCGGCGACTGGTCGAGAATCGTTACGTTCTTGGCGTCCACGTGCTTGACCACACCGAGCGTCGTGAAACCCGTGCCGCCTCCAACATCAACCACGCGCAGATTGCGGTCATTGAGATCCGCCGGCTCGAGCGCGTCGTCACGCATGTCCTCGGTCCAGTGACCGGGGTTGATAACGTGATCGTACACGATCGACAGGAAGCGGTAGAACCAGAACGCCTCCTGCTTGTGCTGGATCATGCGCGGCTGCGACGCAGAACGGTCCGCCGCCGCGCATCGCACGGACGAGCGTTGCGAGCGCGAGCGGGGAGAGATGGTGGTTGAAGCGCGGGAAGGGAGAGGAGAGAAGGAGGTGAACTGAGTGGACGAGGAGGCGGCGAGAGGCTTGTAGAGGAGGGGAGTGGAGTCCGCAGAGCAGACTGTGGCTCTTCGCCGCGGCGCGGCTGTTTGGCGAGAAGCTGCTGATACGCACAGCCTGGACGCTGAGCACGCCTGGAGGGCCGCCATGGCTGATCAGCACGAGTCACGGAGAGTGACCAGCAGAAAGAAATCAGACTAGGTCTGCCAACCCTCCCTCTCCTTTTCAGACTGCCGAACTGGGTTGAGCTGCCTTTTCCCTCACAAGATGGAAAAGATACTCAAGTGCAACTGGTCTGTCGTGACGAACCCTGGTCCGATCTGACCAGCTAAGAGTATTGGAGTGAGAACTAGTGCGGTAAATTGGATTTTTATGTTCAGGGTGCTACGGGTCTGCGCTCTGCTGGGTCTCGTGTCGGTGAAATAGGTGGAGTAGGGTCGGTCTGGAAAACAGTGAAAGGTGGTTAGGGGAATGTATTACGGCTAAGTGTCAGTGGGAAAATATAGGGGTGGCTTGATTGGGCACTGAGGGAAACGAGTTGGGTATTGGATGGGTGGGAGCTTGCTGCGTAGGATGTAGTGACGTGTTGAAAGCTAGAGATTTTACGACACCTGTCGGCGGTCCACCCAAGGCGGTCTTCTCGATAGCAACGTGTCCACATCTGGAGTGTGACGATCTTACACGGCCAGGTGTGTGCCGCGTGGCAGTAATCAAATTCAAATGGGGGTCTGGGGAAAACCACACAAAACACCTCCATCCCTCCCAGCCAACCCAGCCCACTCAACGTTTGCCCCGGAAAAGCTGATGCGAGCACGAATTGCAACACAATCGTTACGGTATACATGGTGAATGTCTTTGATAGCGAATTGTAATATCCTGTCACCTTTTTGCGGGTATTGCAGTAGGCCTCGTGGCAGCGCGCGCACTCTTACGAAACTTGGCAAATCGTCCTCGTTAAGGGGCACCTTCTGTTTTGGAGTAGAGATGAAAAAGAGGAAAACAATCTTATTAAATTAACAACTAAAGACCTCTCACCTAATTTGCACTCACAACACCCTTCGCTCCTCTCATCAAGGTAGGTGTTCTGTGTTGCAAGCATCATCAGTTCAAGACCGCTAGCATTCGCTTGTCCACTATGCATGATCGCGTCATGCTGCTTCACTGACTCGTCGTCGGGTGTCACCGTGTGCTGCAACAAACGCTATTGCTTCTCGCTGGTCCATCTGTCGATCCCGTTCCTCTGGGCTTGCCAAGCATAATCATGACGCGTGGCAAGCAAAAGATCGAGTCGCAGAAGCGCAACGAAGCGCGGAATCAAAAGCCTAAGGGCTCGCAATTAGAGGCCCGCGCCGCCGCTTTCAAGTCAACGTGCCCGATTTGTAAGGTATGTTGTCTCCACTGGTAGGCCAGTTTAGGAGGCTACCTCCGTACGGAGCTGATTGGTTGCGATAAGAAGAACTGCTTTAATAGGCTAATACATAATGTACCATCTTGGTGCTTTTGCGTCGTCGTATAAGGTTACACAAATGACGTCACTGCGCATAACGGAATTCTTTCTTTGCCAATTACGGGGAGATTAACGCTGCGGACGACGGAGCGAAGGAGTATTGCGAGCGCATTGTTCCTGTTGTTTTGCCAGCGGTCGGTTGTTTGTCAATGCCACGAGGCCCGTGCAGCCGTCCCTGTCACATACCACTGGGCCGTGTCCGTGGTGACTCTGTGTTGTGGAGCAACATGACCCTGGAAACTTGCTCTTGGCCTGCACTTCAGTGGACTGATTTGGAATCTGGCTCATAAGCCTTTAAGGTTTTCCTCTTTCACGTCCTCCTTGGCTTGTATTGCGTTTTCACTTCCACCATTTATGTTCTTTCTCGCTTGTTCCTGTCCTCCTACTCTCATATTCTCTCTTTTCATGTCCCCAGGTTCTGCTTGCCAATTACAATCAGCTCGTTGACCACTACGGCTCTAAACACCCTAAAGAGACGGTTCCCCCGCCGCCAGACTCATGACATGGGCTTGCGGACAGATTCTTCACCTCTTGTCCGCGTTATGGCTCTATTTCAAAGTTTGCTGGCACTCATTGCACCAGATTTTGTGTAGTTTGTGACGCCATACGTTTTAAGGCAAATGATACCCCGGTAAAGGGTGGCACCACCACGGGGTCCCGTCCCATCCCATACTCAGCTGTAGATGGTGATTCCAGGGCTGCTGCTGCTGCTGCTGCTGCTGCTGCTGCAATGGAAGTGTACAGCATCGAGCACAACAACGCTGCTGTGCTTTAAGATTCGCATATTGGCTATAGATTCAGTTCAGAGTCACACCACCAGTAAGCTGTTTGCTATGTAAAAATCAGGACAACATGTTCTCAGGTGTATCAGTTAGAAGAGTTAATGCCATACAGTGAGAATCCGGTGTGAAGTGCCGTTCCGGATTCATCCTAGAGCGGGGATGCCGTTGACTGTTGTGCATTTTCCTGCCTCAATTGCGCAGAGCACATGCTGAAAAATCTGCGCTACTGTCTAGCCAGCCAGATTCACCTGCCAGCCGTGCTGCCCCATCTCTCGTCCAGTCCGAGCCTCCCCGCCCACTTCCGCGGGTTCTGCTCGCGCAATGAGTGCGGAACCAACCGTTGATACCGCGGTCGGATCCGTCGCGGAATCTCCGCCGTCCGATGGCCCCTGTCCGCCGGTGACATGGCCCGCCGACGGTCAGATCTCCGTCGCGTGGGTGCGCGAGTTCGCAGCGCGTCTGGACCACACTTCGCGCCACGTGTCTCCAGAGGATCTTCCCACCGTCCTCCCTGTTGCCACTGTGGACGGCATTCTCAATGCCGCGTATAAAATCCTGCACAAGGAGCCAAACGTCGTGCGCGTGTGGCCGCAATCGGCGGCGCCAACCGCGGCGGCGACGAAATCCCGACCTGGCCCGTCCGCAGTAGGCGGAACGGGAGAGGGGGGGAAGATGGGGACGGGTGTTTCCAATGATGGGGGGAAAGCCGAGGCAAGGGGAGGGGAAGGAGCGGGAGGGGAAATTGCAGGAGGAGAAGGGGAGGAGATTCCGCGGCGCGATGGGAAGGCTCCTTGCGAAGAGGCAGTTTCAGGCGGGAACGTAGATGATGGACTCTCTGCCGGCGCCGCCGCCGCCGCGGTAGGAGCAGAAGGAGAAGAAAGGGTAGGAGAGGGAGAGAAAGGCGAGGCAGCAGGAGAAGCGGCGGCGGAAGGGGAAGGATCAGGGGGAGGAGAGGCGGGGGTGCAAGTGGTGGTGGTGGGCGACGTGCACGGGCAGCTGCACGACGTGCTGCGACTGCTGCGACTGACGGGCGAGCCCTGCGACTCGCGCTTCTTCGTGTTCAACGGCGACTACGTGGACCGCGGCGCGTGGGGCCTGGAGACGTATCTGCTGCTGCTGAGCTGGAAGGTAGGCGCGGCGGGATAGACACCCCTCCGCCGTTTATCCGTCCCCTCTTCCCCGCCGCCGTTTCCGCCGCCTGTGTCCCCTCTCTTCCTCCACATCCTCTTTCGACCCCACTCCCCGCTCCCCGTCCCCCTTTCGCGCTCCCCTACTCCCGCACGCCCCCGTCCACCTTCCCCCAGGTGCTGTTCCCGCAGCGCGTGTATCTGCTGCGCGGCAACCACGAGACGCTCTTCTGCGCCATGCACTACGGCTTCCAGAACGAGATCCGCCACAAGTACCCCGCGCCCGCCGCCTCGCACCTCTTCCGCCGCTTCCTCGCCTGCTTCGAGTCGCACCCCCTCGCCGCCGTGGTTAACGGCGCAGTGTTCGTGTGCCATGGGGGGTTGTTTCGGAACCCGGAGGAAGCGGGTGGGAAGGCGGGGAGAGGGGGCGGCGGTGGCGGCGGTGGCGGCGGCGGTGGCGGGCGGGAGAAGGGGAAAGGGAAGGGGAAGGGTGGGAAGGGGAAGGGGAAGGGGAAAGGCCGGGCAGCAGAAGGCGGGAGCGAGAAGGGCGGGACGAGGAGGAGGGGGAAGCGGGAGGTACCAGAGGTGGAGCTAGGAAGCATCGCGGATCTGGAGGGGACGAGGAGAGGGATTCTGGATCCGCATGGCACGGGGTCGCATGCTATAGTGGCGGACGTGCTGTGGTCTGACCCTGCTCTCAAGGACGAGCTGCGGCATAATGCGACGAGGAATATCGGCCTGGTGTTTGGCCCGGGGCACACTCAGATGTTCCTGGAAAGCCACGGGCTCAAGGTGAGAGGGGAGGGATGTTCACACACGCAGATATTCAGGAACATCGAGGGATCTTTTAGAGCCCTCGACTGGTGTGTGGCCCGGAGCACACCTAGATGCTCATGGAGACGCATGGGCTCAGGTGAGGGGGGTGGTGCTGAAGGAGCAGAGGAGGAAGGGTGGTGGGCTTTTGCACCATTGTCTTGCCAGGCCCCCCTTACTTCATCCATCTCCCCTTTTTCCTCCCTCCCCACCTTCCTCTCTTCCACCGTCAATCTTCGCACCCTCTCCTTCCCTTCTCCTTCCCCGTTTCTCCTCCCCCTTCTCCGCCACCACCAGCTCATAGTGCGATCGCACGAGGGCCCAGACGCGAGGGAGAAGCGCCCGGAGATGAAGCCAATGAGCACGGGCCTCACAGTGGACCACGAGGTGCCTGCTGGCCGCCTGCTCACGCTCTTCAGCGCGCCCGACTACCCGCAGTTCCAGGTCTGTGCCGCCGTGCCACTCCTTGCGCTCTCCCGCTCACCCATCCATGCTCGCTAGCTTTTGTGCCGCTTGGAATGCCGTCTCTTCAGCACGCCTGACTACCCGCAGTTCCAGGTCTGTGCCACCTTGAGGTGACTTTTGAATTGACTCATATTGGCTCTAAAATTACCAACCAGGTCCATTCTCCCTCCCCCTGCGTTCTCACTCGCACCCTCCCGTGCTCGCGGTTTTTGCGTCACCTGGAAATTCGTCTCTGTGGTTCGCGGCGCCAAATGACCCGCAGTTTCAGGTCCCTGCCCTTGCGTGCCTCTCCCTTTTCTTCCTAATCCCCACCCTGCATTTGCCTTTCTCTCTCCAGTCCTGTCTCTCCCCCTGTGGTCTGGCCAGACTTCAAACAGCAGCACTCTCGGCTCTCCTTTTGAGAATTCTCAAAAATCTCTCACTTCAAACAGCAGCACTCTCGGCTTTCTAGCTCTCCACCTATCTTTCTCCTATGCTGCCTCTCGTCTCTCACTCTCACTTTCTTCCCTCCCTCCGTCCGTCCGTCCGTCCCTCCTGCCCTCCACCTGCCTGCCCGCCCACCAGGCGCGCAAGCAGAGGTACAGCAACAGAGCAGCGTACCTGGTGTTTGAGGGCCCGGACTTTGTGGAACCCCACGTGCACCACTTCGATGCCGTGCTGCCACGCCCTAAGGTACGCACATCTTCCATCTCCATGCCCCCAGAGGTGCCACGCTCTATCATTCAACGTCTCCTCCTCTTTCTGGTACCTTCTATCTCTGTTCTGGGTGGTGGGTAAGCGTGCACTCACTGTTGTGCTGCTTATCCGCCGTTTTTCCACTCCCGTGCTTTCGCTGCTACCACCCTGCATCGCTTTTTTTTTTTTTGTCTCTTCTTTCAACCTCATCATCTTTCGTACTCTCTCCCTTCGGTCTGCTGTGTCCCTACATCCGTCCTGTGCAACTTTCTACCCCCATTCCCATCTCTCCCCCCCTTCTGCTACTCTCTCCCTTTTGTACTCTTTCTCCCTTTGCCTCCGCTCCATCCTCCCCAAGTAATGAACTTCTATGACTACACGAACTGCATGGGCTCCTGTTTTCACCCCTCTTGAATTCCCTTCTATCACCAATGTTCCCTCCCACCTGACGCTCGCTCCCTCGCCCCCTTTCCACCCTTCCCTCTCTACCCCCTCCATCCCCCCAGGCAACGGCCTTCTATGATTACATGAACTGCTTGGATTCAGACGATGAGATTGATCTGGGGAGCAGTGACGGCGGCAGCAGCGATGGTGGGAGCAGCGACGGGGGGAGCAGCCATGGGTCGGGAAGTGAAGGGAGTGAGGATGAAGGGGGAGGGAGCAACCGCAGGGCAGGCACAAGCAAACGAGTGGGACGGGCTGGTTGAATTGTGCGTCTGCAGTATGATGTGAAATGATTGGCCGGCAGCAGGCCCTCAGATTCGTTATTGGGGCTGTCTGAGGGTTCAGACTTGGTACAGAATTGTTGTCTGAACTATCAGAGTCTGTTAAGAAGAAAAGTCTGTAATGTATTAACTGTATTTAGAAAGCTTGCTTTCTTGCATGTAGCAATTGGCATCGTCTCATTTCAAATGGGTTTAGTACAATTGAAATACATAATTTTGAAAAGCGTTACAGCTTTTAAAAATATACATATTTAGAAAGCTTGCTTTCTTGCATGTAGCAATTGGCATCGTCTCATTTCAAATGGGTCTTCTGAGACATGTGTCGTGCTGGTTGGCGATGTCGTGTCAGCGCCGCGGAGTGTTGCGTCGGTGACGAGGCTCTCGCCGGATCTTGGACATGTCGAGATGCTCCAACCAACTGTTCTATCGCCGGAGTGATGTACATCTCCTTGGCCGTATCGCTGCGCCACCTCCCCAGCTGTTTCAAAATGCGATCACGTACTCCTGCGTTGGCGGCGACGGTTGCTGCGCCTTTGCGGAATGAGTGGGTTCCGAGGTGCTCGAGTCCTAGGCCAATCTTGTGAAATGCCTCCTTGCACCAGTTGCGGATTGTTGTATAGGAGGGTGGTGTTGTCGTACTAACGCGACCCGTAGTGTCTGAACCAAAGACTCGTATCAACGGGCCGTATTGTGCGCGGCCATAGCCTGCCAACTGGATGAAGCGTTTGGTGCATTGTACGGGGCAGAAAGGGCCCGGACTGGCGGCTACTGGGACCCATGCGCCTTCTCCTGCCTGGTCTGTTTTAGAGTGGGGGATCAGGAGCCACATAGCGTCTTTCTCGAACTCAATCTCGTGCCAATTGAGTGCGACGAGGTCTGAGTATCGCAGGAAGCCGGCGTACATGAGTAGTGGGATGAGCCCCTTCTGAAACTCGCCCGGGTTGTTCGATTTCAGGAATTCCGCCGCCATTGCATGTACTTGATGCAGCGAGACGGGATCCTTGAGTCGTTGAGGTCGCGGACAATGTCGCTTGGCGAAGTCTCGCACATTGGATGTGAACGGCCCGGCCGACGGGCACGTGGCCCCAATCATCCGATGCGCGAAGCTGACTGCCGAGCATGTCAGTTGTATTGCTGATATGGTGGCCTTCTGTTGAATCGCGTGGACCAGGTATAATGCGAGTGTCATGTCTGTGCATGGCAGGAACTGCAGTTTCACGTCTATGCAGAATGCTCGGAACTTGGCCCAGTATGGTTCGTAGGTGCGAATGGTGGAGTCAGCCCTTGTATGCGTCGTTATCCGAAGCAACTCTTGCTTGAGCCGCTCGAGCAATCCTGCACCAGATGTGTGAATGGTCAGGTGGCGAAGGACACTTGTAATGCAAGAATCGGGCTATGAGGCAATCCTTCCCCAGAAAATGCGTGAGTGTGGGTGCCTGCGGTCAGGCACTCGCTCCCATGGGTGAGGCAGATATGAGCGAGAATGCAGGCGGCCCATTGGGGCGGGGCGGGTTGTAGTAACGGCCACCAGCTTGCTCCTGGCCAATGAGGCACGACGAGCGTGAGCGATGCTCGCGTCCTTTGGGCGTGATGCAACACCGCTGGGATGAGGTGGGGTGGCGGAAACGCATATGCATGCTCGGGGGCCCATGATATGGAGAAGGCGTCCGTTGCCTCTGCGTCAGGGTGAGGAGTTTTGGAGCAGAAGCGAGCCAGCTGGGTGTTGTTCGCATTGGCAAATAAATCGATTGAGTGCGGTCCCAAGCGCCGCTCGATGAGCCGGAACCATGGTGCTTTGATTGCGTAGTCGTCGCGATCGATCATCTTTGAAAGTTCATCCGCTCGTGTGTTGAGTTCGCGCGGAATCCATTCAACTGTCAACCGGATCCCAAAGGTGACGCACGCTTGAATGATGGCTCTGCACGTTGTTGTGAGGCTCGGGGTCCGCGAACCACCTTTGCGAAGAATAAAGAAGACACCTTGATTGTCGGTTCTGGCGAGGACATGTCGGTGCTGGATCCTTCCCGAGAATGTCTGCAATGCCCATAGGACTCCGTCCATTTCCCGTTGTGTGCTGGAGGCTGTCGTGAGGTGCACGGGCATGGTCGCGCTCGCCTCGATTCGCCTCCCTGGAAACATATCTAGTGTCGCTCCCCAGCTGTGTGCGCTGGCGTCCACATGGATTACTGCGTCATAGCTGTTCGGGACATGGAATGGGGCTCCATTGAATCTGTCAAATTCATGTAGCCAAAACTCGAGCTCTTCGATGACCGCAGGGACCAACTGCACTTTGCTGTTCCAGGAAGGGGCATCCTGAATGGTCTGTAGTAGATTCTGGCTGAATGCGCGCGCGGTTGCGCCGATGGCAAGCGACATCGACGCGAGCATGCCGGTAACTCTGGCTGCGTGGCGGATCGGGACTTTGCGTTCGGCCTTGCCAGCCATGCATAATTCGCGAATGGTTGAATGTAACGATGCTCGCCGCTCGGGACCAATGGAGAACTGGCCGCGCTGTGTATCCAGCTCGACACCCAAAAACCGTAGCTGCTGGGTGGGTTGCAAGTGCGACTTCTTGGAATTGATAACCAGTCCAGCCTTGCTGAGGTCTTGCACCACCATCTGACCCGTGGTTCGCGCTTCTGCTGCCGTGCGACACAGAAAAAGGATGTCGTCGACGTAAGGGATGACTCGCACCCCGAGAGCCCGCCAACGACGGGCGAGCTGCTTGATGAGCTGTGTGAAAACGAACGGGGCTGTCGCCAGCCCGAATGGCAGAGATCGAAAGACGTACGAGCGCCCATCGAATTGGAACCCGAGGAACTTCCAGTAGGAAGGGTGGATGTCAACGTGGTGGTATCCTGATTTTAAATCGACTGCAAACATCCAGTCGTCTTCATGAACGAGCTCTGCCACCCGGTTCAGTCCTTCGTACTTGAATTTGGGGATACACAAATTTTGGTTCACCCTTCGGAGGTCAAGAATCAGTCGGCACTTTTCTCTTTGAACCACCACATTTAGCGGGCTGATGCATAGCTGTTGTTCCGCGGGGGCGGGTGTGGCCGCACCACTCTCGAGAAGCTCGGTTATTGCCTGCTTGGTGAACGTGGAATGGATTAGCGCTCCCGCGTGGTTGTCTTGCCGGAACGGCGTGGGTGGTCCATGAGAAGAATGAAGAACGAGGATGAATGAACTATGAATGAGGTGAGTACATATGGAAAACCCTAATTGGGTTGTACCCCCTATGGGATACCCCACTATAGCCTACACAACAGCATAAGCTATATAATGTTCTGACACACCCCCATAGGCAAAGTGGGGGAGAACAAGGGGTCACAAGACCAGTCAAGCAAAGCAGAGCAAGCTCAGGGTGGATCACAACGTCACCACACAGTCCGAGCACAACGACAAGGCCACAAGGCCAGTTCACATGCAGGAGTACACATATATATATAGAGCTAGACAAGCAAGAGCAGGTATATATATGTGACAGTACAAGTAAGGTCAAGAGGAGAGCAAGTGAGGCAAGACAGGTACAAGACCCAGCTGAGTGCAGAAGCGCTGATGGTCACAAGGCGCAAGTGCCTTGGTGAACACATCAGCAGTGTTGGCCTGAGAGGCCACGTACGCAAGTCGCAACTGACCACGCTGCTGCAGCTCACGAGCAAGAAAGTAACGGAGAGCAATGTGCTTCGTTCTGTGCTCCAAGCGCTGCTCTCGACACAAGGCCAGCATGGCCTTGTTGTCTACGTACAGCACTGGAGGAGAACGAGGCGGCTCTCCAAGGTCAGTCAGCAGGTAGGTGAGCCAGCGAAGCTCCTGTGCAGCCATGGCCCCGGCGTAGATCTCAGCCTCACAACTGGAGCCGAGAACAGAGGACGAGCGAGTAGCTCGCCACGAGACAGAGCCGGAACCAAGACTGAAGGTGTAACCCTGCGACGACCGCTGCGTAGCCTGGTCGTCAGCCCAAGAAGCGTCCGCGTGCCCAGTGAGGACCACTGGACTCCGCCCTCCAAGCACTAGTCCCATGCCCGACGTACTGCACAAGTATCGCAACACCCTCTTCGCTGCAGCCATGTGCTCTGGTCGGTGTCTCCCAGGAGCAACATAGCGTGCAAGAATGCTAAGAGGGTATGCAAGGTCAGGTCGTGTGCAGGTCATCAGGTACATGAGGCAGCCAACAAGCTCTGGATACGGGCCACTCGACTCTACTGACTCATCCGAAGGCAGAGCTGAGAGTGAGTGGCGAGTAGGCAGAGGAGTGGCCTGAGGCGAGGAGTACGTGAAGCCGAAGCGCTGAAGGACCTGCTGCACCATGTGTGACTGAGTCAGGGTAATGGTGCGGCGTGCTCTGTCCCGGGTGATCTGCAAGCCAAGGTAGCTGCGCAGTTCACCCAGGTCTGTGCACGTGTGTCTCTTCTGCAGCTCGGACTTCACGTGGGCGAGTCCAGCAGTGTCAGCTGTGGCAAAGACCAAGTCGTCGACGTACACGAGGATGTAGAACGGCGGCAGAGAGGTGTCGGTGCGTAGAAACAGCGACGGGTCGGCAGTAGAAGGAGCAAACCCAAGAGCCGCAAGCGTAGTCCTCAGTGTGTCGTGCCACTCACGTGGCGCCTGGCGGAGACCGTAGACTGGACGCCGGAGACTCCACTGGGTACCAGGAGGGAAAGACCCAGTGAAGCCAAGTGGGCGGCGCAGCCAGATCTCCTCGTGCAGGCTGCCCTGCAAGAAAGCAGTGCTGAAGTCGAGAGAGTGCAGCTCGTAGTCACGGTGAGCAGCAACGTGTAGCAGCACCCGAAGAGTGGTCATCTTCGGGGTGGGGGAGAAGGTCTGAAAGTAGTCAACTCCCTGTCGCTGACTGAAGCCACGAGCCACGTAACGTGCCTTGAAGACAGGCGGAGAACCCGGCGGCCGCTTCACCCTGAAGATCCACATGCCACTGACGATGTTCGCCCCAAGAGGGGGGACAGCGTCAACGTAGGTGCCTGTGGACTTCCAGGAAGCCATCTCTGCATCCATAGCTGCCTGCCACTGAGAGGAGTAGGGACCCTCTATCGCCTCCGCGTAAGAGCGCGGAGTCGGGATGTCAAGTGCATCCGGGTCTCCCTCAGGGGTAAGCAGTACGGACACGAGATGAGGTGAAGTAGCTGCCAGACACTGGAACTCCTCCTGCCTGTCCTCAAGGACGTCCGTGCCAAGGGCACACTCACCCCCGACTGACGGAGGACAGGCAGACCCAGACTCAGCGACAAGACTAGCAGCGTAGTCTAGGCGACAGCGAGCAGCAAAGTCGACGAGCTCAGTAACTAGGGCAGACGCAGCAGTAGACTCGAAGGAAGGGTCAGTGACGACAGTAGCAAGGAGACGCGTGACAGTAGGACTGGCAGCACGAAGAGAGTCCGACGCAGGGTCGGGAAGAGCAGGAAGAGAGGACTCAGGAGGAGAAGGCAAAGGGGCACGCAGAGGAGCAGTAGACGGACGCAGAGACATCCTGTGCGTGCCAGGGACAGGAGGAGGACGCTGACGCGAACCACGACCACTAGCGCGAGCAGCACGGACAGGCGACGCAGGGCGAGACGCAGGCTCACGACGCTCAGTAAGACCTCCAGTAGGACCAGTGTAGGGAGAAGGAGCAGGCAAAGGGGAGGTAGGCTGTAGCAGTGACCGCGACGGGACAGGCTGTGGACCCTCCAAGAGAGGAGGAGGACCAGGAGAGGGCGGAAGACCAAGAACCTGCTGCAGGAGTGGAACGAAGTACGGTCGAGGCCGCGTAGCTACGCCAGAAACAGCAGGGACAGCACCAGTACCCCCAGCAGGAGCACCCGCTCCAGCAGCACCTCCAGTAGCTCCAGAACCTCGAGCAACACCAGGAGCACCCCCAGCAGGACCGCCAGTGGTAGTCTCAGCGCCAACACCCTCAGCAGCACCAGCTCCAGTCGAACCCGCAGGCCCAGCAGCTCCAGTACTCCCAGTACGAGCACCTCCGGGACCCGCAACAGCAGCACCCTCAGTAGCCGACGAACCTCCAGCACCAGCAGCACGGCTCCAGCGCCGGGCAAACCACTCGCGCAGCTCCTGTGGAGAGAGTGGCTCCCGGCGAGACAAAGCACGCGTAGAAACTCGAGGCGGAGGACCTCCAGGCGCAGCACTCCCAGGTCCAGCACCCCCAGGCAAAGCACCCCCAGGCGTAGCACCCCCACACTCAGCACCCCCAGGCTCAGCACCCCCAGGCTCAGCACCCCCAGGCTCAGCACCCCCAGGCTCAGCACCCCCAGACTCAGCACCCCCAGACTCAGCACCCCCAGGCTCAGCACCCCCAGGCCCAGCACCCCCAGGCCCAGCACCCCCAGGCTCAGCACCCCCAGCAGCACCAGAGTCACCAGTGACCTCGACAGGCTCGACTGCGTCTACCTGGGACACACCTGAAGGGGCAGGACCCTGAGGGGGGAGGGGGTCTACCGGGGGGGGACCTGGTACAAGGAAGAGCGGGGGCGGGGGGGGGGACGGAGTGCGGTAGGGGAAGAGGCGGTAGTAGGGTACCGACTCGTCGAACGTGACGTCCTGAGAGGACAGAACACGGCGAGAGGTGGGGTGGTAGAACTGCCACCCAGGCGCGTCTGGGGGGAACCCCAGGAAGACGCAAGGAGCAGCACGAGGGGACAGTTTGTCCGCAGACAAGTCGCGGACAAACGCCCGAGATCCCCAGACCCGGAACGCCGACGCATCGCCCACCTTCCCGGTCCACAGCAAGGCTGGGGAGGTCTCCGGCCTGGAGACCCTGGGGTGAAGGTTGATCTGACGTGCCGCGTACCTCACCGCAAACGGCCACAGAAAATGGGGGGCAGCCGCATGCATCATAGACGTACGAGCGACGTCCATGACCATGCCAATGCGGCGCTCAGCAATCCCATTTTGCTGCGGAGAGTCCGGGAGCGTGAAGGTCTGACGGATGCCTCGTGCACGACAGTAGGCTCGCAGAAGGCCAGAGGAGAACTCTCCGCCTCTGTCCGAGTGCAGACGCAGAACAGGAAAGTCGGAGCCAAAGCTCTGCCTGAGCTGGAGACGAGCTGCGCGGATCCAGTCGATCAGCACCTCAGTGACATCACCCTTGCCGCGCAAGGGGAAGACTGCGGTGTAACGCGAGTAGTCGTCAACAACGAGCAGGAAGTAGCGCTCGTGACCCTGCCCACGGACGCGGGCTGGGCCCCACACGTCCATGTGGAGCGTCTGCAACGGGGCCTCTGTCGGAGGAAACTGGGAGGAGTGAGGGGCAGCACGCTGGCGCCCCTCGACACAGGGGACACAGGTAGGGCCAGGGCCCTGAGGAAGGGGAGGGAGGGACCGGGGGAGACCAGACACTAGAAGACGGGAGGCCATGCCTCTGAGCCGAAGCAGAGAGGGGTGACCAAGACGGTGGTGCCAGAGAAGAGTCTCGTGAGACAGGAGACGACAAGAACAGGGGGCAGACTCAGGACCAGACCTGGACGCAGCAGCAAACACCTGACCCGACGAAGCGACTCTACCAGACTCAGTAACGGGAGGAGACGCAGTGGTCAGTGTGTACAGGCTCGACCCCGGCTGACGGGTAAACGTAGCCAGGTGTCGGCCTGTGCGAGCCTCTGTACAGTGCGTCACCCGCTGACGCGCAGGAGTGAACTGGTGTACACCCGCATCCTGTAGGTCAGCACCACTCACCAGGTTCGTAGAGAACGAGGGGAGGTAGAGACCAGACAGGGTGCCAGAGGGAGCCGCCGGACACGGGAGGACTGTGGAGAAGCGAGACAGGACAGGACCCCCAGAGGGGTCAGCCAGAGACACTGCAACCGGTCGACTCAGCGGTGTGAGTGTGGTGCGGTCCCTAAAGAAGGAGCGAGACGCCCCAGAGTCAAGGGTGAAGGTGAGGGAGGCCGAAGCCGACGTAGTACCTGAGAGCGCAGACTCACCAGTACCTGAGGACGCAGACACACGAGCACCTAGGGCAGCAGCGTCGCAAGCACCTAGGGCAGCAGCCTCACCAGGACCTAGAGCAGCAGTCTCAATACCCGGATCGGGCGGGAAACACCGGTAACAGTCACCCTCATCACTAATAGACACAGCATACATGGCAGAGAGAATAGCATCAAAGTCAAGATCATAGATGGCAACACCCGCCCTGGACAGGTCACCCCAACGAGGGATCTCTGAGGCCTCCGGGAACTGGTGACGCCACGCGTCCGTCAGGCGGCCAAAGCAGCGCTGAGTGGGGTGGGGACCCCCACACTGCTCACCCGCACGGTCGCCGGTGCGCAAAACGTAGGAGCACGGACCAAAACCCCCACCTCGCTGACGCGCAGTGTACCACTCACGAAGCTGCTGAGGGGACAAGGTGTCACGACCACGCTGCTGCTGCTGGCGCGAGCCACCACCGGAGCCACTCCTCTGCGAAGACCCGCGACCAGCACCACCTCCACCCCCGCCGCCTCCTCCGCCTCCTCCGCCTCCGCCGCCTCCGCTACTGCCGCCGCCTCCACCTCCGCCTCCGCCGCCGCCACCTCCGCCACCCCCGCTCCCACTGCCACCGCCGCCGACACCTCCGCCTCCACTGCCGCCACCGACTCCTCCACCCCCACCTCCACTCCCACCGCCACCCCCACTCCCCCCACTGCCGCCACCTCCACCTCCACCGCCCCCGCTCGCTCCTCCAGCGCCCTTGCCCCCCTTGCCCTTGCCAGAGCGGCGTCTCCCACTAGGGGCAGACGCCACACCGACCGACTCAAGACCAAGGAGGTCGGCCGCAGCAGCAGAGGCAACAGAGGGCAGAAGGGGGGAGGGGGAACACCCCTCAAAGATGGGGGTGCGCGGGTCACCACGAGAGGCCCCTACAGCGACTATGCTCTTCTCGGCCGCTAGGAGGGACTTCTCGAGGAGGTCAACAGTGAGAGTGGTGGGACAGACAGAGAGAAAGTGGTCCCTGACTACGCGAAGGGAGTCAGGAAGGCGAGTGACTATGTAGTAAAGAGTGATGTACATGGGGGGGGGGTTCTTGGCGCAGAAGTCAGCAGGGAGTGCAGCGCGGTAGCGAGTGTCACTAGTGCGGAGGTGCGTAATGAGGTCAGCGACTGTGGGAAAGGCAGCAAGGTCAGGAAAGAGGTACGGTAGCATGAGACGGCTCAGTGCAGCAGTGGCAGGGGAGGAGTAGCGCGCAACTACAGCGTCGTACAAGGTCTGAGCACTCTTGTACTGACTAAAGTGTGCACGCTCGGAGGTAGGGAGGTGGCGACGCACAGCAAGACGTGCAGCAGCGTCGCGCGTGGCCCACTGGGAGCGAACAGTGGCGTCGGCGTCAGCAGCAGGGGCAGTGGAGGCGCCAGAGGTGAGGTCAAAGAGAGAGAGACCATCTGCCCTATCGCACTGTAAGAACAGCTGCAGGTCATCCACCCAGACCTCAAAGTCAATGGCCCGACCCTCAGCGTCAAAGACTAGAACACTAGGGGTAGCCATGACCCTAGACGACTGGCAGCGCAAACAGTAGGGTGAGGGCAGTGCAGTGAAAGGGCGCTGTGCTCACCAGACTGGACAGGTCGGGCGGCCCGGAAGGAGGGCGGCGCGGCGGCTCGGCGGCTCGGCTGCCGGGCGGCTCGGCGGCTCGGCGGCTCCGCTGCTGGGCGGCACGGCTGCTGGGCGGCTCGGCTGCTGGGCGGCTCGGCTGTTGAGCGGCTCGGCTGCTGGGCGGCTCGGCTGCTCTGCTATCGGGCGGCTCGGTTGTGCTGCTGAGGGGCAGCACGGCTCGGGCTGCTCGGGCGGTGCGGGCGGCTCGGGCGGCTCGGGCGGCTCAGCTCCTCAGCGGCACAGGCGGCGTGGGGACCGAGACGGCGGCGCGCGGCTGGGACGGGCGGCGCACGGGCGGCGTGGGGCCGGGACTGCGGTGCGCGGCCGGGACGGGCGGCTCACGGGCGGCGTGGGGCCGGGACGGGCGGCGCGCGGGCGTCGAGGGGCCGGGACGGGCGGCGCGCGGGCGTCGAGGGGCCGGGACGGGCGGCGCGCGGGCGTCTAGGGGTCGGGCCGGGTGGCGCGCGGGCGTCTAGGGGCCGGGACGGGCGGCGCGTGGGCGTCGAGGGGCCGGGACGGGCGGCGCGCGGGCGTCTAGGGGCCGGGACGGGCGGCGCGCGGGCGTCTAGGGGCCGGGACGGGCGGCTCACGGGCGGCGAGGGGCCGGGACGGGCGGCGCGCGGGCGTCGAGGGGCCGGGACGGGCGGCGCGCAGGCGTCGAGGGGCCGGGACGGGCGGCGCGCGGGCGTCTAGGGGCCGGGACGGGCGGCGCGCGGGCGTCTAGGGGCCGGGACGGGCGGCGCGCGGGCGTCTAGGGGCCGGGACGGGCGGCGCGCGGGCGTCTAGGGGCCGGGACGGGCGGCGCGCGGGCGTCTAGGGGCCGGGACGGGCGGCGCGCGGGCGTCTAGGGGCCGGGCCGGGTGGCGCACGGGCGTCTAGGGGCCGGGACGGGCGGCGCGCGGGCGTCTAAGGGGCCGGGACGGGCGGCGCGCGGGCGTCTAAGGGCCGTGACGGGCGGCTAAAGGGGCCACTAGGGGCCAAGAGAGAGGGGAGCGCGACTCGGGTAGGGGCAGAGTGCGCTCCGGGCAGGAAAAAAACGGTGGGCCCTAGGAACAGTTCCCACGAGGGAACCTGCTCGATACCATGAGAAGAATGAAGAACGAGGATGAATGAACTATGAATGAGGTGAGTACATATGGAAAACCCTAATTGGGTTGTACCCCCTATGGGATACCCCACTATAGCCTACACAACAGCATAAGCTATATAATGTTCTGACAGTCCATGCTTCCATGGCATCCAGTAGCCATTGGCGATCACCGAGAGTATGAAAATGCTCTCGCACCACGAGCTCCACCATGGAAATGCCGTGCGCAGGCGCCCACGCATGGTCGTGACGAGCTTGTCAGTGACCGCGAACTCATAGGGGCCACCCCCCTCGATCGTTCCACCCCCCGGCATATCATCGTCGTCGTCTTCATTGTCGCTGTCGATGGGGTTGTTCATGACTGGAGCGGCAGCGGCGCGTGTGTCTTTGCCCCTTCCGGTTTTTGTCGTGCGAGCGCGCTTCACAGACTCCGTTTTCGCCTTTTCGCTTTTAGCAGAAACGGAAGTCGTGTTCGGTGTAGCGATTTCTTCCGTAACAGCAGGGGCCTGCTGCTGTAACAGGGACAAAAGCTGCTGCAGTTGGGCTGCAGTGAAGCTTGGCGCCACTTGCGCGTCAGGCCCCACTGGCGCGTCAGGGCCCACAGGCGCGTCAGGGCCCACGGGCCTGCGGCGCTGACGCGGACGCGGGGTGCCAGCCGCGCTGGTTGGCGCCGACTTGGCGCCTTCTGTCGCGGCCAGCGCCTGAGGGGCCACAGGGGCTCGAGGCACACCAGGGGCGTGTGCCTCGACTCCAGGGGCGTGTGCCTCGACTCCAGGGGCGCGAGCCTCGGTCGCGCCCAGCAGTACGTCGACGCCAGTCGGGGAAATTTCCCCGTCGTCTGCCCGACGCTTGTTAGGACGATCGCCGGCAATTTCGCGTGCGTTTCTTCCGGACTCGGGTCGAACAGAGGCGGTAGCGGTATTACCCTCGCCGTCGTTAAGTGCCATGGTTGCTGCGTTGTGAGCGAAAATGTCAGAGAGTAAAGTCGACGGGGATTGAAATCGGGGAAGAGACTTCAACTTCGCCAGCTTGAGAGTGGGAGACGAGAGTTGAGAATGAAAATCGGCTAAACCGTTTGAAAATGAGAGACGTGGGTGGAGGGAAATGACCTCCAGCCCACGTTTTGTACTCCAAAACGGGCGTTTAGCGCGGCTCGACGCTGCCAAATCCTACATTACAAGCAGCTTCGCTTTCAAAATACATAATTTTGGAAAGCGTTACAGCTTTTTTAAAATATACATATCTCTTCGTATTCCTTGTACTCTTATAAAAGCTTGTATCTCTTTGTTTTAATCAACTTACTTTGTCCTCACATACTAGCGCAAGGTGGTTCACAACTCTTTAATTAACGCTTCCGCTACTACACCAACTCTACCCAGAGTTCACCCCTGCAAAGATCCTAAGGGTTTTTCAGCCCAACATGGTATGAGAGCTATCAGGGGGAATTCAACTTCTATACCGACAACATCAACAAGCATGGCTACACAAAAGGAAAGGAGCAACTCCAACGGCTCCCAGGGCACTACTCCTACTCCACCTCCTGCCTCTGGCCTACAGACAGAGGAGGGCACAGCAACAAGACCCAGAGCAACATCTACCGAGACTCCCGCGAATCAACCTGCAGACTTCGACCAAAGCATGATGGAGAAGTTTTTCTCCTTCATGTCCTTCTACGAGCAACACCAGCAATCGGCACCTGCGCAGTCACACAACAGCAACAACAACGGAGCAACACCCATGAGTCTCGACGGCTCATCATATGCACGAGGAAATCAACAACAGCAGCCTACCTTTGCTCCGTACGAGCGCGGTGCCATCAGCTTTATGCCACACCCACAGCCTTCACCTGGACAAGAAAAATCACTGGACGCATTACAAGTTCAGTCGCAGTTCGCACACGTTCTGAAGATGCAGACGTCAAGACCCTTCGATGGAAAGGACTTCTTCACCTGGTCGTTCGAGTTCGAGCTGATGATGGAAGGCGAGCAGATACTCGGGTTCTTCGACGGGTCTCTGCCATACCCAACAAACGGCACACAGTACGAGAAGCAGCAGTACACCTATCAGTCAATGATGGCGTACACGATCCTACTGAGGAATATCACCCCGACTCAACAGCAGAACATAAGGTCTTACCGAGGTTACGGCAACTCCGCGGAGCTCGCGTACAACCACCTGAAGAGCCTGTATCAAGCAACAGACAGCGTAAGCCAAAGTCGGTTAATGGCGCAACTGACAACGGTTGAAATGAAACCAGGGGAGAAAGGAATGGCGTATATCAGTCGATGTCGCGAGTTGCGCGACAAGCTTCTTCGATGCGGAGGGTCGATCTCTGAAGACGCCTTCGTGACAGTCATCATCGGCGGCCTCGGTCCTCAATGGCGCGACACAAAGGCCATTCTCCGAGCTCACGGAAGAATCTCCGAAGCAGCGCTCTGCGCCGAAATCCACGCCGAGCAGCAAGACATGGACCTGCAAGAAGAACGACACAAAAAGAAGACATCAGCACCGGAAATCGCGTTCCACACTCAGCGACGCTACAACAACAACAACAACCGGCAGGAACAACCGAAGCCAGTACCTCCGTTTTGCCACATCTGCAAAACTTCAGGACACCCGCGTACGCACTGCCCAAATCGTCAACAGTTAACAACTCCACAGCGGCAACTTCGACCTTCAAGCAGCAAAATCGCCTCAACGCAAGCAAATCCCACGACCCAGATTCAAGCCTCAACGACTTCAACGGGACAACCTGCACAAGGAGCAAGAAACATCGTCAGCTGCATGGCAAAGCTGAGTGACTCCTGCATCACCGAGTCACCACCACACTACTCACCGGAAGAACAACTCGACGAAACCACACCCCGCCGCGAGTCACTTCAGCCGAACCCGACATACGCCGCCATCGCCCAAAGCGAACCATCCGGAAAGGACACATGGTTCTTGGACAGTTGCTGCGGACAGCACATGTGCTCCTCGGGACGCTTCGTTCAACGAGAACACCAACTTCAACGCGGAGTTGTCATTACAGTCGCCAACAATCAGAACCTGCGAACATGACGACAAGGCGTAGTTCAACTCCAGTCAAGGGAAACAAACGTTATACTGCAGATGTTACAAGTACTAATCGCGGAGGGACTCGGCTACAACTTACTGAGCGTCAGTCAGCTAATGGCGAAAGGGATTCACCTCGAAGCAGACAGCACCACCCAAGAATTCAAGCTGTATCACGGGAGAGGAGGACTTTACATCGGCAAGGCGGTCCTCAAGAACAACGTCTTCGTTCTTGATTTCGTTCCTGATCTTGGCACCGCCGACAGCGACGCCATCGTTAACTTCACCAACTGGACACACCCTCCAGACCTTGATCCAGACTTCAGTCCAGAAGGCTTCTGGTATTCACACACCATCCCTGAAGCAGAAAGAACAAGGGCGTTAGCAACAATTCAGACAACATCAGCAGCAGCAGAGACAACATCGGCAGCAGCAGAGACAACATCGGCAGCAGCAGAGACAACATCGGCAGCAGCAGAGACAACATCGGCAGCAGCAGAGACAACATCGGCAGTAGCAGAACCATCAACGGCAGCAGCAGGAACGTCAACACCAATTGCTGGTCCTTCAACGACACCGCTCCTCATCGACGACACACCACCGACACCCGCGCAACAACTACACCCAGCACCACAAGAAGTTCATCGTAGCGCCAACTTCACCGCCAACTTCTACTCCAACTCCGATATGTACCGACGATCACCCGGACATCGCGCCGACGAAAGCACCTGGCACGCAAGGATGGGACACCCAAGCAACACAGTATTAAACAATACGATAAGAGCAGGAGTACTCGACAAGGACTCACTCCTACTGACCGACGGATGAGAACTTCAACGAGTACGCGGAACGTGCTTCACCTGCCCTGAAGGTGACTTACCACATCGACCGTTTGCGTCTCATCACAACCCGAGCGCACCCGCGTACGCACCACTCGAGAAGGTGTATAGAGACATCCTGTACAATCGGGAACCAGGACAAGTAATATACAACTATACAATCACCTTCATCGACGCCGCCACCCGTTACGTCTGGCACCTAAACCTCCCTAGCCGCGACATGGCATTCGCAGCCTTCGTTGCCTGGCTACCAGTAGCAGAGAGAGAATCGGGCGTGAAACTGAAAAGCTTCCAGTCAGACGAAGGAGGAGAATACACCTCTCAGCGATTCAAGCAGTACCTGGCGGAAAGGGGAATCAAGCGGCTCATCTCCCTTCCCTACGCCCATCAGCAGCAAGGTGTAGCAGAAAGAATGAACAGGACCTTGCAGAACAGCATGCGCAAACTGTTACGTGGCATGCGGCTACCCAACCACCAGTGGCCTGCGGCAATGGACCACGCCGTCATGCTGCACAACTTGCTCTCGTCATCATCGCTTCCAAACAACGCATCACCGTATCTGCTATGGACAGGGAAACAGGGCAGCACAAAAATGTTACGAGTATTCGGATGCATGGTACAGTACCGACCCCCAGCAGCACGAGCGGGCCGATTTTCTCAACGAGCACAGTGGGGACTACACCTGGGAATCGAAAAGAACTACAACGCGTGGAAAATCTTCGACGTCCATTCCAAGGAAACAGTAGCAGCACGTGATGTAATTTTCTACGAACGACTCACGCTCCAGACATACCTTGCCAACCTGCAAGAAGACCAGGATCCCACAGGTGGTTTTCGCGGTGACCGAGCCTTCGCCCCAGCAGCGGACGAAGCTGACTGGGACGAGCAGAATGTGGACAACGCATCAGAAGAAGCCGGACCTCTTCCGTTCTGCTCCGTCGACGTTCCCATGGACGAAGATAACCCTCGCGAAAGTGTCAACGCCGAAACCTTCTACTATTTCGCCGACAACGGTTACGTAACACCTGCGACAGTCAACACCAACGAAGCAGAACGAGTAGGACCCAACTTCATACCTGATCCAGAAGCGGGAGATGAAGCAGCTTATCCCGAGGACGCAAATCTTCCCCGCTACTCACAGAGTGGACTGCAAATTCTCGGACTCGTCACCGCAGTCCACGGCACCACCATTCATAAAGAGCCTGCGACGGTTCAACAGGCTCTGGGGGGGGAGCATAAGGAAAAATGGCGCGAAGCCATGGACAAGGAGCTGAAGGCACTGGAGGAACGCAACACGTGGAAAGTGGTTCCTATCGGCGTGGCACGGAACAAGACAGTGCTCACCGGGAAGTGGGTCTTCCGTGTGAAGACAAAGGCTGACGGCACCATTGACAAATTTAAAGCTCGCTGGGTTGTACGCGGCTTCGACCAAGAACACGGACGCGACTTCACCGAAACTTTCGCTCCGGTTAGCCGCCACACCTCACTACACATTCTCCTCGCAATCGCCGCCATGAAGAAGAAGAAGAAGCTGCGACAAATTGACGTCGCGAACGCGTTTCTCTACGCACCTGTTGATGCAGAAATTTTCGTCGAGCTACCGCACGGCTCCCACAGAGAACCCAACAAGGTCTGCCAGCTACTCAAGTCACTCTACGGCATCAAGCAGGCTCCGCGACTGTGGCAACAGTACCTGCACGCTCGCCTCATCCGCATCGGCTTCAAGCAACTACCGCACGATCAAGGCATGTACCGGCTCACAAAAAACGACGACTACATCCTACTAATCGTCTACGTGGACGATCTCCTTTACATCGGCTCAAATGACGGCATCACTACCTGGTTCGAAGGGGAGCTGCAGTGAGATCTCACGCTCACAGTTTCATCTACCGTCACTCAGTACCTCGGCCTCAACATCCGGGAAGAGGAGGATGCGATCTACCTCAGCGCCGAGAAATATGCCGACACCATCGCCAAACGCTTTACGCTCACACCGACAGCCATCTCCACGCCATACCGCTACACGGCAGGGAACGACAAAGGAAGCTCCGCTCTACTCAAGCCCGCCGGCATACGAGACTACCAGAAGAAGCTGGGATGTCTTCTCTTCGCAGCCGTCACCTGTCGCCCCGACCTCTCATACTCCGCAAGCCAGCTCGCCACCTACCTCAAGAAGCCTGAAGCAGAACATCTGGCGGAGCTCGACCGCGCTCTTCACTACTTCGTCAGCACCCCAACGATCGGCCTAACTTACTACAAGAACGCAACCACACCGACTAAGTTAATCGGCTACGTCGACGCTGATCACGCTGGCGACTCCGACAATAGGCGCTCCCGCACCGGCTACATCTACCGCCTCGAACCTATCGGACCTATCTCTTGGCAGTCGAGCAAGCAGGAATTAATTGCTCTCTCGTCAGCTGAAGCAGAATATATTGCACTCTGCTCAGCCACGAAGGAAGGACTCTATCTTCGCGAGCTGCTGGAAGAAGCGAAGTTAGCCGAGTTACCCAACTTTACCCTGTTCTGCGACAACCAGTCGGCAATTCGCATCGCCAACAAGAACGGCTTCGCGAACAGGACGAAACACATCGCCCTGCGATATTTCTTCGTGAAGGACGAGATCGAGAAGGGAAGGCTCGAGCTGTCATACTGTCCCACGTCCGAGATGGCAGCTGACTACCTGACCAAGAAGCTCGGAAAGCAGAAGTTCGAATACTGCATGCTGCTGACTGGACAGAGCCACGTCAGCGACACTCCAGAAGCGAAGGGGAGTGTTGGAAACAATCGGTCCTAAGCGCCTCTGTCGTGTCGAAACACTAAGACACAAAAGAAACGAAGTATAACAAATCACCGGCGAGTCAACCCTCGGAGGTTGAAAGTAACTGTTGGAGGTTACGCGAAAGTCAAAGGTCAGCGACCTTTGACCTGACAAAGTACAGCGCGACAGCAAGGACAAACAACTGACTCGGTATTGAGCAGTTGCCCGAGTCGTCACTGTATCGAACCGCAACAGCAATAGTAAAACGGTTATTAACTGTATCTCTTCGTATTCCTTGTACTCTTATAAAAGCTTGTATCTCTTTGTTTTAATCAACTTACTTTGCCCTCACATACTAGCGCAAGGTGGTTCACAACTCTTTAATTAACGCTTCCGCTACTACACCAACTCTACCCAGAGTTCACCCCTGCAAAGATCCTAAGGGTTTTTCAGCCCAACATATAGGTCATGCTTCAATTCAAACATTAACATTGCACGGGACAGCATGCATCCAATCCAACCAATCTACTACTAACTACAAAAAGCTACCTACCAGTACTACTGCTAACTACAAAAAACTACTAGCCTGTACAAAAAACTACCGTAAAACTACTCAGTCATCGTCATCAAATTCAAGAGCATCGTCATCTCCTAAGTCGACTACGTCCATCCGATCTGCAGGATCAGTGCCCTGCCTGCTCTGTTCCCTTGCTGCATCGATTGCAGCGTCGCTGTAAGGCTTGCGCTTCTTGCAGCTGCGCCAGATGGTGACAATCTCATCCCACTTGGGCTCATACTGCATGAGGCTCATGCACATGAGATCCCCAAGCCGTGCATCCTTCATCGCCCCTCGCTGCCAGGACTTGATGATGTTCTGCCGCGAAAACCCACGCTCGCACTCCACGGTGCTCAGCGGCAGAACGGCTACCGCCACCCACAGCTGCACCAGGTTGGGGTAGTTCTCCCGCCAGTCCGGCGTCTTCAGCATGGCGGTGAGTCCAACATGGAAATTGCGCTCGTTCCTGCTGGCCGCTGCAAGTACCGAGCTGAACATGCGCACCTCCTTCTGCGCACGTCGCTTGTTGATTCCTGTCGCGGGTTGGTAGCACAATGGGTGGTAGAACGCAGAGAAATAAAGCGACACAATTGACCGAGGTAGCACCACATTACAGAAAACCATACCAACCCATTCCTCCGGGCCCATGACGCGCGAGGAAAGGAGACAGCCGCTCGCTTACGCCGCCACCGAAGTCGTCACCGCAGTCAACATAGCGCGACTCGATGTGAGTGGTGGTGCGCTTTATCTGCCCATAGACGCCTGCATAATCCAGCTGGGTTAAACACGGTAAGAAAACAAATGTTAGAGACAAACCATATACAACAATAAAACGACTACACCATGTCCAAGGAAAACACCATTTACATGCTCACCTCCTTGTGCTGGAAGGCCCTGTTCAAGATGTTCAGCTGCTCAAGCACGTCAGCAATGAAAAAAAGGAGAAAGTGAAACCTGTAGCTTTTCACCAGGGCATACAGGTCAGCATCCCACTCCTTCAGTATGACGATCAGCGCTGGAAGCACGGCGATAAACCGCAGCACAGCATCGCCCCGCGAGAGCCAGCGAACTGTATGGATCCCTTGCAGTTCCAGGCTCGTTGAGGTGAAGACGTCTTGGAGATCCATGAACCGCTGATGCCACGGCCCCGACCTGCCGAGATGCTCAGCCACGGTGCGAATCACCTTGTCGACGACATTGAAAGCCGGGATGTCCTCAGCAGCATGCTTGGCCGCCAAAGCCTCCCTGAAACAAGTACAAGGTTGGTTAGAACTGAGTCTCCAAATAAAACCATGCACCAAGACTTAAACAAGAGTCAAATACCTGTGCGCGATGCAGTGCGAAGACACCAAATGGGGGATGCGCAGGCGGAGGCGCGTCACCAAGCCCCCCTTGCTACCCATCATGACGTTGGCACCATCAGTGCTGATGCCGGATATCCGCCTCAAGTCAATGCGGACGGCCTGCAGGTGCGAAACCAGGAGGCTAAGCAGTGTGGCAGCGTCCCCCTTGTCCACGGTGATGAGGGCCATGAACTCTGTCGCCACCTTGCTGTCGCGGACGAAAGTCACGTAGAGTATCATGTGTTTCCCACTGCACCGATCCGTGCTCTCGTCAATGGAGATGCCGACGAAGGGACTTGTCAGCACGTGCTCCAGCTGGGTTGTCTGAAGCCAAGTTGACGTCGCCTGCGTTAACTCCCCGAACCCGTACCTGCACATAAAAGTTTATTGTCAGTGAAATGTTTCCGCATCAAACGTGGAAAGCAGGGTTTCATACTATGTACAAAGCAACTAGCATAACTTACGTGGTGTAGTATGTGCCGTAGCCCTTCTTGGGAAATCCCTTCACACCCTTCTCCGCCAAGTACCGAACAAGCTTCACCCACAGTCCCATTGGCGCGTCGCACCTGCTGACAAACAGCAGTGAGTCAAGAAGGGACTCCACACGCAGCTTCTCCTCTTCGACCGTGACTTGATCGATCAGCGGCTGCCGAGCCCCGTCGCCTGCTTAAGTCGGACGTTGCGGGCTGCAGCAGTGGCGGGCGGCTTCACGACATGTTGCGGTGCAGAACCAACGGTGGGTTCTTCGTCCATCGCCTCAGCAGCATCAGGTGGACTTAAGACAGCAGGTGCAGCTTCCTTCGGGAGGGGGATTGTGTCAGGCGTAGAACGTGCAACCTTCTCTAGTGCTAGTGAGCTAAGCAGAAAGTCTAGACCGGTTTTAGCATGAGGGACGGCATCATCGTCATCGCCTGAGGCGGTACCGTCGAGAACCGCCATGGCGGGGCTGAGAAAGCCTGCCGAGCAGGCACTAGGGAGGTGGTGGCAGCAGACAAAAAGCACTGGGACTGGGTGCAGACAAGGCCGCTGAAGTCTGAGGTGGGGATGAAACCCCAGCTCTCCGACGATGGCTCTTTACCCCTTCGCGGGCCATCGTTCCAGTGGGCTGGTTGCCTACCATGCACGCCAAACCACGAGCCGCTACTGCTGTGCACTGCTGTCTGCAGGGTTTCGTGGCTGCCAAATGCAGCAACGTGGGTGCCGTTGGGGTCCAGTGTGGCTAGCAAAAGCTGCCAAAAGGACCAATCAACACCCAAAGCTGGTGTGCGCTGGTGCTTACGAGGGGGAAACCGCGCCGCAGGGCGGCGTCGGTGTGGAAACTGATGTGCTGTCACTGATCACCCGTGATTGACGGGGTAACAGTCTTGTGCCACCGCCAATCCCGGGTTACGGCGCCAAAACAGGTACATTGAATCAGAGTCGGTACGCGTTTCTAGTCTGTTCAATCAGAGTACACTAGAAAAAAACTATGAACTTTCAGGGTTGAGGCCATAAAAAAATATGAACTTTCAGAGTTGAGGTCATAAAAAATTCTGAACTTTCAGAGTTGCACTTAAAAATAGGCTGGAAATCAGAGTTTTTCATGCAAATCAGAGAATTTTTTCTGACTTCTGGGGGCCTGGCCGTCAGGTGATGGTACGTCGTGGGGATGATGAAAGATTGTGCTCTTGTTTTTTGTTATTCTATTGCATCAACGTAGTGGGAGTGTTGCCGATGATATAAGGGTCGTAGCTTCCATGCTCCATTTCGTAATGTCTAGCTCAGGCAAGTAAACGGTGATGTGGTATAAACTAGATTTATCACAAAGAGATAGAGCCAATATCTGAAGCGGTCAATTTCGCGTACAGGCAGTCGTAATTTTCGTTTTGTAGCGCACTGAAACGTTCAGTACCGCACTGGATGTGATTTCTGACGAACATTGTACCATGGTACCCATTCAATGTTATGCCACCCACCACCTAACTAGTCAGAACCAACCAGATAATACTGCCGAGCCGAACCCAAGTTGCCACCAGACCTGTCGCCTTTGCGCCGCGATCTCTTGAACTTAGAGAGAATAGAGACGATGCCTCTAGACCGTTGTAACCCGGCTTAACCACGAGTGTCTTAATCCGTCAGCTGTCTCCATCAGCTGTTGATCGCTATGAGTCCACTAAGCTTCTTCCTAGCGGCTCTCGCTCTCCTCATAGGCTGCTCCTCTCGTGCCGCGTCGCAGATCCTCGATGCGCCTGGCGGCGCGATGGGCGGCGACGGCGGGATCGAACGCGCCATGTCGCTGTATCGGGTAGGTGTGGGTGTGCTGTGACGCGTGCGACGGTGCGCGACATTCGGCGACGGATGTCGATTCTCGGGCGACTTGACATGCCTATGACGCGACGTCGATCGTCCAGGGTGTTCCAATCCCTAACTAGCACAATATAAGCTTTTATAAAATAATCAGTGCATATACGCGTGAATTGGTGTCCCTAGCGTGCAAACAACCCTCTGGTCAAGTAATCTCGCCCCTCAACAGACGGATTCTTCCGTCAGCCAGCTTGGTCTATTTTATTACGGTTTCTAAAGCATCCTCGACTCGTTTCACAACATCCTCGCGAGGACCATCCCCGCCACGGCGCCAAACCCGGCTCGTTTCAGAGCATCGGCTCCACTCTCGAGGCTATTGCTCCCTCGTTTCGACTCTCAACCGACATTGCTCTCGGGCCCTCATTATCGGCTCTCCTGACTCTCCACTCTCAACGCGTGACGCGCTACAAGCACCATTTGTCATGCAACGAAGCTTTTCGCCTTTCCATTGCACTGGTCAGCGCTATCCTCCGATCCCCATTTTTCATTTCCCCTTTCAAACTCTTCCCCCCGCGCTCTCCAACCGCACCCCCTTCCTTACTCCTCCTTTCCACACCCCCCTCCCCGGCCCCCCTCACCCCCAACCCCCTCTCTTTCCAGGCCTGGGAGGACATTTACGGCTTGAAACCCTCCAACCACCTTTTGAGTCGACTCAGAACTCACCCCCTCACCCCCAACCCCCCCCCACTTTCCCCAGGCCTGGGAGGACATCTACGGGTTGAAGCCCTCCAACCATCTTCCCCCCGCCAACATCTCCCTTCCGCCCAACGTGCCCCCCGCGCCGCACCTCGAGGATTGCGCGGCGCGCACGGCGTTCCGCCAGGCGGCGGAGCAGCGCGGGGCGGACGGGGAGCCCCCCGCGTGGACGCGCCCCAGCAACTGCTGCGGCTGCAACCCGCAACCCCCGTGGGTGAGCCTTGCGCGCGAGGGGGAGGGCGAGGTTGGTTTGCGGGCGAGAGTTGCGCGCATGGGGGGAATTTGCGCGCGCGGGTGGATGAGAGTTGCGCCTTGCGGCAAAGGCTTACTGTCTGTAACCTCCATTCCCGCCGCCTGTCGCCTTCCTCATCCCGCTCCCGTTCTCCATGCCCCCTGGTTTCCCTCTCATCGCTCTCCCTTCATCTACCCTCTCACCACTTCACCTGCTCACATCCTCGCCCCCTCGCCTTCCCCCTTCCCCCCGCCTCATCCCCTCCAGGTGCGCGGATCAGACGCGGGCAGCCTACCGCCTACCAGTTCCCCGCCTCCTCCTCGTCTCAATCCTCTTTCCCTCCCCGCTCCCCACACATCCCCCGTGCTCCCTCCCCCTCCCGCCCACCCCTTCCCCAGGTGCGCGGATCAGACGCGGGCAACCCCCCCCTAACCCGCGTGGCGCAGAGGGACCTGTGGGCGCACCAGTTCCCCGCCTCCTGCGCGGGCAAGCGCCTGCTACTCCTCGACTGGCCCAACCCCCCCCCTCCCGACTCCGCTGCTGATGCTTCCACTGGTGCTGCTGGTGCTGGTGGTGCGGGTAGTGGTGCGGTTACCACAGGGTCGGACCTGCCGTTACTGCTGCAGTGGGCAGCGGCGGCGCTAGGCCTGGCTGTGCGGTTTGACCGTGTGCTGGTGATCAGAGGCGCGTTCCCCCCCGCCAAACACGGCCACTGCAACGGTACGGGAGGAAAGTGGAAGGGGAAGGAGGGGGGGGGAGGGGAGACTCCCCGGGGGAGGGAGGCAGGGGAAGGGGGAATGAGAGGAGGGGGGATGGGGGACCAGGGTGGGGGGAAAGGGGAAGGAAAAGGGTGGACGGCGGGGGAGAGGGAAGGGTTGTGCGTGCATGAAGTTACAATCAGGACCTACCGTCTCCCCCAACTCCCCCCCACCCACTTTCCCCCTCCCACTCCCCCCTAACCAATTCCCCCCTCCCACTCCCCTCCACCCACTTCCCCCCTCCCATTCTCCCACACCCACAGCGCCCCTGCACTCCTCCCCGTTTCTCTGCCCTCCTTCCTCCCCCTTCTGCTTCCCCACTCCTCCCTCCCCGTCTCCCCACCTTCCACTTTCCCACTCCCAGTCCTTCTGTTCCCGTTTCCCTTCCCCGCTCCTCCCCCTCCACCCCCCTTCCCCCCTCCCTCCCCTTCCCCACAGACCTTTCCGCATCAGGCGCGCTGCACTGCTACTTCCTGCCCTTCGTCTCCCAGGACTGCGAGCGCACGGCTCTAGACGCCGCAGCCGCCAGCAGCAGCACCATGCCCGCATGCTTGGATGGACTAAGCGCAGGCGCAGAGGGAGCGGGGGAGAGAGAGGCGCTGCTGAAAGGGCAGGAGCCCGTGGTGTGCATGAAAGGGGGCTCGCTGCAGGACCTGAGGGGGGAGGGCGTGCTGGGGAGACAGGCTATTGCTTCTGCTGCCGCCGCTGCTGCCGAGTATGCACTTTTCTGTGGACCTTACCACAGCACTCCCCTTCTTGCTGTTCTTTGTCTTGCTGGCTAGAGGGCTCCGAGACCTGACTCAGATATCAGCTTGCATGTCAGGGTTGCAGGGAGTGCTGCTTGCTGCTTGACTGATTTGAAACGATGTCTCGTCTCAAATTTTGCAGGGGCAAGTCCCTGCGATCTCTCTTTCAGATGTTTTTTTCTCCCTGCTCTCCTCTTTCCGCCGCTCTCCTCTCTCCCCACCCCTCCTCATCTCCTGCTGCTTCTCGCCTTTTCCTCTCTCCCGTCTCCCCCCCCCCCGCCTTCATGTCACGGCCAACAGCCGGTGGGGCAAGGCGTATCAGCAGCAGGCGAGCGTACTGGAGGTGGAGGGAGTGGTGAGGAATGACGACGCCACACTCAAGGTCAGTGGCTCTTCAATCAGCTGCCTGAGGGGAACGGCTCGACATAAATATGTATATGTGTGTGTGTGTGTGTGTGTGTGTGTGTGTGTGTGTGTGTGTGTGTGTGTAAATATATACACACACATTAATGCTTCTTTTTTATCCGTTATTTGTACGCACATGCGATGTTCGCCACCCTGCACCCGCGTTTACACCCTCCCTCCCGTCCTTGCCCCCCCCGGTCCCCCAGGCCTACTGGTGGCAGGCCCAAGCCCTGCGCTTCCTGCTGCGCTGGCCCTCCGCGCTGCTCTGCCACGCCACCAACCGCATGCGCCACTCCGCGTACGGGCTGCGCGTGGCCACACACATGCTGTTATCCCGCAACCAGCAGACCGCAATCATCCGCAACGTGGCCAACCCCGACGGCACGCCCGAGAACATCAACAAGATCAACGGCTCAGAAGAGGCCGTGGCTCTGGCCCGCCTCAATTTCACCTCGGCTTGGACCTTGCACACTAGGGGGTGGCTTGGGGAGGGTTTTGCCGGGTGTGTTGATGCTCGGGGTGGCGGTTTGACTGGGAGAGCGGAGGAGGATGATGCGTTTGTTAAGTCGGAGAAGGGCAGGGGGAGGGTGGTTGTGGATAGGGATTACGAGGGGGTTGGGGGGGAGGTGTATGTGATGCGGCCAATCGTGAGCGTACAGCTGGCGCTGAGTGGTGACAGAGGAGGGGCGGAAGGGGGAGCAGGAGGAGGAGGAGTGGCAGCAGGAGGGCTGGTGGGGGAGGAGAGGTGGGGGTTGATGCTGAGTGCGATCATGGGGTTTGTGCATCGCTTGCGGTTGGCCGTTCCGGATATGAGATACATTTGGCTCAGCACCCTTGCTCAGGTATGCTACGCTATGCGCCTCTGCTACTATACTCTCCTGCCCTGCTTCTGCCTTGGTGACACCGTTCAAGGTTGACTTTTGAGTCGACTCAAAAGTCAATTCCCTTGCTCAGGTATGCTATGCGCCTCTGCTGCTATACTCTCCTGCCCTGCCTGCCTCCTGCCCTGCCTGCCTCCTGCCCTGCCTGCTTCCTGGTGATACCGTTCACAATCACCACAGATCTCCTTTCGTGATGCCACAGATCTCTTCTCTGATACCATGTCTACTTGAGAATGCTGGGCCCTATGATAAATGAATCTCATACGGTGTGTGTGGGGGTGTTACCATGCCTGCTGCTCTACCCCGCCTCATTCAAAGATGACTCCAACTTCCCTCCTCCGCCTTCACTCCCACCTCTCCACAGCACCCGATGTGCATGTCTGTTGCTCTATGCATCTAAGCCTTCCAGCCCGGTGTATGCCACTCCTCCACCAGCACTTAGCCACACACCACCACTTAGCTCCCTACAAGCTTGTAGTTTCTTTCTCACCAGCAATGGGGTCCGCACCAGCACCTTGTAAACCTCGCACCACCACCGCCCTCACCTCACCACCTGCTACCTCCCACTCCTCCTCATTCTCAAGCTCTGTCCTGTGCTCACCTCAGTCATGGCCTCACACGACTGTCGCTTGCTGTTCATCACTGAAACAGGCTGGGATCTCAGAGCTGCTGCCCTGCCCTGCCCTGCCCAGTGCGTCTTCCTTTTTTGTTCCTGTTCACCAGAGGTTACACTTGTGCCTGGCAAGTGCCTGGCTTGTGCCTGGCTTGTGCCTGGAAAGTTGCCTGGCTACACTTGTGATTGCATCGGAGCCCCCGTCTTCCCCATTTCACACCATCCCCTACATCACTTCTTCTTTCTCTTCCTGATCCCATCCACAACAGTCCGTGATAGAGGAGTCTCACCATCACCCCGACTGGACCTTTATCCACTCCCAAAACCCCCGCTTGCAACAAGGCCAAGCCTTTGCCGAGTATGAGAAGGCGGTGGGGTTACCAGAGGTTACCAGCAGTCGCCTCGCGACGCTCCTGATTGCATCGGAGAGTGATTATTTCGTAGGGGCTAGAGGGTCTGCGTGGCATGGGTTGCTCAATGGGCTGCGAGCTACGAATGGGAGGGGGTTTGCTGGCCATGTTACGTTGGACATTGATGAATGATAAATCGTGTTTTGAATAAAGTGATTTCCCTAGTCACCCTTGACATATGATGATGCTTTTTGGCATGCTGTGCTGAGT
The DNA here is from genome assembly GCA_947471745.1 of Closterium sp. Naga37s-1. Taxonomy (NCBI): domain Eukaryota; kingdom Viridiplantae; phylum Streptophyta; class Zygnematophyceae; order Desmidiales; family Closteriaceae; genus Closterium; species Closterium sp. Naga37s-1. The sequence continues at coordinate 6,751,572 of CANJKZ010000051.1, read as the reverse complement.
GGAGCTTCTTTTTTTTTTTTTTTTTTTTGGTAATTGCATTATACACCGAAAAGGCAAGTGTACAAAACAAGAACAGCCGTAACTGCGCTTGGAGGCTAGGTGGTAACCCGCCTCAGTGTAGCTGCCCCGGCCTGATGCCGCCCCTTCTCTGTCGTGTCCAGATGGCTGCAAACCCCGCCTTCCACGTCCACTTCTTTGCGTTTCTGTCTCTGATTCGATCAAGAAGCCTCATCTCCTGGCTGGGCCCTCCTCCACGTGTCCCCTTCCGCTCTGTTGCGCTGTCCTTCTGCAGTTTTTCACCCGCGTGTTTCATGAAGACCCTTGCATGCAGCCGAAAAGCTGCCTCAATCCTCCAGAGTGGAGCTTCTATGGTGTGTCGGGTCATTTGAAGTGGTAGCACAGAGTGCCTAGATTTCTAGATTCTTGTAACATGTTCCCTCGAGATATTTCTAGAGAATGTGTGTGGTGAGAAGGAGAACGAAAGTAATGCTGTGGTAGAAGCGGGAAAATCGGCTTGGGATGAGGCTTCCTGCGCCGCCGGATCTTGAGTCAGCTGTGCAGAATCTACGAATGTGGTCGATCGTGTGGTTGACATTATGCGGCTTTCCCCCCTTGACCAGCAACACTCCTCGCCAATGCCTGCACGGCGCGGCTGATCGAAGGAGGAACCCTCCATGGTGCGCTGCGGCGGATCGGATGGAGGGGATTGGTCGATCCAGCTGACGTCCTGCTGATGTGAATGTCAAGTCAAACCAGCAAGAATGGGGTCACATTTGAGCCGTGCATAGTTCCGAAGAATGTGTTACTGTACATCGCAAATCATACAGGTAGCCGTCCGGTCGTCCATGCCAGTGTTCACAAGGACGTCACTCTGTTTTCCTCCCCAACGAAGTAAACACGGGGAAAAACATAATGGTGCTGTTCGCCAGAACCAATGAAGCAAAAAACCATGGGATAATGACGGGATCTGGAAGGTGGGTCTCGCCTTCCTGATCCCGTCAGTTAGGGTTCGTTTACCTCCGTCAGCCTGGTCAGCCCGTAAAAAAAGTGCCGAGCCTCCCCAACCGTCCAAACCTACAATCAAAGTGGGTGTCTGGCGAACGCCCCCATTTGTCCACCAAAACGAACTGCTCGATGGCATATGGAAGCGGGGACGCAACTTCGTCCTCAGGCAAAGCTCTATCCCCAAGCCACGCCATTGCCATGCCGCGTTTTTCGAAGCACAGCGATGGCACAGCCGTCGCATTGCTGTTCAGAGGGGAACCTCTGAACAAGCCTGTTGTTTGACAAAGGGGGGTTCGAATACCCCCCATTTTCCCCCTCCCGAACACACCTTCGTAGTGCCCCCTGCGCATGACTTGGGGTGCGTTTCTATCCCGTGTCAGACATCAAGTCATGCGGCCTTAGTCTCCAATTTGTCTCTTCCGAACTTCCAATCGCCCCAAAAACGAGCCACTTCGGGTCTTCCGAACCTCCACTTCGTGTCAAACCTAATGTCTGACACGTGATAGAAACACACCCTTGGTCGAAATCGTTCGTTTTTTAATTTTATTTTTGCGCTTGTTACCCTGGTTCGTTTTTTGCCCTCGGTCTGGCATTGGTCAGTGGCGCGTAAAATTCGCACCACTAGATGAGGAAGGTGGGGATGGGGGTTCCATATGCGGTTGTAAAATTTCCTGTTTTGGGGATTGAAGTTTCGCGGACCGCATTACGCCCAGACCTCTTGGGTGGGTTTCCACCCTGGTTCCGGGTGCGGTCACCATGCCGATGCCGCCAAAATGTCGTCGTTTTCTGAGTTGCTGGCGAACACCGCCAATCTATTTTTTTTTCAGTGAATTTACTAAGTACGTTTGAGCCCCGTAGTGCCTCATCTGGGCTCAAACATGAAATACTAGTACTGTAGGATAATAAAACTTCAAAACATTCGCAAAGAAAATATACACTGCAGGCGGAATGTTGTTGTGGCGTACGGCATCCTCGAATGTACTCGCCCACCGCCCACATTCCCCGCCCCAACCTCAACTCAACTCGGCAGAAATCACAAATTGCCCCTTCTTCTCTCCCCAAGCCGTTGTCAGTCGTTCCCGAAAATCTCCCAATAGCTATGATCCTACTACCACAACACCGTTGCACTTCGGAGACTCACTACATTCACGAGCCCGATACACCTGCACTCTTACCTTTCCTGCGTCGGGTCTATCACTGCGAATCGCTCATCGCCAGTAGTAGGCGGCGCGCGATCACCTCCATCGGCGATGGAGTGGTGGCATCGCGCTGTCAGATGGCTCGCGCGCGGCGGCCTTCGCCGTCCAAATCTTTTTTTTTGAGAAGTCTCACAACCATACTCACAGTTCCAGTCACGATTATGACATCTATGCCTCCGTTGGAGTCCACCACTTGTCACCACGTGAAATGATCTCGCAAAAGGAGACTCCGCCGTTCCCGGCATGGATTGCGCCGACGCTGCGCCAGTGGTACGTCAGCGCGGCAGCGGGCTGCTGCGTTATGCTCGTGCTCCTATTCTTGTATCTCTTCCTCTCGGGGAGGGACTCGTCTTCCCTCCTGCTTGCCTTCCGCACCGGACCGCCGCGCGACTGCGACCCTCTCCAGGTGCGCCGCCGCTGCTGCGAATCTGCTGCCGCGTCGCGGCGGCGTCGTGTGTGCTGTAGTAGGCCGCCCTCTTTCTTTGCTCGTTCCCCGCGTGTATCATTGGAAGGTATTTCTGAAAAATCTAGAAAAAACTTTGAGAATTTTCAAAAATACCCTCTTTCTTGCTATTTACCCGCTTATATAACTCCGTTTCTTTCCGCTACCCGCACTTCCCTCCCTTTCGCCTCCCTCCCCTTCCCCCTCTCACCGCCCCACCTCCTCCCCCATTCCAACCTTCGCTGCCGTCCCATCACGCACGCCAGTTCTCCGTCCGCACTTCCTCACCCATTACTCCACAACTTTCGCAACTCCTTTTCCTTTTTCCCCTCCCGCTCTCTTCCCCCTTTTCCCCTTTTTCCCCCTCTTCCCCCGTTACCCCCTCTTCAACCCTTTCCACCCCTTCTGTTCCCATCTTAGCTCTCCCCATTCGCCACCCCCTGCCCCGCCGCGCCCAGCCCTCCGCAGCCCTACCGCGCGCACGAGAACCCCCTCTGCTGCGCCAACACTGACCCCTCCCCCGCGGAGCCCGCGAACGTGACCCTATGGCGCGCGCAGCTGCGCGGAGTGGTGCTGGCGCTGCTGTACAACCGCGCGCCGCACGTCAACGCGTCCGTCATCGCGAAAAAGGACATCACCAAAAATTTGAGGTCCCAAATCCATACCTCTAAAATTGCCATCACGTAAGCCTCTTTCGGGTCTCTTCGAACTGTCCCAAATGTGTCTACGCTTCTGAAAGGGACAATCGGGACAGTGTACAGTACTTCCCGAAAGTGTTCCATCCTAAACTTGTCCCTGCACATGAAGCAAAAATTACAAAAAGGTCCTGAAACCATCTGACACGTGTGAAATGTCATAGTGGTGGGGAGCCTTGTAGACCGAGAGCGCACAGGTTCGAATCTCGCGACCGTCGCCAATGACATTGCCATCTTTTGCGCGAAAATGTGTCGAGTCTAGTCGACCCACTACCACGGATACTGTTAATTGCCTACACCAATGTACAGTTTTTTGTCGTAACAACTTATGTATAATGCGTAATGAAAATATATTAATATGATGTCGTTGTTAATTAGAGTTATTAATTTAAATTCATAACAGCATCAAATGGTAAAATATACAATAGAAGTATCGTTACATTATTGTAGATGGTGTCACCAATTCCGTCTACAAACATCAATTTATATGCAACTCTGTTAGGGCATTTTGTATATTTTTGTTTATAGCAAGTACAGAGAACATTTCCGTCGCCAATTTCGAAACTCTCGTCAGTTTCGAAATTCTCGCCAATCTTCCACCCCACTCCCCTCCCCCTTCCCCCCCCCCCCCTCGCCCCCCTTCCCCCGCCCCTCACGAACAATCGATCGAGGGGGAGGGGACGCGAAATTGTCGACAATTTCGTAACTCCCTCCCTTGCCCCCTCCTCCCCCGCTCCCTCCACAGACAATCAATCGAGGGGGCAGGGGAGGCGAAATTCTCGCCAATTTCGTAAGTTCCCCCCTTCCCTTCCCCCCCGCCCCCCCCTCTCACAAACAATCGATCGAGGGGGGAGGGAGGCGAAATTTGTGTGCCTCACAAATGACACCAACTCAGCGTCACCTGGGAGGCAGATAACACTCGCGCCACCTTTCATCCCCCATCATTTTTCACCTGCCACCTGTGCTGAAAAAATACACGTGCACACCACACAATCAACACTTGTCAACCACCTGTCATATCGACTTCCTCTATTCTGACCCAACCAGTTTACCTATGCAAAAACTACCTAGACCCAACCAAACCACATCACTACCCATCTTGGTTCAAAACTGACTGCATTTAACTTGAGTCGACTCTTCTTGCCCACACTCATTCTCCATTCAGTTATACGTGTTCTATTTTTGTGCCTGCCAAGTTTCTTCCTTAGGTTCCTGGTAACTCGTATTCCACTTCTAGTTGTGTTCGCACTCGTTTCTCACTGTCCCGTAGATGTTAAGCGTCTGACGAGCCTGTTATAGTTTCATAATGATTCTCAGCTCTTCTGCTAGTTGTTTTGTCCCCAAAACAGAAATACGTATTTACTTCTTAGTTACCACCGCTGAAACACCGCCATGTTCAAGTAATAGCTGTCAAAATCAACAAGTGTTCAAAAGAAGAATGACGAAAGAGGAGTTTCACTAGCAGCAGTTGGGGTACATATAACAAACCCTAACTGGGTTGTACTCGCTATAGAGCACCCCACTACAGGCTAGATAATAACATTCTGACACACCCCCATAGCCAAAGTGGGGTGTAATCCGCACAATGAGCAGACATAGTAATAGTTCACAATTATAAGCAAAGCTAGAGGCGATCACAAAGGGCAAGTGAGGAGGAGGAGGAATTGTGAAGGGAGAGAAGATGGGAGACGACAGCTGAAGCTGCAGACACACGGGCAACAGGAGGACTGGCACAGTGGCTACCGAGCGCACGAGGGCACCGGACTACGGGAATATCTGGCTCCGCGGCTACGACAAGCGGCAGGAGCAACGGACCCACAGGCGACTGGCACAGCAAGGCTCTCTGGGCTACCGAGAGCGCGACGGCTCCGGACTACAGGCGCTGCGCACGACACGACGGCGGCCTCCTCTCAGCCTCCCCAAACAGTCCCACCTCCTTTCCACACACCCCCTGCTGCACCCCTAGCTCCACTCCCACGTCACCCCCCTAGCACCACTCCTTCGTCTCCCACACACCCACCCCCCTCAGCGGCAGCTGCAGCAGCGGGAGACGGAGGAGGAGGAGGAGCAGGGGACCGCGCACACCCGCCACCCCCATACCCGTCACCCCCATACCCTGAGTGTGCGGTAAGCGAGCTTAAGTGTGCGCGAAGCGTGCACAAGCGTGCGGGAAGCGAACTCGGGTGTGCGGTAAGCAAACGCAGGTGTGCGGGGAGGGGGGGCCGCAGGGCGACACGCGGGTCGACGGGGACGGGCACACGGGTCGCCGGGGGCGGCGCGCGGGTCGACGGGGCCGCCGCGAAGGGCGACGGGGAGCCGCGCGCGGGTTGACGGGGCCGCCGCGAAGGGCGACGGGGAGCCGCGCGCAGGTCGACGGGGACGGGCGTGCGGGTCGACGGAACGCGAAACCGCCGCGTGCGCCCAGGGTGCGTGGTGGGCAGGAAACCACCACGCGTCCCGAGCGCATGGCGGGCAGAATACCGCCGCACGAAGCAGGAAACCGTCGCGCACCTCGGGGCGCACGGCGGGCAGAAAACCGCCGCACGCCCCGAGCGCACGGCGGGATGAAAAACGCCGCGCGCTCCGAGTGCGCGGCAGGAAGAAAGGGTTGCGCGCCCGGGGCGCGCGACAGCAGTAGAGCAGCGGAAGCATATAGCAAACCCTAACTGGGTTGTACTCGCTATAGATCACCCCACTACAGGCTAGATAATAACATTCTGACAATAGCTTCACTTGTACGATTTTGATGTATCTCACTGTATGTGTTGCTCCTATTAATGACTACCTGGTTTTATGTGTGTCGCCTTCCATGGACCGTTTTATGATGGTCTAATTATGCATGGTTCTACCCTTTTTTTTCTTTTTTACATCTTTGTTGCAGTGGATGATGATTCTCACGAAGGACCAAGTTTTCCTCTTCAGTCTGCCATAAATGAAGGTACGTCATGCAAATGTGCAGCATAATTTTTACGAAGTGTCGCTGCAGTGCTTTTTATGTCGTCTAGGTCTCGTTACCCACTTGATGATCTTCCTAACCGTCATTGAATGTTGAGATATTATTGACATGGTTAATTTCTATGTTTTCTAAACTCATGTAAAGTCCACTGCAGCATTCGTTTTTGTGTGTGGGCAGTTGAACGATAGCCTTCTAAACTGTCATTTTGTTATTTCTTGTTTCAGGGGTATAATGTCGTAACCAGCTCCCTGGTTTGTACATGCTTTCCCGTTTTCTCCAGCAGAACTCATTTTCCAAGTAAACTTCCTGTTTGCTATGGCTATTTGTTGATTGTGTCAAATGCAGATGCGTTGGTTTATTTACATTTGTGGATTATACTGTTGGGGAAATTTATATTGCTGACTGTTTTAACTAACGTTGTGATTCAAGTATAGTTGAACATGTTTGGCAATAAACACTTTTGCGAATTGTAGAGAGGGACTTAAAGCCGAACTGCATGTGCTCCAATCACAGCATGAAGCATCCCAAAAGTATAATCAGCCCCCACAATGCGCTAGGCGGAACAGTGAATGTCCCCAAACTGTCTTTTTGTACTATGCGGAACAGTAAATGTCCCCAAAATGTTCACATGCGTCTCTCAAGGGTCTTCTGGGATGGTTCAAAAGAGACTTGCCGGACATTTTTGGGACTCCCAAATCTGTCAGGTAGTTGTTCCTGAAAGACACTTCTGGGATGGTGGTGAAAAGTGACCCGAAAGCCTCTCGCGGGATTGTTTCAGGATGCTTTTGGGAGCTGGAATTTTTGAGATGGACTTGCCATAAAGCTGCGGGAAAGTTGCAAAAATGATAATTTTTGGATACCTTGGTTTTGCAACTTTCCAGTTATGGTCAAATGTTGCAGAAATGCGGATTGCGAAATACTTGCAAAAAAGTTGCAGTTCCGCAACACTTCCGCAACTCTCTTGCAACAATCCTGCAAACCTACAGCCACCATTCCGCAACATTCCGCCCAACTTCAAGTCACTAACAACCTGCCGTGCAGTTGCGTGCATGTTGCCGAAAGATCACCTCCATGTTGCCACGCGCACAGTTACAACTCGGCGCCACCGTGGCAACGAGAACCGTACTCGGATCTGATCTCGTACGGTGTAGGCCATGAAACGTACACCAATCAGGCTCCAGCACGTGTGTGCTATCTACTGGCACACGGCATGGTAACCCCGCTTCGTCCACCACTCTACTGCATACGCGGACACCTTCGTGCACCACTAGCGCGCATTCGCGAACCTGACAACGCCCAATCCCAGCACGACATCGAACACTACCGCGCGCGTCATGGAGCACACTGTTGGGCCGCATGTTCCGCACACCACCTCCACGCCCAATCAAGCCGCGGTAGAGCGTAACGCTGTGACATTACTGGATGCCGGGATAGGCTCCAACCGCCGTCGCCCGCGTATTTCGCCCCATCGCAACCCCGCCGTTTTCCGCACACTCCTCACACGCCACCCAATCAGCGCGCACTCTGAATACAGCCGGATACTTCGCCGCAAAGTTACCCACACCTCGTACACCCAATATGCCACTTTGCACACACGCGTACGCATGCATCCTGGCTTCATCTCAACTAGACCGCGGTATTCGCGGTGTGAATACCAACCGTCGATCCCATCGCTGCGCGCCGTCGTACCACCACCCGATCGCGACACGGTTAGGTATCCGTTTACTGCCGAAATGTACGCGTTATTGCGCGCTCAGCGCGCTGCGTGCGCGCGTATGGCACACCACGTTACGCCACACAAATATGCCCTCTTACAAGTGATTTATTCAATGTCGCAACACACCAGAATATCGCACACATCAAACCCCCCATGCTACAAAACACACCGTCTGTGAAGAATGAGGAATGAATTCACTAGGAATGTGAAAGGTACAAGTATGAAACCCTAGAATGACTGTACCCCCTATTGTCTACCCCACTACAGCCTACATAGGCTATATCATATATGTCTGACACACCCCCATAGGCAAAGTGGGGGAGAACAAGGGGTCACACGACCAGTCAAGCAAAAACAAGCTCAGGGTGGATCACAACGTCACCACACATTCCGAGCACCGGTTTAAGGCCACAAGGCCAGTTCACATGCAGGATGATATATATATGAAGGTAAACAAACAAGAGCAGGAATATATAGATCACAGTACAAGTAAAGTCAAGAAGTGAGCAAGTGAGGCCAAGTAGGCACAAGACCTAGCATAGTACAAAAGCGCTGATGATCACAAGGCTGAAGTGCCTTGGTAAAAATATCAGCAGTGTTGGCCCGAGAGGCCACGTAAGCAAGGCGCAGCTGACCACGCTGCTGCAGCTCACGATCAAGGAAGTAGCGAAGAGCAATGTGCTTCGTTCTGTGCTCCAGTCTGTGCTCCCGACACAAGGCCAGCATGGCCTTGTTGTCTACGTACAGAACCGGAGGAGAACGAGGCGGCTCTCCTAGGTCAATCAGCAGGTAGGTGAGCCAGCGTAACTCCTGTGCAGCCATGGCCCCTGCGTAGATCTCAGCCTCACAGCTGGAGCCGAGAACAGAAGACGAGCGGGTAGACCGCCACGAAACAGAGCCGGAACCAAGGCTGAAGGTGTAACCCTGTGACGACCGCTGCGTAGCCTGGTCGTCAGCCCAAGAAGCGTCTGCGTGACCAGTGAGGACCACTGGACTCCACCCTCCAAGCACAAGCCCCATGCCCGACGTACTGCACAAGTAGCGCAACACCCTCTTCGCTGCAGCCATGTGCTCTGGTCGGTGTCTCCCAGGAGCAACATAGCGTGCCAAGATGCTAAGAGGGTATGCAAGGTCAGGTCGAGTGCAGGTCATCAGGTACATGAGGCAGCCAACAAGCTCTGGGTACGGGCCACTCGGCTCTACGGACTCATCCGAAGGCAGAGCTGAGAGCGAGTGGCGAGTAGACAGAGGAGTGGCCTGAGGCGAGGAGTACGTGAAGTCGAAGCGCTGAAGGACCTGCTGCACCATGTGTGACTGAGTCAGGGTAATGGTGCGCCGTGCTCTGTCCCGGGTGATCTGCAAGCCAAGGTAGCTGCGCAGTTCACCCAGGTCTGTGCACGTGTGTCTCTTCTGCAGCTCGGACTTCACGTGGGCGAGTCCAGCAGTGTCAGCAGTAGCAAAGACCAAGTCGTCGATGTACACGAGGATGTAGAACGGCGGCAAGGAAGTGTCGGTGCGTAGAAACAACGACGGGTCGGCAGTAGAAGGAGCAATCGCAAGAGCCGCAAGTGTAGTCCTCAGTGTGTCGTGCCACTTACGGGGCGCCTGGCGGAGACCGTAGACTGGCCGCCGGAGGCTGCACTGGGTACCAGGAGGAAACGACCCAGTGAAGCCAGGTGGGCGGCGCAGCCAGATCTCCTCGTGCAGGCTGCCCTGTAGGAAAGCAGTGCTGAAGTCAAGAGAGTGAAGCTCGTAGTCGCGCTGAGCGGCTATGTGCAGCAGCACCCGAAGAGTGGTCATCTTCGGGGTGGGAGAGAAGGTCTGAAAGTAGTCAACTCCCTGCCGCTGACTGAAGCCTCGAGCCACGTAACGTGCCTTGAAGACAGGCGGAGAACCCGGCGGCCGCTTCACCCTGAAGATCCACATGCCACTGACGATGTTCGCCCCAGGTGGGGGAACCTCGACAACGTAGGTGCCTGTGGACTTCCAGGAAGCCATCTCTGCGTCCATGGCTGACTGCCACTAAGAAGAGTAGGGACCCTCTATCGCCTCTGCGTAAGAGCGCGGAGTCAGGATGTCTGGTGCATCCGGGTCTCCCTCAGGGGCAATCAGCATGGACACGAGATGAGGTAAAGCAGCAGCAAAACACTTAAACTCCTCCTGCCTGTCCTCAAGGACGTCCGTGCTAAGAGCACACTCACCCCCGACGGACGGAGGACGGACAGACTCAGACTCAGCAACAAGACTAGCGGCGTAGACTAGACGACAGCGAGCAGCAAAGTCGACAAGCTCAGCAACTAAGGCAGACGCACCAGTGGACTCAAAGGAAGGGTCAGTGACAACAGTAGCCAGGAGACGCGTGACAGTAGGATTGGCAGCACGAAGGGAGTCAGACTCCGGGTCAGCAAGAGCAGGAAGAGAGGACTCTGGAGGAGACGGCAAAGGGACACGCAGTGGAGCAGTGGAAGGACGTAGTGCCATCTGGTGCGTGCCCGGGACCGCATGAGGACGTTGACGTGGAACACGACGACCAGTGCGAGCAGCACAAACAGGCGACACAGGACGAGACGCAGGCTCACGACGCTCAGCAAGACCTCCAGTAGGACCAGTGTAGGGAGAAGGAGCAGGTAGTGGGGAGGCGGGCTGTAACCGTGAAAATGGGGAGCAGCCGCATAGATCATAGACGTACGAGCGACGTCCATGACCATGCCAATGCGGCGCTCAGCAATCCCATTTTGCTGTGGAGAGGCCGGAAGCGTGAACGTCTGGCGGATGCCCACCGCACGACAGAAGGCTCGCAGAAGGTCAGAGGAAAACACTCCGCCTCTGTCGGAGTGCAGACGCAGAACAGGAAAGTCCAAGCCGAAACTGTCTCTGAGCTGGAGACGAGCAGCGCGGATCCAGTCGATCAACACCTCAGTGACCTCACCCTTGCTGCGCAAGGGGAAGACTGCAGAGGAGAGTCTGGTGAGACAGGAGACGACACGAGCAGGGGGCAGACTCAGGACCAGACCTGGACGCTGCAGCAAACACCTGACCCGACGCAGCTACCTGACCAGGCGCAGCAACCGGAGGAGACGCAGTAGTCAGTGTGTACAGGCTCGACCCCGGCTGACGGGTAAACGTGGCCAAGTGTCGGCCCGTCCGAGCACACGTGCAGTGGGTCACTCGCTGACTCGCAGGAGTGAACTGGTCAACCCCCCCATCCTGTAGGTCAGCAGCACTCACCAAGTTCGTAGAGAACGAGGGGAGGTAGAGACCTGACAGGGTGCCAGAGGGGGCCGCCGGACACGGCAGGACAGTGGAAAAGTGGGCAAGGACAGGACCCCTAGAGGGGTCTGCCAGGGAGACTGCAACCGAGTCTCGAAAGAAGGACAGGACCCCCAGATGGGTCTGCCATGACTAAGCGGCGTGAGTGTGGTGCGGTCTCGAAAGAAGGAGCGGGAAGCACCCGAGTCAAGAGTGAAGGTGCGCAAAACCTGAGCCGACGTGGTACCTAAGAGAGCAGACTCACCAGCACCTGGAGCAGCAGACTCACTAGCACCTAGAGCAGCAGCCGCAATGCCAGGGTCAGGCGGCACACACAAGTAACAGTTTCACTCGTCACTAGTAGACACAACATACATGGCAGCAAGAATAGCATCATAATCAAGATCAAAGATAGCAACCTCCGACCTAAGCAGCTCGCCCCAGCGAGGGATCTCAGTGGCGTCAGGGATCTGGAGACGCCAGGCGTCCGTCAGGCGGCCGAAGCAGCGCTGGGTGGCGTGCGGGCCGCCGCACGGCTCACCAGTGCGGTCGCCGGTACGCAGGACGTAGGCACAGGGACCAGCACCCCCACCCCGCTGACGCGCAGCGTACCACTCATGAAGCTGCTGGGGGGGCGGGGTCTCACGAGCGCGCTGCTGCTGCTGGCGCTGACCACCACCGAAGCCTCCCCGCTGCACAGAGCCACCCCGACCAGCTCCACCGCCGCTGCCGCCACCGCCGCCACCGCCGCCTCCTCCGCTCCCACCGCCACCGCCACCTCCTCCGCTCCCACCGCCACCGCCGCCTCCGCCTCCGCCTCCACCGCCGCCACCTAAGCCCCCACCCCCGCCCCCGCTCCCACCGCCACCCCCACCCCCTCCGCCGCCTCCACCGCCACCACCACCGCCCCCGCCAGCTCCTCCAGCGGCCTTGCCCCCCTTGCCCTTGCCGTTGCGGCGTCTCCCGCTAGGGGCAGACGCAGCGCCGACCGACTCGGTGCCAACAAGGTCGACAGCAGCAACAGAGGCAACAGAGGGCAAAAGGGGCACGGGGGAGCACCCCTTCAAAGAAGGGGGTACGAGGGTCACCACGAGAGGCTCCTACAGCGACTATACTCTTCTCAGCTGCAAGGAGGCGCTCCTCGAGGAGGTCAACAGTGAGTGTGGTGGGGCAAACAGAGAGGAAGTGGTCCCTGACCGAGCGAAGGGAGTCAGGGAGCCGGGTGACTAGGTAGTAGAGGGTGATGTACATGGGGGGGGGGGTTCTTGGCGCAGAACTCAGTAGGAAGCGCAGCGCGGTAGCGGGTGTCACTAGTGCGAAGGTGCGCAATGAGGTCAACGACAGTGGGAAAGGCGGCGAGGTCAGGGAACATGTACGGCAGCATGAGGCGACTAAGGGCAGCAGTGGCAGGGGAAGAGTAGCGTGCAACTACAGCGTCGTACAAGGTCTTAGCACTCTTGTACTGACTAAAGTGCGCGCGCTCAGTGGACGGCAGGTGACTACGCACAGCAAGACGGGCAGCAGCATCGCGTGTGGCCCACTGTGAGCGAACAGTACTGTGAGCATTGGCAGTAGGGGCAGCAGAGGCGCCAGACGTGAGATCGAATAGTGAGAGACCGTCTTTTCTATCGCACTGCAGGAAAAGCTGTAGATCATCGACCCAGACCTCAAAGTCTACAGCCCGACCCTAAGCATCAAAGGTGAGCACATTGGGGGTAGCCATGACAGCAGCAGCAGCAGGCTAGCAGCAGCAGCAGCAGCAGAAGCAGGTTAGCAGTAGCAGCAGCAGGAGGGGCGCGGCTCGGCGGTGCGCTTACCAGGGGCGGGTGGGTAGAAGCCCGCAAGTGGTGGGGCAGGGCCGAGGTGCACCGGAGGGAACAGGGCCGCGACAGGGCGGCAGAGGAGGGCCGCGACTCGGCCGCAGGGTAGGGCCGGGATGGCGGCGGCGGCTGTCACGACAGTGGCAGCGGCGGTTGTCTTAGCAGCAGCGGCGGCGGCTGTCACGGCAGCAGCGGTGGCGGCGAACGGCCGTGGCGGAACCGGCAACGGCAGCAGGCGCGACGGCAGCTGCTGCTGGGGCGGCGACGACGGGGCGGCACGGCCGCGAAGAGTCATGGAGGGGCCGCGAAGGGGCCGCGAAGAGCCGCGAAGGGGCCGCGGAGGGGCCGTGAAGGGGCCTCGAAGGGCCGCGAAGGGTCGCGGAGGGGCCGCGAAGGGGCCGCGGAGGGGCCGCGAAGGGGCCGCGAAGGGCCGCGAAGGGGCCGCAAGGGGCCGCGAAGGGGCCGCGAAGGGCCGTGAGGGGGGCCACGAAGGGCCGCGAAGGGGCCGCGAAGGGCTGAAAGAGGGGCCGCGAAGGGCCGAGAAGGGGCCGCGAAGGGGCCTTAAGGGGCGCGACGGGCCGCTATGGGCAGGGGACGCGACGGGAGGGCAGTCGCACGGGGCGCGACTAGGGCAGGCGCGAAGCGCGCTCCGGGCAGGTAAGGAAAAAAAAAAAAATCGTAATAGTGGTGGGCCCTAGAAAACGTTCCCACTAGGGAACGTGCTCTATACCATGTGAAGAATGAGGAATGAATTCACTAGGAATGTGAAAGGTACAAGTATGAAACCCTAGAATGACTGTACCCCCTATTGTCTACCCCACTACAGCCTACATAGGCTATATCATATATGTCTGACACCGTCGCCAATTATGTCCACACACTACCGCCAAACGCCTTCTTACTACATCCCCACCTCGTCGAACGCTAACCCCACAAACAATGTCCTTCTAACATGCATGAAACACAAAGAGTGGAACAGGTAACGGCAGCCCATGTCCTTGTACATGTAGGGACGCCTCACTAAACCCTAGACCAACTTCAGTCAGTGCCCAGAGAAACCGAACCACCTTCCTCCACAATTGGCGCCCTCTGCGCGTAACGGCCTGGAATCAAGTGCTCTAGCCCGCACGAGGACAGCATCAGCCCGTGCTCCCCCCAGACCCACGCCTGTGCATCAGCATCGTACTTGGGCTTGAAGTCTTGGATCGCCTGCGCCACTGCCCCTTCGGCGACCTGGTGGAGGCCGTTCACCACCTCCGCGTTGCCACCAGCAGAGTTTGATAGGCGGGCCTTGCGCTTGTCCCAGTTAAGAACCGTGTCCGTAACCTGCGTGAAACAACAAACATATCACACACACATACATCACTCCCGCGCATGGGTGGGCTGAACGGGGATTGAGATGCAACTCACTACATGCTCGAGCCACGCCATCTGGTACAGTTTCACAATCACCGCTCCCGTGACCTTCTTGGGCTGGAAGGCGGTCACGGCACACGCTGTGAACGCTCCCGACGCAAAGATCATTCCAGTCTTGCTCTCGCTCCAGGTTGACAACGTCAGATCTTCTGCCCACACACATGTACAACGTAACACGCCGTCAGCTGAGCTACACACAGGAAACCTGGATGGTGACACCCCGCCGCGTACCGTTCACGTCGTCCAGCACGCGATACCGAAGCCGAACATCTGCCGCCTCTCTGCGCTTCTTGCGTGCACACGGGCTTTTCCTGTCTCGCTCGTTGCGCCATAGGCCAATGCGCGGCAGCGCAATGTCTCGAACGCAGCCCGTCACCTCTGTCTTCCACTAGCTGAGTGCCTTGTTCAGGTCAGCGCATCGCGCCTTGTCGGCCGCCAGTGCGAGCCCCGCATAATTCATCGTCAATCGTGGTGTGACCCAGCATAATCCGAGCGTCTTGTCATGGCTGCTTGGGTAAAAGGTCATGACATCATTGGCCCGCTCGATGAACAGGAACTCCCACACATGGTCGCACGTTCTCTGCCATGTCCACGGCATACAACACACCAAGGTTACCCATAGTTCAAGAACGCACAAACAGCAGCGCGGCAGACATTAGACCACCCGCGATGCATATTTTTTAGTATGTGTCACCATGTCCTTGGGCGCACACCTTCCATGCTTTTCCGGACGGCAGGAAATCAAATGCCTCCTGAAGTATGGGTAAGCTCGACACTGTCATGTGGCGCCGCCGGACCACACGGCGTGCCCTCACTGGCTCCGCTTCTGCATCATCTTCCTCTCCCTCCTCCGATGTCGCGTCCTCCGAGCCCGATTCGCCCCGCCTGCGCTTGCGCGGCCGCGCATCTCCGTGCGCCCGTTCCTCCCTCGGACCCCTCGGCCTCTTGTTCTGCGTTTTCGGATCGTCTCTGGCCAACAGCAGCGCCTCCAGCCGCGCAATCCGACGCTCGCCGTCGTCTCTCGCCGTCTTCAGCGCCTCGAGCTCGGCGCGGCTAATCACGACGGCGTCATCGGCAACCGTCTCATCCCGACGAGATCCACTTGCCGGCTGCGCAGATCCGCACGGCATCGCCGCAAAAGGGTTGTCAGGCACTGGTTTAGGCGGAGCCGCCGCAGCCTTTCCTTTTGCCGCGCTAGGCTCTTCGGCCATAAAGGAAGCAACAGCCTTGGATCGGACAGGCGCAACCTCCCCTTCGCCATCGTTACCCACATCCTCATCGCCCGCACCGACGCTAGACGCGACCGCCGCATTCGGCGAGACTTGCGATGCACCATGGGCCGCACTAGCCACACCTGAGCGCAAGGTTCAAGCAACACATGCGAGTCAGACCAGAGAACATGGAAACTCCGTAATGGTGAACATGCGCCGTAAGCAGTGCGGCAAAAGCAACGAGACGCAACTGAATCCCTACGCGTTGTACCTTCTACTGGGACACACTTCTGCTTTCCAACCCTCGGACGCTTGTACTGCCCCGCGTTGCCCCGCACACATTTGACTTCACGTGTTCGTTTACCGGTCAACTGATACTCCTTTCGCAGATACTCAGGCGGTCGTTTGGGCCTACGCGACCGACCTGCGGGAAATTCCTCCGACGTCCCCAAAGAAGTCTCCATTTCCGAAAGTCAAACCTAAACAACTTCTGCTACCGCACACCATGTAGTGAAAGTATGCGCATTCCGGCTGCAAGCCCACTCGAGAGCACGTATGCACACAGGATGTAACGTCCCAATCGCCAAAGTGCGTGCGCAGGTCCGCAATCTCGTCAGCCAATCGGAGTCGGTATACTGTTGCATCACCGATCTCAAGACACGCGTGGGCCACTCATTGTATCCCTCGCGATCCTACCCCTCCACATCACCCATTCAACTGCCAAGCTTGGAACCTTCCCCTAGGCCTTTGCAGTTGTGTAGGCTTCGTGTGAGGATCTAGGATCGAGCTCTGAAAAGAGAATTGTAATTGAATGAATCACCTGGGTACAACACGAGGCTATATATAGGCTCGACACAAGGCAGGTAACCCAGGTGTTGCGCGAATGTTCTGAGGGTCGCGAAGCGTCCCGAACAGAACCTTCTCGAACTCGGTAGAAAGCAATTCGGTGGAAACCGAATAGGCTTGAGTTCAGTACGCGTAACCTGGTTCGATGCTATAACTATAATAAAATATAGGAATGCACCTAACCTAGGAAATAAAACCCAAGCTAGTAATAGCATAATAAAGTCTAGGCAAGCTAGCAAAGCCAGCATAAGCCGTCGTACTCTCACACGTCCCCCCCTCAAAGCTGGGTGGCATGAGAAACACCCTTCTTGACAAGACAGTCCTTGAGAGCACGGCGTGCGTTGCCCATATCAGCTTCTGCAACCCAACTGTTCTCAGTGGGGTCGTATCCCTTCCAGCGTATCAGGAACTCGAGGGTCTTGCCGCCGCGGCGTCGATGAGTGAGAACGCGCTCCACTTCGTACTCGGGTTCATCCTGTATGAGAATAGGTGGTGGTGGCGGTAGCTGCCGTCCCTGGAACTGTTGGTTGGGGTCCTTGTAGGGCTTCAGTAGCTGGACATGGAAATCGTTGTGAGGCTTCCACGTATCTGGTAAGCGCAAGTGGAATGTAACTGGTGTCACCTGTGCCTCCACGAGAAATGGACCACAGAAGCAAGGCCGGAGTTTGGATGGTAGGTGAGACAGGTTCAAGTTGCACGTGTCAAGAAGCACCTGATCTCCGACTGCTACTGAGTGATCACGTCGCTGACGATCGGCATACTGCTTCTGGGAGGTCTGCATCGTGGTGAGACGTCGCTGAGTCTTCTCCCATAGCTGCTGCATGGTGGTGACGAAGTCATGTGCGGCCTGGACGTGTGCCGGTGTGGTTGGCTGCTGTGGTGTGAGTGGTTCCCGTCCGTAACATAGGAAGAAAGGAGTTTTCCCTATGGCCGCATTTGACGCGTTGTTGTAAGCGAACTCTAGGGTTGGTAACTGTGTGTCCCAGTGGCTGACGTTGTCTTTGCAAGCTGTGCGCAGTAACTGTTCAACCACTTGATTGAGTCGCTCTATCTGTCCGTCAGTCTGTGGGTGGTATGCTGAGGACATCGCAAGTTTGGTCCCCAATAATCCCATGAGCTCCTTCCAGAACTTACTCGTGAATTTGGGGTCTCTGTCTGAGATGACTGTAGCGGGGATGCCGTGGATGGTGATGATGCGATCGAAGAAGAGGCGAGCAGTTGCTTCAGCTGTAGCCGTGGCGTTGGTCGGAATGAAGTGACCCATTTTAGAGAACTTGTCGATTACCACGAGTATAGCGTCATGCCCTCGTGAAGTCGAAGGAAGTCCCGTGATGAAGTCGAAGCTAACGACTTGCCATGGCTGCTCCGGTACGGGAAGAGGCTGAAGTAACCCTGCTTTTTTCTGCTTGCTGCTCTTCATCCGCTGGCACGTGTCGCAAGAGGTGACGAACTGCTGCACGTCTGCTGCCATCCCGGGCCAGTAATAATACTTTGCTATTCCCGCTAACGTCTTGTTGCTCCCGAAATGTCCAGCGTAAGGTACGTCGTGAAACTCCTCCAATAGGATATGCCGTAGCGGGGCGTAATTCGGTACCCAAATCTTTCCTGAACCCTTCCTTACCACTAAGTCTTTCTCCCACTGTAACAGCTTCTTAGTCTGTGCTGTAGCGATCTCTGCGTCCACGGAGTACCCATGTTGGAATAAACCCTTGAGCAAAGGGTTCATCCCGTCGAGCTGGATGCCTGCTACATGACCGTCTGCTCAACGCGTCTGCTTTGTTGTGTAGCCCGGGCTTGTAGACGATGTTGTAGTGGAAGCGAGTTTCCAGGAAGTCCACCCACCGCACCTGTCGCCGTGAGAGCGTCGACTGCGACTTCAGGTATTTGAGACCGCAGTGGTCAGTATAGACTGTAGTCTTGGCTCCCTCTACGTAACACCTCCACGCCTTGAAGGCTATGACTATCGCTAAGGCTTCCTTGTCATGGATGGGGTAGTTCAGTTCTGCTCCGTGTAGCTTCTTACTGAGGTAGGCGATGGGCTGCAAACCGCGTCCATGATCCTGCATCAGTACTACTCCGACTGCCTGGTCACTAGCGTCTGCTTCCACCACGTAGTCCTTGCATGGATCTGGTAGGATGAGTACTGGCGCTGTAGTCAGTGCTGTCTGTAGCTGCTCCATGCCTTGCTGATGAGGTGTATCCCATTTGTAGGGCGTATCCTTTTTCAGTAGGTCGGTCAGTGGCGCTGCTATCTTAGCATACTGCGGCACGAACCTGTTGTAGTAGTTGGCGAAGCCTACGAACTGCTGCAACTCCTTCACGTTCTCCGGTACTTTCCACTTCTTGACGGCTTCGATCTTCCGCGGGTCCACGTGTACGCCCTCGGCACTCACCATGTGCCCGAGAAACTCCACCTTCTTCAGGGCGAAGTCGCTCTTCGATAGCTTCATGTATAACTTGTTTTTCCGCAGGATCTCGAACACTTTCCGTAGATGCTCCACGTGCTCCTTCATGTTCTTGGAGTAGATAAGAATGTCATCCAGGTACACCACTACGCACTCGTCTAGCAGGGGTTGTAAGATGTGATTCATCTCCGCTTGAAACCTTGCTGGTGCGTTGCAGAGTCCGAACGACATCACTAAGTATTCGTAGGAGCCGTATCTGGTACAGAACGCCGTCTTGTGGACCGAGTTGTCTGCCATCTTGATCTGCCAGTAACCCGACCGTAGGTCCAGCTTCGAAAAGACTGTTGCACCACGCAGTTGGTCCAATAGGTCGTCTATGCACAGTATGGGGTATTTGTTTTTAACTGTCTGTTTGTTCAGTGCGCGGTAGTCGCTGCACATCCGTAAACTGCCGTATGGTTTTGGAGTGAAGAGGACTGGTGCACCGTAGGGAGAGGTGGATGGGCGGATCTGTTGTCTGTCCAGTAGATACTCTATCTATTTCTTCATGTCTGTCAGTTCGGTCGGACTCAGTCGGTATGGTGCACGTGAGACGGGTTTCGCACCTGGTTCCTCCACGATTTCGTGCTCGTGGGTGCGTGCTGGAGGTACGCCTGTGGGTAGGTCGTCGGGCATTATATTCTTGTACTGCTCCAAGACCTCCTTCACTGCTGCAGGTAGCTCCGAACTCGACTTCTCCTCCTCTGCTGCTGCCATAACCAGTGCTAAGTAACATGTGTTGCTCTCGTTCACCGTCCGTTCGAATCGTGCCAGTGTCGTTTCAGGAACGCTCCCTGTATCCGTCCAGCTTCGCAGCTCCACTCGTTTCCCGTTGTTGTAGATGCACACCTTCCTGTTGACCCAGTCTTTCTCGGGGTTGAACCGCTTCAGGAAATCTCGCCCCAAGATGAAATCTAAACCTTTGATGTTCGTGATCGGCAACGTCGGCTTCCACCTCAGCGCCCCTATGTGCAGCTGCAGTGATGCTTCGCCGTGGATGGGAAGTTTCGTACCGTCCACTATCGTTGCCGTGAACTTGGTCTCCTCCAAAGATTCTCCAATTTTCTCCAACGTCCCGTGGTCGCACACCGAGTGAGACGCACCGCTGTCCACCAGTGCCTGGAGGCGTTGCCCGTTGCAGATCACCTCGAGTAGTAGTGGTTGTTGCTGCTCCGAGTAACCGTAGATGGTCTCGCTTATAGGATCGTAGGGTACGTCGAATAGATCATCCCTCGGTCCTGCGCTCGAAGCTGTTGACTCCATATCAGTTTTCAACTGAGTTGGGTTAGAAGGATTTATCCGAGGCCGATTCAGCTGCGTCTTGGCCTAGAACCTTCCCCTAAGCCTTTGCAGCTGTGTAGGCTTCACCTGTGGGCAATTGGGAGCCTTAACTGTTGAGAATAGTGGCATAAGTAGAAGTTAGGTTTAGGGCCTAGGCTTGGTAGCCTAGGCCAAGGGGGAGTCGAGAAAGTTGTGCCAAGAGAGGAAGTCGAGAATGGGAATGGTGTTCACTATAGCACTAGGGTACATATAGCAAACAGAGGATGCAAAGAAGGTGCACCACCAACAGTTTATAATAACTACACTAAACTACAGCTACAGGCAGTTACATATATATTCTAACACTCCCCCATAACTGCCTGCAGCAGGAGTTTGTGCAGAACACAACCTGCAGGGGTACACCAGCAACAGCAACAGCAGGCACGGTAACAGAGCAGGTACAGCAGCAAAGGGACAGGCGACAGCAAGACATTCCTGCCACCCCCTTACTCTCTTCCCCCCCCGACCACAGGAGGGGCAGCAGGGAGAGAAAGGAGGCGGGCTGGCTCTGGCTGGTCACCCCCTCCATCCCCTCACCCTCCCCCTCCCCCTCCCCCCCACACTGCTGCAGGAGCAGCAGAGGGGGGAAGAGAGGAGAGGTGGAGGGACGGCTGTTGGTTGGTCTCACACCCGCCACCCCAGTGCCACTCCCCCGGCTCCCCCACACCCTCACACCCTCCCCCCCAGCGGCAGCTGCAGCAGTGGGAACGAAAGGAGGAGGAGGGGAAGGGAAGCACACCACCCATCACCCCCACACCCGCCACCCCCATACCCTCCCCCCCACGGCTGCAGGGAGACGAAGGAGGAGGGGGTGGGCGGGGAGAAAGCCGCAGAGCGGCTACAGAGGGTCGGCGCGGGTAGGCCAGGGGCGGCTGCAGCGAGTGCAGGCGCGGGGTGAGGCAGAGGCGGCTGCACCGAGTGCAGGAGCGGGGGCGGCTGCTCCAAGGGCAGGCGCTGGGTGGTGCAGGGGCGGCTGCAGCGAGTGCAGGCGCGGGTGAGGCAGGGGCACCACCTCGGGCGCCAGGGGCGGGTCCGCGGCGGCTCAGGACACCGTCGCGGGCGCCAGGGGCGGTTCCACGGCGGCTCAGGGCACCGTCGCGGGCGCCAGAGGCGGGTCCGCGGCGGCTCAGGTCACCGTCGCGGGCGCCAGGGGCGGGTCCGCGGCGGCTCAGGGCACCGTCGCGGGCGCCAGGGGCGGTTCCGCGGCGGCTCAGGGCACCGTCGCGCACCACGGGGCACGCGACGGGCAGTTCAGGGCACCGTCGCGTGCCACGGGGCGCACGACGAGCAGGTAAAACGTCACGCGCCACCCGGGCGCCGGACAGAAGGAAATTCGCCACGCGCCCGCGGCGTGCGACCGGAAAAACAGCAGCGGAAGCTTGAGGCAGGCCCACAGGCCAGGACGTAACAGGCTCTAATGCCATGTTGAGAATAGTGGAATAAGTAGAAGTTAGGTTTAGGGCCTAGGCTTGGTAGCCTAGGCCAAGGGGGAGTCGAGAAAGTTGTGCCAAGAGAGGAAGTCGAGAATGGGAATGGTGTTCACTATAGCACTAGGGTACATATAGCAAACAGAGGATGCAAAGAAGGTGCACCACCAACCGTTTATAATAACTATACTAAACTACAGCTACAGGCAGTTACATATATATTCTAACATTAACACTGTGCTGCGGGGAGAGAATAGTAACTCCTTGGAACGCACGACCCTTTTCAACGCTCCGGAGTGGTTTGCCCAACTTCTCAGGTACCTGAATAATGTCTGAAGGCTTTTCCTTGGCCTCGAAATCTCCCCAGAATATTTTAAAGGCTTGGTACCTGAATAATGTCTAAAGGCTTTTCCTTGGCCTCGAAATCTCCCCAGAATTTTTTAAAGGCTTGAAAACCTCGAGAGGGAATATTCTTACTCTCGGGGGTGTCCGGCTAGAGTTTCCTGGTCGGTGCAGAGTCTTGTTTCGCGGAGCCCCCATTTGTATCGGCGATTTCCCCTGTTGCCGGCCGGTCGTGGCGTTTTAAATTCGCGCCATCGTGTCCTCCTTTTTTCGCCATCGTGGATGTCGCACTGTTGTTGTCCTGCAGCTCCGCTCGTGCCTTCTTCATTTTCCAACACGCCAAGAGTCGATGTCCTGCTGCGCCGCAAAATTCGCACTTCTCATATTTTGTCGGCCACTGCTTCGCGTCGATCTTGTCGATATCCATCGGGTCGGCGGTCGTGGGTGGTGCTGATCGCTTCGTGCCAAATGATCGGTTCGGCACGTGGCGTCGTGTCTCGGGTTCGCCTGGAGTCAACGCATTGAATCTCCCTGCTGCACACACCAAGTCGCGGTAATTGTTGTAGTTCGCGGCAATCACCTGTCGGCGGACTTCCATCTTTAGCCCCTCGGTATACGATTGGATTTTTCCCCTTCAGTCAGGTCGGTTATTCGGTTGAAGAGGCTCTCCATCTGCTGCGTATACTGTGTTACACTGCCAAACTGTTTATGCCGATGAATCTGCTGCCGCGCCATGTAGCAGGAGTTGATTGGTTCGAAACGTTGAATTAAAGCTTCCCGAAACTGCGTCGATGACCCCTCGCCTCGGATCTTATTGCTGTTGTAAACCCACTCGAGCGCCGGGCCTCGTAACAGTGTCGCTGCGAGCCGAATCCGCATTGCATCGTGTGTCGTGGTCGTACAGCCAACGGCTTCGAAGTAAATTTCGAGGGTCGCAATGAATCGACGGACGTCGGTGTCTCTCGCATTCGGATTGAACGTCTCCGGTTGCCTCGGACGTGCCGCCTCAAGATTCACTGTAGCCACTGCCGCTGCTGCTGGGTGAAGTGTCGATGTCGTCGTTGCTGCTGCTGCCGTCGCTGCTGCATTCGCTGCTTCATTCGCTGCTGCTATGGCGGCAGCCGACTGGTCGCGAGAAGCTCCTCTATTCGCTGGAGTGCCGCTCGCGTCTGGTCCAAGCCGGTGTGTAACTCCGTAATTTTTAGTACGGAATTATCACCATTTTCCTCCATTTGGCGATTTACAGGAAGATTTGCGACGAAAATAATTGAATTATAGGCGCTGGTCATCTTACTGTGAGTCGAATCGACTGAAGAAATAACGAGCGCTGATTCTGTAGGTTGCGTAACTCTCCCTTAATCGAAATTCTCGTCCGATCTCGGCCGTCGAGAAGAAATTCGATCCGACGCTCCAAATTCCAACTGTTTTGGGCAAAATTCTCAGGGCCGTTGAGATTCGAATCGATCCGACGGTCGAAATTCCAACTTTTCCGCCACTGGACCTGAGGAGTGTTCGAAAACCGGTTCGAGGGGGACGTTAAAAAATAGCGCGGAACTGGTTTACGTACCCGAAATCGGCGCTCTCCGTCGTCGCCCCCGCGGTTTTAAAAGCTAGTTTTTCGCGGTCGAAAACTGCGCTTCTAAACAGGCTCTGATCACCAAGTGTACGCATCTAGGATCGAGCTCAGAAAAGAGAATTGAAATTGAATGAATCACCTGGGTACAACACGAGGCTATTTAAAGGCTCGACACAAGGCAGGTAACCCAGGTGTTACGTGAATGTTCTGAGGGTCGCGAAGCGTCCCGAACAGAACCTTCTTGAACTCGGTAGAAATCAATTCGGTGGAAACCGAATAGGCTTGAGTTCGGTACACGTAACCTGGTCGGGCTCTATAACTAAAATAAAATATAGGAATGTGTGAGAATAATAGGCATAACGAGGAGCCATAGCTAGGTAAGCCCTAGCTAGGCAAGTGAAAGTTTAGGCAAAAGAGAGAGAGGTTCACTAGCAGCAGTTGGGATACATATAGCAAACCCTGAATGGGTTGTACCCGCTATAGAGCACACCACTACAGGCTAGAGAATAACATTCTGACACACCCCCATAGCCAAAGTGGGGTGTAATCAGCACAATGAGCAGGTATAGCAAAAGTTCACAAATATAAGCAAAGCTAGAGGCTATCACAGCGGGCAAGTGAGGAGGAGGAGGAACTGTGGAGGGAGAGAAGATGGGAGGCAACGACTGAAGCTGCAGAGGCACGGGCACAGGAGCGGCTGACTCAGTGGCTACCGAAGCAAGGGCGACGGACTACTGGAGTGACTGGCTCCGCGGCTATAGACGAGCGGCAGGAGCAACGGACCCACTGGCGACTGGTGCAACAGGCTCACTGGCTAC
Source organism: Closterium sp. Naga37s-1 (assembly GCA_947471745.1). NCBI lineage: Eukaryota > Viridiplantae > Streptophyta > Zygnematophyceae > Desmidiales > Closteriaceae > Closterium > Closterium sp. Naga37s-1. Next base: position 6,727,089 of record CANJKZ010000051.1, on the reverse strand, counting down.
CGAAGCAAGGGCGACGGACTACAGGCACTGCAGGCGACACGACAGCTACCTTCACACAACCTCCTCCAACTGCCCCACACCCTCGACACACACCCCCTGCTCAAACCCTAGCTCCACTCCCACGGCACCCTCCTTAAACCTTAAACCCTAGGCTCCCACACACCACCCCCCTCAGCGGCAGCTGCAGCAGTGGGAGACCAGGGAGGAGGAGGAGCAAGGGGAGTAACTCACAACCGACACCCCCACAACCGCCACCCCCACACTCCTCACCCCCACAACCCTAAAACGGGTGGGACGGGGCAGGAGCGCGGGGAACGGCGAGGGGGACGGCGCGCGACCCCAGGGCGCCAAAACGGACGGGCGGGAGGGGGGGGGGGAGGGGCGCGCGGCTCCCCAGGGCGCCACGACGGACGGGCAGGAGGGGGGGGAGGGGCGCGCGGCTCCCCAGGGCGCCGCGACGGACAGGCAGGGGGCGCGCACGGCTCCCCAGGGCGCCGCGACGAGCAGGGCGGGGGCCGCGCGTGCTCCCCAGGGCGCCGCGACGAGCAGGACGGGGGCCGCGCGTGCTCCCCAGGGCGCCGCGACGAGCAGGGCGGGGGCCGCGCGTGCTCCCCAGGGCGCCGCGACGAACAGGGCGGGGGCCACACGCGCTCCCCAGGGCGCCGCGACGAGCAGGGCGGGGGCCGCGCGTGCTCCCCAGGGCGCCGCGACGAGCAGGGCGGGGGCCGCGCGCGGGTCCCCAAGGCAGGAAACCGCCGCGCGCCTCGGGGCGCACGGCGGGCAGAAAACCGCCGCGCGCCCCGAGCGCGCGGCGGGATGAAAAAACGAAGGTCGCGCGCTCCGGGGCGCGCGACACAGAGTAGGGCAGCGGAAGTAGGTGGGCCCACAGGCCAGGAGCGTAACCGCTCTGATTCCATGTGAGAATAATAGGCATAACGAGGAGCCATAGCTAGGTAAGCCCTAGCTAGGCAAGTGAAAGTTTAGGCAAAAGAGAGAGAGGTTCACTAGCAGCAGTTGGGATACATATAGCAAACCCTAAATGGGTTGTACCCGCTATAGAGCACCCCACTACAGGCTAGAGAATAACATTCTGACAGAATGCACCTAACCTAGGAAATCAAGCATATCTATGCATGATAAATAAAACCCAAGCTAGTAATAGCATAATAAAGTCTAGGCAAGCTAGCAAAGCCAGCATAAGTCGTCGTACTATCACACTTCGTCTGTGGGGAACAGGGAGCCTTTAAACAGAGCTACTGTGAGAGAATATTAGCTCCTCGGAACGCTCGACCCTTAATAGCGCTCCGGAGCAGGGTCCCCATATTACCCGGTACCGGTTTAATTTCTGACTCTCCCTTTGTCAGAATCCCAACCACTAGATCATTGGGATAAAAGGGCTTGTTTCAGTAGCGGGTCAGTGCGCCCATAACCCCCCAGGCGAACGCGCCTGTAACCCTCTCCAGGATCAATCGGGCATCCACAGTGCAGATCTACTGACATGAGGAATGAATGAGAGAAGAGAGAGGGGGGTTCACTAGCAAACATTGGGATACATATAGCAAACCCTAAAAGGGTTGTACTCACTATAGAGTACCCCACTGCAGACTAGAGAAACATAATATTCTGACACACCCCCATAGTCAAAGTGGGGTGTAATCAGCACAACAAGCAAAGCAGAACAAGCTCAGGGTGGATCACAATGTCACCACACATTCTGAGCACAAGTACAAGAAGCAACAGTTTAAAGTTCACAAATGTAAGCAAAGCTAGAGGCTATCGCAGAGGGCAAGTGTGGAGGAGGAGGGACTATGAGAGGAGAGGAGGTAGTGGGCGACAGCTGAAGCTGCTGGCACACGGCGCAACTGGAGCAACTGGCACACGGGCAACTGGAGCAACTGGCACACTGGCAACTGGAGCAACTGGCACACAGGCTACTGGAGTAACTGGCTCCGCGGCTAACTCTGAGCGGCAGGAGCAACGGACTCACGGGCGAATGGAGCAACGGGCTCACGGGCGACTGGCGCAACGGGCTCACGGGCGACTGGCGCAACGGTCTCACGGGCGACTGGAGCTGCGGGCTTCACGGCGGCCACCCCCCTTCAACCTCCCCAAACTATCCCACCCCCATTTCACACACCCCCTGCTGCACCCCTAGGTTCACTCACACCCCACCCCCTAGCACCACTCCGTCAACTCCCACACACCCACCCCCCTCAGTGGCAGCTGCAGCAGTGGGAGACAGAGGAGGAGGAGGAGCAGGGGAGACCACACACCCGCCACCCCCTACTCGTCACCCCCAAACCCTAACACAGGGCAGGACGGGATGGCGGGTAGGGAGGTTACGGGGGGGGGGGCGACGCGCGGCCTCCCAGGGCGCCAGAACAGGCGGCAGAAGGGGCGCGCGCGGCCCCCTCAGGTCGCCTCGACAGGCGACGGGAAAAGAGGGGGGGGCGGTGCACGGGTCCCCGGTGCGCCGCGACAGGCGACGGGGCATGGCCGGGGCGGGGCCGTTAAGGGTCGGGGCAGGGCCTCGACAGGGCCGCGGCGGGCGACGGGGCAGGGCCGCGACGGGGGGGCGCGACGGGGGGGCGCGACGGAGGGCCGCGGCGGGGGGCCGCGACGGGGGGCCGCGACGGAGGGCCGCGACGGGGGGCCGCGACGGGGGGCCGCGACGGGGGGTCGCGACGGGGCCGCTAAGGGGCCGCAAGGGGGCCGCGACGGGGCCGTTAAGGGGCCGCAAAGGGGGCCGCGTAGGGGCCGCAAAGGGCAGGGCAGGCCGCGAAGGGGCCGCGAAAGGGTAGGGCAGGCCGAGCGCGAAGGGCGCTTCGGGCAGGTTAGGAAAAAAAAAGGTTTTAAGTGGTGGGCCCTTAGGAAGGAACAGTCCCAGGAGGGAACCAGCTCTATACCATGTCAAGAAATGAGGAATGAATGAGAGAAGAGAGAGGGGGGTTCACTAGCAAACATTGGGATACATATAGCAAACCCTAAAAGGGCTGTACTCACTATAGAGTACCCCACTGCAGACTAGAGAAACATAATATTCTGACACCCTTAATAAAGGCTTGAAACCCACGAGAAGTAATATTCTTACTTGTCGGGGTGCACGGCTGGAGTTTCCCGGTCGGTGAAGGGTCTTGTTTCGCAGACTCCATTTGTCTCGGCGATTTCCCCTAGTGCCGGCTGGTCGTGACGGTTTAAACTCGCGCCATCATATTCTCCTTTTTTCACCCTCTCCGAAGTTGCCACGTTGTCCTTTTTCTGCTTCGGGGGTGCCTCACTGTTCTTGTCCCTCAGCTCCGCACGTGCTTTCTCCATTTTCCAACACGCCAAGAAACGATGTCCTGTAGCGCCGCAAAATTTGCACGTCTCATTATTTGCTAGCCGCTGCTCCACATCGCCCTCGTCGTTCTCCATCGGGTCGGCAGTCGTGGGTTGTGCCAATTGCCCCATGCCACTAGTTGGCTTGTTGCGTCGTGTTCCGTAGTAGCTACTGTTCAACGTGTCGAACTGTTCGATCAGTGCTGCACGAAACTGCGCCCACGCCCCCTCGCCTTGGACTATTCTGTTGTTGATCCACTCTAGAGCTGGGCCTTGTAACAGTGTTGTTGCGAGCTGTATGCGCATTGCGTCTTCTGTCGGGGTCGTGCATCCAACGGCTTCGAAGTAAATTTCGTGTTCAGCTACAAATCGACGAACGTCGTTCCCTTTAACTATAGGATCGAACGCCTCCGGTAGCCTCAGCTTCACTGCTCCGAGGTTAACTGTAGCTGCTACCGTTGTCACAGGTAGAATTGTCGGTGTCGCCGCTGTTGCTGCTGCTGGTGCTATCGCTGCTGCATTCGTTGCTGTTGTGGCGGTTGCCGACTGGTTCGCAAGGAGTTTCTCGAGTCGTGGGAGCGCCGCACGTATCTGCTTATGCTCGGCACGTAACTCCGCGATTTTTTGTACTGAAATATCTATTTTTCCCTCCATTTGGCGATTTACAGGAAGATGCGCAATGAAAATTATCGAATTTTAGGTGCTCGTCGACTTACTGCGAGTCGAGTTGAATGTAGAATTGACGAGCGCGAATTCTGTAAGTCGCGTGAATCTCCCTTAGTCGAAATTCACGTTCGATCTCGGCCGTTGAGGAGAAACTCTATCCGACAATCCAAATTCCAACTTTTTTGGGCGAAATTCTCTGGGCCGTTGAGATAAAACTCGATCGAACGGTCGAAACTCCAACCTTTTCAGCAGTAAATTTGAGGGGTGTTCGAAAACCGAATCGAGGGGGACTTCGAAAAATTACGCGGAACTGGTTTTACGTACCCGTATCGGCACTTTCGTCGTCGCCCCCGCGGTTTTGAAAGGCCGGAACTAAGCGGTTGAAGACCTCGCTGTCAGAATATTATGTTTCTCTAGTCTGCAGTGGGGTACTCTATAGTGAGTACAGCCCTTTTAGGGTTTGCTATATGTATCCCAATGTTTGCTAGTGAACCTCTCCTCTTCTCTCACTTCCTCGTGATTTTCACATGGCTGTCTCGATCCTTGGGCCCACCACTGAAATTTTTTTTCCTACCCGAGGCGCGCGTCGCGCCTGCCCTTAACGGCCCTTAGCGGCCCCTCGTAAGGCCCTTCGCGGCCCCTCGTTAGGCCCCCCTTCACGGCCCCTCGTAAGGCCCCTTCGCGGCCCCTCGTAAGGCCCCTTCGCGGCCCCTCGTAAGGCCCCTTCGCGGCCCCTCGTTAGGCCCTTTCGCGGCCCCTCGTAAGGCCCCTTCGCGGCCCCTCGTTAGGCCCCCCTCGCGGCCCCTCGTCAGGCCCTTTGCGGCCCCTCGTACGGCCCTTCGCGGCCCCTCGTGCGGCCCTTCGCGGCCCCCCGTAAGGCCCTGTCGCGGCCCCTCGTCGCGGCCCCCCGTCGCGGCCCCCCGTATCGGCCCCGTCGCCCGGCGTCGCCCCTGTCTCGGACCTGTCGCGGCCCTGCCCCGACCCTGTCGCGGCCCTATCGCGGCCCTGCCCCTGCCATGCCCCGACCCTGCCCAGGCCCCGCCCTCCTCATGCATGTCATGGCGCACCAGGGGCCCGTGCACCGCCCCCCCCCCCCTTTTCCCGTCGCCTTGCGTGGCGAGCGGGGGGGGGGGGGGCGCGCGACCTGGGGGGGCGCGCGTCGCCCCTTCTTCCGCCTGCTCTGGCGCCCTGGGAGGCCGCGCGTCGGCCCCCGTACTCCTCCCCCCCCCCCCCCCCCTCAGGTCGCCTCAACAGGCGACGGGAGGGGCGACCTGGGGGGGGCCGTGCGTCGCCCCTTCTTCCGCCTGCTCTGGCGCCCTGGGAGGCCGCGCGTCGGCCCCCGTACTCCTCCCTCCCCCCCCCCCCCCCACCCTCAGGTCGCCTCAACAGGCGACAGGAGGGGCGACCTGGGGGGGGCCGTGCGTCGGAGCAGCCGCCCCTGGTGCAGCCGCCTCTGGCCCCTGGAGCAGCCGCCCCTGGCCCCTGGAGCAGCCGCCCCTGGACCCCGCGACGCCGCCCCTGGACCCGGTGCCGCCGCCTCCCTGTGCTGCCCATTGCCGCCCGTTGCTGCCCGTTGCTGCTCTCCCCCCCCCCCCCCCCCCCCTTCTTCGTCTCCCTGCTGCGCGTGCAGCCGTGGAATGGAGGGTATGGGGGTGGCGGGTATGGGGGTGATGGATGGTATGTTTCCCTTCCCCTCCTCCTCCTTTGTCTCCCACTGCTGCAGCTGCCGCTGAGGGGGGTGGATGTGTGGGAGCCAAAGGCGTGGTGCTAGGGGGTGGGGTGTGAGTGAACCTAGGGGTGCAGTAGGGGGTGTGTGAAATGGGGGTGGGATAGTTTGGGGAGGTTGAAGGGGGTGGCCGCCGTGAAGCCCGCAGCTCCAGTCGCCCGTGAGACCGTTGCGGCAGTCGCCCGTGAGCCCGTTGCGCCAGTCGCCCGTGAGCCCGTTGCTCCAGTCGCCCGTGAGTCCGTTGCTCCTGCCGCTCAGAGTTAGCCGCGGAGCCAGTTACTCCAGTAGCATGTGTGCCAGTTGCTCCAGTTGCCAGTGTGCCAGTTGCTCCAGTTGCCCGTGTGCCAGTTGCTCCAGTTGCGCCGTGTGCCAGCAGCTTTAGCTGCCGCCCACTACCTCCTCTCCTCTCATAGTCCCTCCTCCTCCACACTTGCCCTCTGCGATAGCCTCTAGCTTTGCTTACATTTGTGAACTTTAAACTGTTGCTTCTTGTACTTGTGCTCAGAATGTGTGGTGACATTGTGATCCACCCTGAGCTTGTTCTGCTTTGCTTGTTGTGCTGATTACACCCCACTTTGACTATGGGGGTGTGTCAGAATATTATGTTTCTCTAGTCTGCAGTGGGGTACTCTATAGTGAGTACAGCCCTTTTAGGGTTTGCTACATGTATCCCAATGTTTGCTAGTGAACCTCTCCTCTTCTCTCACTTCCTCGTGATTTTCACACTCGCGTGTAAACTGGCTCTGATTACCAAGTGTGAGGATCTGGTCTAGGAAAGATAAATCAATTTTATGATCCACCTGGGTACAAGGCGAGGCTATATATAGGCTCGATACAAAGGCAGTAACCCGGGTGTTACTAGAAGGTTCCGCAGGTCGCGAAGCGTCCCAAACGGGTCCTTCCCAAATTCGGTAGAAGGCAATTCGGTGGCAACCGAAAAGCCTAGAATTCGGTGCACTCAACCTAGTTCGGTGCCTACAACTATAATAACTGTAGTAAAAGCAACGAACCTAGGAAATCAAGCAAAAGTCAGCGAAGCAAAATAAAGCTAAGCTAGATAATGCGTAATAAAGTGTAGGCAAGCTAGCAAAGCCAGCATTAGCCGTCGTACTCTCACACATGTCATCAGGTACATGAGGCAGCCTACTAGCTCTGGGTGCAGGCCACTCGGCTCTACGGACTCATCCAAAGGTGGAGCTGAGAGCGAGTGACCGGTAGGCAGAGGAGTGGACTGCGGCGAGGACCAAGTGAAGCCGAAGCGCTGAAGGACCTGCTGCACCATGTGTGACTGAGTCACTGTGATGGTGCGCCGTGCTCTGTCCCAGGTGATCTGCAGGCCAAGGTCTGCAGCTCACCCACGTCTGTGCACGTGTGTCTCTTCTTCAGCTCCGACTTCACAAGGGCGAGAGCCTCAGTGTCAACAGTGGCAAAGACCAAGTCGTCGACGTACACGAGGATGTAGAACGACGGCAACGAAGTGTTGGTGCGCAGAAACAGCGACGGGTCAGCAGCGAAAGATGCAAACCCAAGAGCCGCAAGTGTCATCCTCAGTGTGTCGCGCCACTCACGAGGCGCCTGACAGAGACCGTAGAGTGGCCGGCAGAGGCTCCACTGGGTACCTGCAGGGAATGACCTAGTGAATCCAGGTGGGCGGCGCAGCCAGATCTCCTCGTGCAGACTGCCCCGTAAGATAGCTGTGCTGAAGTCCAGAGAGTGAAGCTCGTAGTTACACTGAGCGACGACGTACATCAGTACCGGAAGAGTGGTCATCTTCAGGGTGGGGGAGAAGGTCTGAAAGTAGTCAACTTCCTGTCGCTGACTGAAGCCTCGTGCAAGGTAACGAGCCTTCAAGACAGGCGGAGAACCCGGCGGCCGCTTCACCCTGAAAATATCTGCGTCGACGTAAGTGCCCGTGGACTTCCAGGATGCCATCTCTGCATCCATGGCTGTCTGCCACTGAGAGGAGTACTCACCCGCGATCGCCTCAGCGTAAGAGCGCGGGGTTGGGATGTCTGGAGCATCCGGGTCTCCCTCAGGGGCAAGCAGCATGGCCACGAGATGAGGCGCAGCGGCTGCAAGACACTCAAAGTCCTCCTGCCTGTCCTCAAGGACGTCCGTGCCAAGAGCACACTCACCCCCGACGGACGGAGGACAGACAGACACAGACTCAGCAACAAGACTAGCAGCGAAGTCTAGACGACAGGCAGCAGCAAAGTCAACAAGCTCAGACACTAAGGCAGACGCAGCAGCAGACTGAAACGACGGGTCAGTGTCAACAGTGGCTAGCAGACGGGTGACAGTGGGGTGAGCAGCACGAACCAGGTAAGACTCAGGGTCCTGAACGTCAGGCAGAGAAGACGCAGGAGGAGACGGCAGGGGAACACGCTGTGGAACAGAGGAAGGACGAAGTGCCATAGCGTGCGTGCCAGGGACAGGAGGCGGACGCTCACGAGGAACACGACTACCAGTGCGACGTGCGCGAACAGGCGAGGCAGGACGAGACGAGACGTCGCTCTGTAAGCGAGTCTGTCTGCTTAGTGTAAGGAGAAGGAGCAGGCAGTGGTGCGCAGGGCTGTAACGGGAGGCCAATAGAAGACGGGAGGCTAAGAACCTGACGAAGCACGGAGTCAGGCGGTGGCAGAGACGACGGTGACGGCGGAGTGAAAAACAGTCGCTACGGTGCAGCGCCACCAGTACTAGTAGCTCCAGCGCCTCTAGCAGCTCCAGAACCTCCAGCCCCAGGGCCTCCAGCAGCAGCACCTCCAGCTCCAGTGACTCCAGCAGTAGCACCTCCAGCTCCAGCGCCTCCAGCAGCTCCAGAACCTCCAGCTCCAGTGCCTCCAGCAGCAGCACCTCCAGCTCCAGTGACTCCAGCAGCAGCAGCACCTCCAGCTCTTGCTCCTCCAGCAGCTCCAGAACCTCCAGCTCTAGCGCCACCAGTAGTAGCACCCCCAGAACCGGCACCTCCAGCCCCAAGGTCCCCAACTCCAGAGTCAACAGTACCAGCTCCAGGGCCTCCGGCAGCAGCACCTCCAGAACTGGCACCTCCAGCTCCAGGGTCTCCAACGCCAGGGTCGACAGCACCAGCTCTAGGGCCTCCAGCCCCAGTACCTCCAGCAGCAGCACCCCCAGAGCCGACACCTCCAGCTTCAGGAGCATTACTAGTCCCGGCAGCTCCAGTACCTCCAGTACGAGCACCTCCAGGACCAGAGACACCAGCACTCCCAGCGCCTCCATGACCAGCAGCTCCAGCAGCACGACTCCTCAGGCGGGTACGCGACGCAAGCCACTCTCGTGCCTGCTGTGGTGAGACAAGCCCGCGGCGTGAAACGAGACCCAGAGGAACGCCAGTAGACTCAGCACCCCCCGACCCGGCACCCTCCGGCTCAGCACCCCCAGGCTCCGCACTTGTAGGCTCAGTACCCCCACACTCCGCAGCCGCAGGCTCAGCACCCCCAGGAATAGTACCCGTCCCGGCAGCTCCAGTACCTCCAGTACGAGCACCTCCAGGACCAGAGACACCAGCACTCCCAGCGCCTCTACGACAAGCAGCTCCAGCAGCACGACTCCTCAGGCGGGTACGCGTCGCAAGCCACTCTCGTGCCTGCTGTGGTGAGACAGGCCCGCGTCGTGAATCGAGACCTAGAGGAACGCCAACAGATTGAGCACCCCCCGACCCGGCACCCCTTCGGCTCAGCACCCCCAGACTCCGCAGCCGTAGGATCAGCACCCCCGGGCTCCGCACTCCCCAGCACCTCACGCGCAGGCTCAGCACCCCCAGACGCAGCACCCCCAGCAGCACCTCCCGCAGCAGCACCTGGGTCGCTAGTGACCTCTACAGGCTCAACCACGGGGGGCGGGTCTACCTGAGACACACTTGAAGGAGCAGGACCCTGAGGGGGGAGGGGGTCTACCGGAGGGGGACCTGGAACGAGGAAAAGCGGCAGGGGAGGGAGAGGGGCAGTGCGGTAGGGGAAGAGACGGTAGAAAGGAACCGACTCGTCAAAGGTGACGTCCTGAGAGGGGAAGACACGGCGCGAGGTGGGGTGGTAAAACTGCCAGCCAGGCGCGTCAGGGACAAAGCCAAGGAAGACACAAGGAATGGTGCAGGAGGAGAGCTTGTCCGCGGACGTATCGGGACAAGGGCACGAGCACCCCAGACCCAGAAACGCGACGCATCGCCAACCTCCCCCGTCCAACGCAGTGTGGGCGAGGTCTCCGGCAAGGAGACACAGGGCCAGAGGTTGAGCTGCTGCGCGGTGTACCGGACCGCAAACGGCCACAAAAAATGGGGAGCCGCCGCATAGATCATGGAGGTACGAGCCACCTCCATGACTAAGCCAATACGGCGCTCAACAACCCCATTTTGCTGCAGTGAGCTCGGAAGCGTGAACGACTGCTCGATGCCCCCCCCCCTGACAGAAGGCCCGCAAGAGGTCGGAGGTGAACTCACCACCTCTGTCAGAGTGCAGACGCAGGACAGGAAGGTCCTGGCGGAACCTGCGGCGGAGCTGGAGACGAACTGCTCGGATCCAAGGGACCAGGACAGCAGGGACCTCACCCTTGGTGCGCAAGGGGAAGACCGTGGTGTAACGCGAGTAGTCGTCAACAACCACCAGAAAGTACCGCTCACCGCCCTGTCCACGAACGCGGGCTGGGCCCCACACGTCCAGGTGGAGGGTCTGCAGAGGAGCCTCTGTCGGGGGAAACGAGGAGGAGCGAGGAGCGGCGCTGCCGCCCCTCGACCCAAGGAAGGCAGGGCGGCGTAGGCGAGGCAGGGAGGGGAGGGAGAGAACTGGGAAGACCAGACACAAGGAGGCGACGGTGCATGCCACGGAGATGTGGCAAGGAGGGGTGACCCAGGCGGTGGTGCCAGAGAAGAGTCTGGTGCAACAGGGAGCGACACTCACAGGGGGAGGCTACCAGACCTGACGCAGACACCTGACCGACAGCAGCTACTTGAGGAGACACAGTCGTCAGTCTGTAAAGACTCGACCCTGGCCGACGGGTGAACGTGGCCAGGTGACGGCCAGTCCTGGAGCACGTACAGATCGTCACACGTTGTCCTCCAGGGGTAAAGGTGTCAACCCAATGATCATGGAGGACGGCGTTGCTCACCAAGTTCGTCGAGAACGAGGGGAGGTGGAGACCTGACAGTGAGCCAGACGGAACCGCCGGGCACGGAAGCACAGTGGTGGACCGTGCAAGAACTGGGCCCCCTGAGGGGTAAGCCAAAGACACTGCAACAGGTGCAGGGAGTGGTGTGAGTGCGGTACTGTCACGGAAGAAGCAGCGGGAAGCACCTGAGTCAAGCGTGAAGGTGTGCAAAACCTCAGGAGGCGCAGTACCTGAGAGAGCAGAATCACTAGCACCTAAGGCAGCAGCCTCACTAGCACATAGAGCAGCAACCTTTATACTGGGGTCGTACTGCACACACAGGTAACAGTCACTCTCAGCTCCACCAGGCAAAGCATACATGGCAATAAGGATGGCGACATAGTCTAAAGCAAAGATATCAACGCCCGACCTAAGCAGCTCAAGCCAGTGGGGGGTCTCAGCCTCGTCCCCAAACTCTGCGTGTCAGGCGTTAGTCAAATAGGCGAAGCAGCGGGACTGTGCGTGACCAGGTGTCCCACAGGTCTGACCAGCTCGACGACCTATGCGAATGACATACGGACAGCGACCAGGACTCGGAGACGTCCCACGTTGATAATGCCACTCAAGAAGCTGCCGGGGCGTAAGGGTCGGACGCCATCGTAGCTGCATCTGGCCACCACCAGAGACTCCACACCACACAGCTCCACAGAGACTGCTACTACGGCCGCCACGACTCCCACTGCTGCCACCACCGCCGTTGCCACTCCCACCGCGACTACAAGGTGAAGTCATGGCGGGCAAGCTAGGAGGAGCGCGACCTCTAGGGCAGTACGGAGTGAAGGCAGTAGTACGAGTAGCAGCAGCAGTAAGACGAACAGCAGAGCGGCTCGTGAGGCTAGGCTGCAGCACCTCCAGCACTCCTAGCAGCACCTCCACCAGCAGCAACAGTAGCACAAGCAGAAGGGCGGATCGTGTCGGGTGGCGCGGCTCGGCCTGGGCGGCGCGGGCAGCAGGGCGCGGCGCGCTGGCTGCAGCAGGGCGCGACGCGCAGGGCAGCAGGGCGCGACGCGCGGGCTGCAGCAGAGCGCGACGCGCGGGGCAACAGCGCGCGACGCGCGGGCTGCCGTAGGGCGCGACGCGCGGGGCAGCAGCGTGCGACGGGCGGGCTGCCGTAGGGTGCGACGCGCGGGGCAGCAGAGCACGACGCGTGGGGCAGCAGCGCGCGACGCGCGGGCTGCCATAGAGCGCGACGCGCGGGGCAGCAGAGCGCGACGCGCAGGCTGCCGTAGGGCGCGACGCGCAGGGCAGCAGGGCGCGACGTGCAGCTGCCGCAGGGCGCGGGCTGCAGCAGGACGCAGGGCAGGGCGCTGGCGTAGGGCAGGGCGCTGGCGCAGGGCAGGGCGCTGGCGCAGGGCGCTGGCGCAGGGCGCTGGCGCAGGGCGCTGGCGCAGAGCAGGGAAGGGCGCTGGCGCAGGGCAGGGCGCTGGCGCAGGGCAGGGCGCTGGCGCAGGGCAGGGCGCTGGCGCAGGGCAGGGCGCTGGCGCAGGGCAGGGCGTTGGCGCAAGGCAGGGCGCTGGTGCAGGGCAGGGTGCCAGTGCGCGCAGGACAGGGCAGGGTAGGGCGCGCGCTGACAGCGCAGCGCAGGGCAGGGCGTGGGGTAACGCGGTAACCGTAGTCGATAACTACGTAATGGTGGGCCCGAAAAAAAAACGGTCCTACGGACCTACTGCTCTGATACCATGATAGAATCAACAAGTAATAATGGTGTGAACTATGGAGAGAGTTGGTACAAGTACAAAACATGAAGGGGTTGTACCCCATGTTCGCTACCCCACTATAGCCTACCCATTATACCATAGCATATATATAGTTTGACACAAGTCAGTTAAAAAAACTCTGAAAAATCAGACAGGGTGCCTAAAAAAAATCTTTGAGTGCAGACTAGGTACAAAAAAAAAGTCTGAACGAACTCTGAATCCGACTCCAAAGTCTGATATCTAGGGCCCCTGGCAGCAGCACAGTCGGAACGAACCTACACGATCATACCATGTTGGAATGTGAAATAGCGGAATGATTGCTTTGAGTAGCATGGGTGATACTTGTATCTTGGTGTTCGCACCAAACGCAACCATCACCGAGCCATCCTCGCCCAACCTCCCTGCCTAGCTAGGTCTTCCCCTATTTAGTCGTGCCATTCTCATTGTATCGTCATTCAGTACTCAATCATTCTCGTTATTCGTTTTACTGCGCACTCTCCAAGTTCATTCATAACATTGCTGGAGTCCTTGAGCTACAGCCCTCCCTCACTGCTGTATTTCCCTCCACTTTTCCTCTCCCACACCGGCTCTGTTCTATAGGCCCTGGCGGAGGGGGAGCGAGGGGAAATAGGTAGCTTTCCCCCACTGAGTTTTTTGGGTTAGGAAGGCGGTCAGCCCGCAAAACGTTGCCGAGCCAGCCATTTACCCTCCGAACCTGTTCGAGGGGAAATGGCTACAGAGCAGCCATTTACCCCCGTGGGTTTTGGCCCATACGAAACTACCTATTTCCCCTCCCCACTTTCCTCCTCTGGCAAAATTCACGCCATTCGCCCCGCCCTTCGAAAACCGCTTTTTCAGGGCGGGGCGAGAGACATGGGAGGGAGGTACGAGGGGTGGGGACACCCACCTTCTACCCTCGATGGACATTCCCTCAGGCTGCTCGTAACCCACTCAGAAAGGCACAACCCGATCAACGAAAAAAACCCCCTCTCAACCATCTTGCCGAGATTGAAAACCCATGCTGCTGCTTGGTAAGAGTTGGTCGTTGCTGCGGCTGTTTGATACGTGTTGGGAAAGTTGGGAGTTGAGTTTGCAGCCCGTTTTTCTAGCGCCGAACCCCCACTTGCAAATGTTTACCCGGCTATTTAGGGTTGGGCCCATCGTTGTACCCCTGCCTATAGGGCGCGAAGTTTTAACTGTAAATTCGCCATTTACCGTCGGCAGGTTCCGCCCTGGCGGGCGAAGTTTCGCGCTTTCGGTTGTAGCGGGGTGGAGGTGATCTTGGTTGGGAAACTGCGTAGGAACCCCGATCATTTGCTTTCGCCCCACCTCCTCCCCCCTCGGGCAAATGCCTACAGAACAGAGCCCATTTGTCTCACACCGTTGACCAGCATCTGTGACCGCTTTATTTGTGCGGGTTGCTGTTGTGTGGAATGCCTAGCGGCCATTTTCAGGTGCATGCCACTTAGCCGAGGCACGCTATTCAAGTGCATGCCAGGTTGCGTACACTATTATCAGGTTAAACAATGTCTCCCGTAACTTCACACGCTTTTCAAGATTCGATTCAAATTGGCACTAAAGGTCTGAAATAGATGCAATTTCGGGCTACGCAAATTGGAATCGGAATGGTTGGCTCTCGATGCTGCATTTTCTGACGTCACTCAGTGCAATGATTGCATTTCTGCTCAATTTCTACGTGAATTTCTGCTTCGCACCAACACGCTAACTCATGTGTCGCGTGTTCGCTGATACTCTCTTCTCTTATTCCTTTACGTTAGCTTGTAGGCAAGCGCTCGCTAGAGGGAGAATTACCTCTGATACCTCCCTCCCTGTAGCTTGTTTAATTCACCATATCGTATGCCTACTCAAATCCAAGATTGACTGGTGGTTGATATGCAAATGACATTGTGTAATTGGGTTATTTATTACTGCGTGTGCAAAACATAATGTCAAGGTATCAATTACAAAGAGAAGAGTGATTATATAATCGAAACTGCTATTGATCTCGTATATTCACTGCAAAATGCGGACTCTGCATTAAACTGCATCGGTCCCTAACAAGGACCGAGTATATTTCGACAGTCACATCACGTTTTTCACTACAGACAAAACGCGCGCGAGATAAAAGTACCCGAATCTGTACAGTAGATTTGAGACTTTTGACTTTTTTGCGGGCGTTTCAACGAGTGACCAAACGTGATAACCCTGCGGGGCGAGGAGTGATCAAGCGTGATAGCGCTATGATCATGCGTGATAGCGAAGTACTGTACTGTGACTGTCCGTGATAGCCCCGTGACCAAGCGTGATAATACGGCCATAATTGTGACTGCGCGTATAATTTCCCTTCTTCCTTACGCCTCTGCCCTTCCACCAGTAGCACTTGTCTCGTCACGCCATCCGCGTCATGCGTGCAAGGCGCAGCTGCACCGAGCAACCCGCATGGTGCGCTGCGGCGGAGCGGAATGGATCGCGCCGACGCCTTACCATGTCAAAGTCAAGCCGCTCGAAACAAGAAACATTCACAGCAGATAGGGAACGTCCGTTGCGAAAAGGCCGTACACACCCTCAAATCCTTCTCTTCCGCCTCCCACATAACACCTCGGGCATTCCGCTGCGCCAGGTGGCAATGGCTATTCCCCCCTCCCTTTTATTTATGCCAACCGCTGTTAGTTTTTCTAAAAATAAATCCTAGTACGCTCACATCAGCATTCTGAGGTGATCATACCAGGCCGGCATTGTAATTCTCAGGCCCACTACATTCACGAGCGCGACACAACTCCACACTTAGCTTTCGTAGTACAAGCTCAGTTTGATAAGCGGGTCTGTCGCTGCGAAGCGTTCACCACACGAGGTACTCTGTACTACATTGTCAAAGCATTCTTCAACCACTGTACTCCGGCTCCGATTCTTTGGTTCGCGCGCGTGATCACCTCCATCCATCCGCCGCAATGGAGTGGTGGCGCCACGCCGTCAGATGGCTCCCTCGTCCGACGAGTCGTCCGGATTACAACCATAATTATCGGAATTCCAGTCACGACGATGATATTCATGCCACGGTTAAATCCGGCCGCGCCTCGATATCTCCCCACATTATCCACCACTTGTCACCTCGCGAAATCATCGCGCAAAAGGTGAATCCGCTGTTCCCTGATCAGGGGTTTGCGCCGTCGCTGCGCCAGTGGCACGTCAGCGCGGCAGCGGGCTGCGGCGTCACTCTCGTGCTCCTCATCTCATACCTCCTCCTTCAGGGCGGCCCCGTGTTCTCCCTTGGGCTCGCCTTCCGCGTCGGACCGCCGCGCGACTGCGACCTTCTCCGAGAGGTGGGGCGTCGTTGCTGCGAAGTTTGCTGCGTCGCGGCGCCGTTGTATGTGAGGCCGCGCTCTTTCTCTTGCTCCTTACCCGCTTGTATCACTTCGTTTCCTTCCTCTCCCCGCCGCTCCCCTCCCGTCGCCTCCCCTCCCCTCCCCTCCCCTCCCCTCTTCCCCCTTCCCCAACGCCCGCCCCACCTCCTCCCCCGCTCCGACCTTCGCTGTCGCCCCCTCCCCCACTCTAGTTCTCCGTCCCCACTTCCTCACCCCTCCGTTACTCCCCACTTTCCTACTACTCCTTCCCCTTTTCCCCCTCTTCCCCTCCTTCCCCCTCTTCCCCCCATTCCCCCTCTTCCACCCCTGACACAGCTCTTCCCAGTCGCCGTCCCCTGCCACGCCGCGCCCAGCCCCCCGCTGCCCTGCGCGCACCGGGATCCGCTCTGCTGCGCCCCCCCCGACCCTTCCCCCCCCCCCGAGCCCGCGAACCTGACCCTGTGGCGCGAGCAGCTGCGCGGAGTGGTGCTGGCGATTCTGTACAATAGCGCGCCGCTCGTGAACTCGTCCGTGGCGCTGCTACGGAGCGTGTACGGGCGCGTGTTCCGCGACGTAGTGGTCTACTCGGACGAGGCAATCCCTGAGCTCGGCGTTCTGCCGGTGAGAGAATACATAGGCTCTTTATTCGGTAGACTGACTGATGGGCGTCTTGAGACGTCTCAAAACACTACTTCTGTCTTGCCGGTGAGAGAATACCGTATTCTCTCACTATGTGACATAGGCTCTTTATTCGGTAGACTGACTGATGGGCGTCTCTTGACCCTTGCGTGAGGGAGGTTTGGGATGGGAGTGGTGTGTGCGCCGTGCAGGTCAGCTCGACTGGATTCATGTGGTGCATAGCACGCGAGTTAGACGGGATGTTTTCGTCTGTATTGCTCAAAAAGGCAGGGTCATGTCTCAGGTGGTGCCTCGCTTCACTCCTGATGAAGCTTGCAAGCTGTTTTTGTACTGATGTGCCGTGTAGGGTTGCTGTAATAATCTGTGCTGCTGCTCATGCGATGTGCTGCCGCAGAAAAGCGCAGCCGCAGCAGCTGCTGCTGCTGCTGCTGCTGCTGCCGGCGCCACTGCCAACGCTGCTGCCCGTGTGGCATAAGTCTTATGTGCCACAGGGGCAGCAGCGCTGGCGGTGGCGCCGGGTGGCACGCATGGATCCTTACGTGCGCTTTGCATTGTGCGTGCGTTCATTGTTTTACAGGGATTCCTGGTGGGATGCCTTCTAGTCCATACGTCGTGGTATTTTCGAATCCATTACGCAACAGAGAGGGCGTTTTGGAGGGTGGCGTGTCTTCATCATGTATCCTTGCTCGTCGCTCGTAGAAACGTCTCAAGTCTACATGGCTGAAGGTGGAAACGTCTCAAGTAGCATGCAATCAGAATCTCCCACACCTCTCCCCTTCTCCCTCCCCCCTTCTCCCCACCCTTCTCCCTTCTCCCTCCCCCCTCCACCCTTCTCCCTTCCCCCGTCTCCCTCCTCCCTCCATCACCCAACCCCCATGTCTCCCACCTCTCTTCCCACCCAGCTGCGTGGGGAGCACACGCCATGGTATTTCGCGCACGCCACGCTGGCGGACGTGTTTGAGCGCTACCCCTCCGCTGCCGGCGTGCTCTGGTCCAACGACGACGTTATTCTCAACTACTGGACCCTTGCCGGTGCCAATACGGTGCTTGGGGGTGGGGGGAGAGGGGAGGGGGGGGGTTGGGAATCAGAAGGGGATACAGGGGAGAGGAGTGGGGAACGGAGGGGAAGAGGGGGAGAGGGGGAGAGGGGTAGAGGGGTAGAGGGGGAGAGGGGGAGGGGGGTAGAGGGGTAGAGGGGTAGAGGGGTAGAGGGGTAGAGGGAGAGAGGGGGAGAGGGGGAGAGGGGGAGAGGGGGAGAGGGGGAGAGGGGGAGAGGGGGAGAGGGGGAGAGGGGGAGAGGGGGAGAGGGGGAGAGGGGGAGAAGACCGTCCAGAGAGGGGAGGGAGGGGTTTGTGGGAGAGGGAGGGATGAAAGGATGGAGTAGAGGCGGCAAGAGGGTTGCGGGCAAGGGGGGATGAACTTTGGATGGTGATTATCGGCTGATGATGGTGGTCTGTATTCGTGTGTGATGAGTCCGTTTTTTAGTCGACTCAAAAACATACTCATTATCGGCTGATGATGGTGGTCTGTATTCAAGTCGTTTCTTTAGTCGTCTCAAGACATAATGATTCGCGTAGACGTTTTTCCCAGATCCCTCCTTTTCCTCTCTCACAGTCGCGCATCTGGTTCCCCAACAACCCCACTCTCGCCTACCGCTGGGTCTCCCTCTCCCCCTCGGGCCCATTCACCCCGAACGTGCTTTTGAGTCGACTCAAAAGCTCCCTCTCCCCCTCGGGCCCATTCACCCCGAACGTGCTTTTGAGTCGACTCAAAAGCTCCCTCTCCCCCTCGGGCCCATTCACCCCGAACGTGTCCGATTGGACCAACAACCCGCCAATAAGGGAAAAAGTGCGGGCGGCAGTGGATAGCCTGTCGCTGCCCCTGCGCGCGCGGTTTGAGGCGGCGACTGCGGAGCACAAGGGGATGTACACCAAGCGGATCGCAGACGTGGTGTATGTGCCCATGCGCCATGCTCCCCTCATCTCCACCCAGCTGCTGCCTGCGTTCAGTCGGGTGTACTCAGAGGTGAGACGAGGTGAGATGCGGTGAGGTAGAGATCCTCGACCGTGTGCCCCCGTATTTGTTTCAGGCGGAGCAAGGTGTGACCTCCCATTCCCATCGCCCCCTCTCTCACCCCTCCCACCCGTTTCCATCCTCCTAGCCAGGTGGCTGTGGGAAACATGCTGCTGTGCGTGGAGCCCTTTTCCTAGTCGGACCCAGTGCTAGACGCCACAGTCTACCTCTGGGATGACTTTCAAGACCTCTCTCCCCCATCCCGCTCCCTATTCTCCTCCAGGTGGCTGTGGGAAACATGCTGCTGTGCGTGGAGCCCTTTTCCGAGTGGGACCCAGTGCTAGACGCCACAGTCTACCTCTGGGATGACTTTCAAGACCTCTCTCCCCCATCCCGCTCCCTATTCTCCTCCAGGTGGCTGTGGGAAACATGCTGCTGTGCGTGGAGCCCTTTTCCGAGTGGGACCCAGTGCTGGACGACACGGTCTACCTCTGGGATGCGCTGCGCGACGAGGTCAACGCGTCCTACTCCACGCGCATCCCCGCGCTGCACCCGTGGAAGCTCAGCACGCGCGACTCGCAGCAGCTGCTGCTGCGCCGCATGAGGGACGCGGATCCGTCGCTCGACGAGGTGTACCGAGAATTCTTTTGTAATAACACTGGTGCATAGTAGGGAGGAATAATCGTCGTAATTTGTACGGTATTGTCGTGGTACCGTATGTGTTCTTGACATGCCATGAGTAGTGAGCCCACCCACCAGGGGGGAAAATGTGGAGCAGTTGAATGTGGCGAAAAAAACAATGGGGGAGGGGGGGGAAACTGCCGAGTTTGATGTGTTATGGACGAATTTAACCTTGGTAGTCTTGTGTAACTAGGGCTACGGGCTTTATGAAACCTTGCTTGTTCGCGGCAACAGCAAAAAGGCACAATACCACTGTAACATCCACAAAACAAAAAGGCACCACTGCGGTGCACTGCACCGTAACCTAAACCCCATGCGTCAGGGTAACCAGCCCTCCAAAAAGCTTCCCACCAGTGGACCTCAATTCATCAATAACCCTATTCCAATTGGAGCCCAGCGAGCCGATGAAATAATCGCTCTCAGACGTGATTAGCAAGTTGGCAAAGATTTCAGCTATGGGCTGCTGGCCTGAGAACTGCTGCTGCTTCATCTGCTCCACGTCTGTTGCTCTGTTGCTGCTGGCGTAGAGGAAGGTCCAGTCGGGGAAGGTCTCTGCTGCTGCCATTACCGACTGGTGGGGAGTGGGGGGAGGGGAAGGTAGAGGTGGGGAATGCGGGGCAAATGAGTGCAAAGAGTTTTGCGTTGGTTGCCCCGTTGCTGGTGGCGTAGGAAGGTCCAGTCGGGGAAGGTCTCTGCTACTGCCGTCACCGACTGGTGGGGAGGCGGGAGGGGGGATGGGGGAAGAAGGAAGAAGAAGGGGGCAGGGGGGAAAAGGGGGATGTAACACTTTCGTACGTCACCTCACCTCCATCTTGCGGCTGAGCCAGGCCAGGCCTACACACATACTGTAGACGCTGCATACACAATCATACAATAATACACAAACATTACACAATAACATACACAGGTGTGTATCACTTTCATACCTCCATCTCGCTGCTGAGCCAGATGTTTTGAAGGTCAGGCTGGTGGCGATGCATGCCCTTGCATGCCCTTGCATGCCCTTGCATGCCCTTTCATGCCCTTGCATGCCCTTTCATGCCCTTGCATGCCCTTTCATGCCCTTGCATGCCCTTTCATGCCCTTGCATGCCCCTTCATGCCCTTGCATGCCCTTTCATGCCCTTGCATGCCCTTTCATGCCCTTGCATGCCCTTTCATGCCCTTGCATGCCCTTGCATGCCCTTTCATGCCCTTTCATGCCCTTGCATGCCCTTTCATGCCCTTTCATGCCCTTTCATGCCCTTTCATGCCCTTTCATGCCCTTGCATGCCCTTTCATGCCCTTTCATGCCCTTCCATGCCCTTTCATGCCCTTTCATGCCCTTCCATGCCCTTTCATGCCCTTTCATGCCCTTTCATGCCCTTTCATGCCCTTCCATGCCCTTTCATGCCCTTTCCTGCCCTTTCATGCCCTTCCATGCCCTTCCATGCCCTTTCATGCCCTTTCATGCCCTTCCATGCCCTTCCATGCCCTTTCATGCCCTTTCCTGCCCTTTCATTCAACTCTAAAGTCACCGCCTTACCTCCATTTCACTGCTCAGCCAGATGTACTGCAGGTCAGGGCGGTGGCGGCGCATGCGGTACGCGAAGAACACAAAGGTGGCGAGGGAGTGAAGAGTCATCTCGATGCCCTTGTCGCCCTGCCGCACGTGCATGCTGATCACTGGCCGTAGCACGAACGGCAATGCTCCCACTTCTTGATACACCCGAGCGCTTTCCTCCCATGTGCATGTGGCTGGTGGTTGTTGTGGTGGAGGGTTGGTGCTGCTGCTGCAGCTGCTGCTGCAGCCGGATAGGCCTTGCAGTGGCCAGGTGTGCGAGGTGAGGGATGGTGGGGAGCGAGAGGCGGGAGTGTAGGGAGGAGCGGCAGTGGGAGGAGGGGAGACGAGAGGGGAGGAGGAAGAAGGGGAGGAGGTGGAGGGAGGAGGGGTGATGGGAGAGGAGGAGAGGAATCGAATATCATCTGCTAAATCGGCAGATGGAGGCTGGGAGGGGTCTTGAGAAGAAGGTGACGAGGAGGAGGAGGAGGAGGCGGGAGGAACAGTGCTGCTAGCACCGCCGGTAGCAGCAGCTGCAGCAGCTGCAGAGGCGTTGAGTGCTTGTAACAGCTCGGCTTGTTTCAGGGCAACGGATGCCACTCGGTCTGCTACCAGGAGCCCGTACGCGGAGTGGCGCATGCGGTTGGTGGCGTGGCACAGGTGCGGGGAGGGCCAGCGCAGCATGAAGCGCAGTGCCTGCGCTCGCCACCAGCGCGCCTGCAGAGAGAAAGGGGGGAAAGGGGGAAAGGGGGGAAAGGGGGGAAAGGGGCGAAAGGAGGCTTGAAACTTCGTTTTTTGTGAGATTGCAGCTGCCTGTGGCTCGAGCGGGACAGTGGAGGGCCAGCGCAGCATGAAGCAGAGGGCCTGGGGACACGGACACCACCTGGTTTGTGAGAATTCTCAGAAACCAGCATGAAGCAGACGGCCTGGGGACACGGACACCACCAGCGCGCCTGCCGAGAGAAAGGGGAAGAAAGGAGGGTTGCGGTTTGATATTGTGGAAAAACTTCTGAGGCGCGTCAAAGTTCTCAAAAATCGACTCATCACATGCGGAGGGATGCGGTTTGGTATTGCGGAACAACTTGTGAGGCGCGTCAAAGTTATCTCTCTACACGCGAATACTATGACATGGAATAGCTGTCTCATTCCGAGGCGGCTCAAAAACAGCTTTCTATAATGTGGGGCACTGGGAGGGGGAAGGGAGTGGGAGTGTGGAATAGCTGTCTCTGGCTGCGAAGGGGACGGGGAGGAGGAGGGGGTGGGGGTGGGCGAGGGGATGAGGGGAGAGGAGAGGGAGGGTGAGCAGGTGGGGTTGGAAGAGGTGGGAGTGGGGGTGGGGTTGGGCGAGGGCATGAGGGGAGGGGATGATGGGAGGGGGAGGGTGAGGGGAGGGGAGAGGGAGGGTGAGGGGATGAGGGTGGGGGGTGGTTGAGGGAAGAGGAGCAAGACGTCACGAGGACCTGAAGCGAATGAAAAAACGAAAAGAATGGGTCGTTCTTGCGTGTGGGGATGAATCGGACGGCGGGTTGGGATTGAGTCTTGAGACGAGGCAATGAGCAGGGACTGAAGGAAAGAGGAG
Organism: Closterium sp. Naga37s-1; assembly: GCA_947471745.1. Taxonomy (NCBI): domain Eukaryota; kingdom Viridiplantae; phylum Streptophyta; class Zygnematophyceae; order Desmidiales; family Closteriaceae; genus Closterium; species Closterium sp. Naga37s-1. The sequence continues at coordinate 6,704,733 of CANJKZ010000051.1, read as the reverse complement.
GGAGAATGAAACAAGACTATATCCTCCTCCTGGGAGGCAAGAGCAACAAGAAGGAGCCCAGCACAGCACAGCACAGCACAGCACAGCACAGCACAGCACAGCACAGCACAGCACAGCACAGCACAGCACAGCACAGCACTTGTGGCAACAGCAGAGTGACACGGCAGCAGGAGTGCCACGCACGCACAGCAGCAGACCTGTGCTGAAATGACTAGATTTGAAACGGACCTGTGTCAATTAAAGTGGTCCTGGCCTTGCGCCTTCCCCAGAAGAGGGTGAGTTGTGAGGCGATGGAAACGACAATGAAAACATAGTTGAAAATGGAAGGGAAGGTGGGATAGGGGAAGAGCCAGGGGAAACGCACCTGCCCCCATGCAAAGTACTGGCCCTGTATCCTCCCCAGCTGCTGTATTGTGAGTGGCCGGTCAAGGGACGGTGCACCCCACAGGCTGCAAGGGTGGGTGAGAGGATGAGGGAGCCATGGCACAGGGAACGAGGATGACGATACAGAAATTTATGCGTGCATGCACACAGGAGAACTGTAGGAACATGCGCGGCCAAAGAAACAGGAAAAAATGGAGAATGAGAAAACATGCACCCCCGCTCCACCCATCTCTTCCAACACACACAACTCCCACATCCCCCACTCCCTCTTCCCCTACCCATCCCTCCCCTTTCCACACACACACTCTGTCCCTCCCTCCCTCACTCGCCTCCTCCTTCCTTCCACACCTTTCTCACCGCACGCCTTCCCCAACCACTCATGTAACCTTCCCATACACGCGTCCCTTCAAAACAGCAGCCCCGTATTGGCTCACCTCAACCACAAATGTTTCCAAACCCTGCGTCTGCTCCCACTCCCCCTGCCCACCGCCTCTCTCATTCCCATGACCCTCCCTCCCTTGCACCTTCTATCTCGTCGCTCCCTGCTTTCTAAGAATGCTAAGAAACACTACCCCCTCCCCTGCTCTCCCTCACCTCTCCCTCTCCCTCTCCCTCCGAGCCCACTCACTCACTCGGTAGCGCTCACTTCACCAAACAGGCCTGTATTGGCCACCTGCACTACCAGCGCATCCGACCGCAGAATCCGCTCCCTCCCCCCACCCACTCTCCCTCCCACCCCACACTTTTGAGTCGACTCAAAAGTCATCCCTCCCAGCCCGCCCTCCTCCCTCCCCCCCCCCCCACCCACTCACTCACTCGGTGGCGCTCACTTCACCGAACAGCCCCGTATTGGCCACCTGCACTACCACCGCATCCGACCCCAGGATCCGCTCCCTCTCCTCCATCGCCACACCATCGCTGTTCACCACCTCCCCCTTCGCCTCCGCTGCCAGTGCCACCTGCAAACACGCGGGGGCGCCTAGGGGAAAGAAGTAGCACTCTAGGTTGTTGCCTAGGCCCAGGTCTGGGGGAGGGAGGGGGGAAGGGGGAAGGGAGGGGAGAGGGGAGCGGGGGGAAAGGGAAAGAGCGGGGAGGGGAGTGAGGATAAGATATAGCAGTCTAGGTTGTTGCCCAGGCCCAGGTCTGGGGGGGGGGAGGGGGGAAAGGGGGTTGGAGAGGGAAGGGAGAGGGACGGAAAAGAGTGGGGGCCTAGCGGGAAGAAGTAGCACTCTAGGTTGTTGCCCTGGCCCAGGTCTGAGGGGGGGCGAGGGGTGGGGGACGGGGAGGGAAGGGGAGGGAGGTAAGAGCGGGGAGGGGAGTGAGGGGAAGAAGTATCACGCTAAGTTGTTGCCCTGGCCCAGATCTGGGGAAGGAGGGGGAAAGGGGGGTGGAGAGGGAAGGGAGAGGGATGGAAAAGAGTGGGAGCCTCGTGGGAAGAAGTAGCTAGCACTCTAGGTTGTTGCCCTGGCCGAGGTCTGGGGGAGGGAGGGGGGAAGGGGGAAGGGGGAAGGGGGAAGGGACGGGAGAGAGGTTAGGGGGGGGGGGGACGGAAAAGAGTGGGGACAGCAGGGGAAGGGGAGGTGAAGGAGGGGAAACGAAGGAAGGAGGAGGACAAATTGGGGTGTTGAAAAAGGAGAGAGAGGCGCCTGTTCGCTCTTCCCCATGCTCGTGCCGTCGCTGTTCACCATCCATGGATGGATGGATGGATGGATGGATGGATGGATGGATGGATGGATGGATGGATGGATGGATGGATGGATGGATGGATGGATGGATGGATGGATGGATGGATGGATGGGTGGATGGATGGATGGATGGGTGGATGGTTGCACTGTGAAACAGGAGACCAGAGCTTCCAAGAAACAAAGCCTTTCTGTAGTGCACCCCCTGACTTCACCATACAAAGACTAAGGCTTACCTCGGCAGGCCTTAGTTGGCCAATCAATCTGCACTCTCTCGCTTCACCACAGGGATGCGGCGTTTCAGGTGTCTCAAAAGCCCGCACAGCCCTTTTCCTTCCCTCCCCCCTCCCCCCCCCCCCGCCCCTTTCTTGTTCCCCATGTCCCCTCGTCCTCTTTTGCAGCACTGCTCAGCAGCACGTATTCCCCCCCCAGGCCTGCAAGCCCCAATGGAAGCTTCCCCCCTGCCTGCACGCACCTCTACACGTCTGAGTGGCGCGGTTGAACGTCTCTGGTTCGACAACTCCCTCTTTTCACCCCGCTCCCTCCCACATCCCCCATTCACTCCGCCAGTCCCCCTGCCTGCGCGCACCTCTACAGGCGTGAGTGGCGCGATTGAACGTCTCCGGTTTGATAACAAGCGTGCGGTTGAAGCGCACAGCGAGGCTGAGGAACGACGACATGATGTGCAGCTGCGACCCCAGCCCGTGCTGCCGCGTCGCCCACACCGTCACCACCAGTCGCCGCCCGCTGCAGTCCGGCGGCGCGGGGAACTGGTTTGCCCATAGGTCCCGCTGTGCTGTGCGCGTCTGGCCGAGGTTTGCTGCGTCTGGCCCGCGGATCTGGGGAGAGGAGGGGGGACGGGGCGGCGGAGGAGTGGGGGGAGGAGGAGGAGGGAGGAGTGGGGGGAAAGGGCGCGGGGAGAGGAGGGGGGAAGGGGAGGGGAGAGAGGAGGGGGGAAGGGGAGGGGGGAGAGGAGTGGGAAGAGGAGGGGGAGAAGGGAGAGCGAACAAGGGGAGGGAAGAGGGGAGGGGACGATGAATGGGGTGGGAGAACAACAGTGAGCACCCTATCGTGTCTATATTCAAATTCCCCCTCTTTCTCTCTCAACTCCCTCAACCTGACCAACACCCCACCTGCCGCACCCCCAACCCCCTCACTTCCACCCTTCCCCACCCTCCCCCCCTCCCCACTTCCCCCCAAAGCCCTACCCAAGGCGTTTGCGGGGTGCAGTTGGCGGGGGGAACGGCGGCGCTGCACTGGCAGCACTCCCCCGCGCGCGCCCACGCGGGCGCCTCCCCGTTTGGCCCCCTAGCCTCCGCGCGAGCGCGCGCAGCCGTGCGCGCGCCGCAGTCCTCCAGGTGGGGCGCGGGGGGCACGCCCGGGGGGAAGGCGAGCGCGGCGGGCGGGGATAGCGAGCCGTTGGCGAGCCCATAGGCGGTCTCCCAATCCTGGACGTGGGGGAAGGGGGCCCGGGAATGGAATGGGCGCAGGGGAAGGGAGAGAGAGGGGGGAGATAGAGGGGAGCGGGTGGGAGGGGGTGGGGTCAGGGGAAGAAGGGGAGACAGACGTACAGAGGGAGGGGAATTTATTCGATACATTCAATCAGGTTATGCGTATCAGGTGGCATGTTTGGTATCAGCACAGTGAAACCACGGCCAAACCTTGACAATGACTAATATTTGTCGAGCAGGCAGGATGGTCAAGCAGGCCAGGTTGAGGTGGAGTGCGGTGATAAGCGGTGCTGGTAAGCACAACGGAGGGGGGTCCTAAAAGAGTGGAAATTAATCGCGATTGCTTGACAGGGTATCGCTGCACGAATACAAAATGATACCTCGAAGAGTTTTTTGGCGCGTTCCAAGGCCACTCGATCGCTGCTGACGTGGCGCATCGCGCCGCCACTGCTCGCCGTGATCTCCGCGATCAACGGCGACACGGCGACGCAGCACAAAACGGCCCACGTGGCAAGTGACACGTGTTCCGGGACCGCGTGGAGGGCGCTTCTCCGCCGATGCGGCTCGCGGGATCGAGATCTTTGTTGGTAATGACACCGATGGCGCGATGAGGGATGAGATGATGAATTCAAAGACATGGTGACAGATGGCTGAAGGGTATTGGTGGAGTCGACGCGAGAATGGGTCGCAGGAGTGGCGAAGCGAGACGGAAGAAGCCGACGACGAGAGCGGATAGAGCAATCTGACAAGTTCTTCGTTGAGAAATACGACGAGCTGGCGAAATGCGAGGAGCCCTCACCCATTTCGCGAAGCTGCTGATCAGGTAAAGAAGACTGGTCACGGAATACAGTCTAGCAACCGCTGCCGCCGCCACAACATATTGAAACGCGGTCTAATAGAAAAAATAACAAATTACTGCCCGAGGGAGCGAGCCGATCGATCGCGAGATAAGCTGGGAAGAAATGTCGAGGGGGGATAATTTCCTGCGGATTTTGAGTGAAGCGCAAAATGCGGGTGACGACGGTGCGCTGCTAGTTGTGTGGTCTGATGCGTTCTGGTGGTGATCGTATGCGGGGTGGGTGATCTGGCTGGTCTGTTTCCGAATTGTGGCGACCGGGTGGTGACGAGAGCTGGATACTCTGTAACAAAGTTCGGGCCTGGAGAAGCCTATGAGGTGTCTGCTCGGTGTGATTGGTTGGGGGATGACTATCGCTTTCTGGTCAGGTACAAATGAGAACTCTGTCAAGGGAGGCAAACTGTAGATATTCGCATGGCTCACTGTATATTTCTCATATTATGTCTAATACCGTACTACCGTTCAGTCTCAAATGACCGCTATTTGACTACTAACAAAGCACCAGCCAATGAAGAAACATTCTACAAGCCAATAATAAATGTCACCAGTCTCCATCATTCATGGCAATGAAGGGATAAAATAGACGTCCGCTTGTAGAACGAAGCTCATTCATCAATCTACTCCAGTTGGACCCAAGGGTCCCAATGAAGTAGTCACTTTGCGCAGATATTAGTACACTCGCAAAGCTTATAGCCACAGATTGTGCGTCATCATATTGCCGTGTGTCTTTGGTGGATGAATCTTGCCGGGCATTCTTGGAGTATATAAACGTCCAGTCCTTGTACTTGGCGATTCCATCAATCACAGCCTGCACCAAAATTCAAATGATAAAAAGGGATAGAATACACTATCAAAGACTATCATCGAAAAAGCAAATGCATGGCAATTCACACATATTGAACAGCACACGCCGACATGCACAAATCTTCAGGAACCAGCCCTAGCAATCAACAAGCCGCAACCCACACACTCCACACACTCGTGCATCCCAACCCTCACCCACCCACCCACCCACCCACGCACCTGAGACTCGGTGTTAAGCCACACATAAGACAGATCCGCACGAATGAGCCGCAGCCGGTTCAAATAGAAGATATACAAGCTGAGCGGCATGAGCTGCATCTCCTCCACCTTGTCACTCTGCCGCACATGCAGGCTCACAATCGGACTCATCACATACGGTTCCCCGCCCACCCCTTCAAACATCTCCCTCAGGTACACCGCCCGCTTCTCCCTCTCCCCGCCGCCGCCGCACGCGTCCTTGCTGCACGCGCCGTGCGCCCAGGGAAACAACCCCTGGGACTGTTTAAACGACCCTTCCCGGAATGGCACGGCAGCAGCGGCTGTGGCCTGCGGGGACAGTTTGATGTTGCTGCGGGCTGCATCGCCGGCCGTGTCCCCTGCGAGTTCCCGGAGGATCTCTGCCCGTGTGACATCGAAGCGGGCGAGGCGGGCCGCCACGCGGTGGCCGTAGGAGGAGTGGCGCACGCGGTTGGTCACGTGGCAGAGGTACGCCGAGGGCCAGCGCAGCATGAAGCGCGTGGCCTGCGCTCGCCACCAGTGGACCTTAAGCGGGAAGGGGGTGGGAGAGGGGAGAGGAGGGGGGGGATGCAAAGCAGATGAGAGGAGGGAAGGCCCCAGAGGAAGAAGGGGAATGGATTCGGCATGACTCTCTGAGGTCACAGTGCATGGTTTGGGCTTGCCACCTGGGATGCAGAGCACGTGTGAGAGACGAGAAGGGGGAAACCGGGGGTATAACCAGCAACAGGAATGAGCTCAGCTTCTCCCTCCCTCCTTCATCCGCCCAACCAACCATCCAGCCTGGTTGCTGGCTTTTCACTGTGAGGAGCCGCTAAACGAGGATGTGGTTATGAGACGTGCTTGCAGGGGACAGGGTGCTGTTCCAAGGGAGATTCACGCACAGTGAACTCCGAGGTTTACCTTGTGCTTGTACGACTAGTTGACCTGTGCTGCAGCCAGCCATCCAGTCTCTCACTGCCCACACCACATGCACCATGACAGTATGCCAGCACCCACACAGCATCACACCACCACATGCCACTGCATACACACCTGCAGTGCGGGTCCCTTCTGCCACTCTATGCTAAGGAGTGGACATGCCATGCCATGCCACACAGAGCCCGGCTGTTGCAGGTGCTTTGAGACGTCCCGAAACTCGCAGTTGAAACACATGCCAAGGGCACCTGCATTTTGGGACTTTTCGGAAGTGCGTACCTGCATTGTGTGAGCCTTGTGCGACTCTGTGCCTGGAACATGCCACACCGTGTCTGGCTGTTGCCATGAGGTGACTTATGAGTCGACTCAAAAGTCAATGCTGGTACTTTTCAAAACTGCGTACCTGCATTGTGTGTGCCTTGTGCGACTCTGTGCCCGGGACATGCCACACCGTGTCCGGCTGTTGCCATTGCGCCCCTCCCCATCGCCTGCCACGCCAAGAAATCAATGCGTGGGCAGCGGGGGAGGAGCAAGAGGAAAGGGGGAGAGGAGAGGGATGGATGGGAGAGGAGAGAGGGGGAGAATGGAGGGAAGAGCGAATTAGGGGGAGAGGCGAAGGGAGAAGGGAGGGGGGAAAGAAGAGGGGAGAGGGGATCGGGAGTCACGAGAAAGGGAGAAGGGAAAAGGGAAAAGCGAAAATGGAGAGGAGAGTGGGGAAGCGAAGCGGGGAACGGGAAAGGGGGGAGCGGAGAGGCGAGAGGGGAGAGGGGAGAGGCCCAGCCCAGTTCACAACAGCCCTGCGTAACCCACCCCAACCCAACCCAACCCAACCCAATCCAACCCAGCCCAACCCACTCCAAATACCCCAACCAAGCTCAACCTGATCCCACCATGTGATAGTGGCCTTCATCTCGAGGTCATCGTAAGGCATGTAATCCAGGCAGGCAAGGGAACCACGTGTGGCGACCAAGCCGAGGGGAACTTCGAGTCGACTCATGAACCCACCATGTGATATTGACTTTTGATTTGAGTCAACAAATTTGAGTCGACTCATGAACCCACCATGTGATATTGGCCTTCATCTCGAGATCCCCATACGGCATGTAATCCAGGCAGGCGACCACGTCTGACGACCCCGCCACCTGTGAGGCAAAGGACTGCGAGCACTGGAGCGCCTTGCTGTCCTTCATCTCGCGCACGATCTGCTGGCACGCGGGGTCCGCGAAGGAGAAGAAGAAGCACTCCCACTCGCCGTACTGCCCCGCAGCTGCTCACGAGATGATGCGGGTATGTGAATGCATGGGCGGGGGATGTGGGGGGGGGGGGGGGGGGGGGGGGGGGGGGAGGAGAGGGGCAGGGCGAGTTGGCTATTAAAGATTCTCAGGCATCAACTTGCACTGGAGCGCCTTGCTATCCTTCGTGCCGCGCGCGATCTGCTGGCACGCGGGGTCCGCGAATGAGAAAAAGAAGCACTCCCACTCGCCCTACTGCCCTGCGACTGCACAGGCCGAGCCGAGGTGATGCATGCATGGGTAGGCTTGAGAAAAATCGCGAACCCCTGTTCGGTTCGTCACAAACGCGTTCGTGACAAACCGAACGGGGGGTTATTTTTCCCCAAAAACATTCATGACAAACACCCCCAGTTCGTCACAAGCGCGTTCGTGATGTTCGGGGCGTTCGTGATGTTCGGGGCGTTCGTGATGTTCGGGGCGTTCGTGATGTTTGGGGCGTTCGTGATGTTCGGGGCGTTCGTGATGTTCGGGGCGTTCGTGATGTTCGGGGCGTGTGTGGGACATGGGGTGAACGCAAACGCGTTCCCCCTTAAAACAGGTTTGCTGCAAACCCTACGGGTATGTAGTGAACCAACTCGTCATTTGAGCTCAAATCGAGCTTAAATGAGCAGATCCAATATTGTTATTCCCTCCCTACACACAGCCGCCCTAGAAACACATGAATTAGAGCATTTCAGTTTAGGGTAGTTAGTTACCAAGGAAATGCGTTTGTGGTCGACATTTTTCAGGCGTTTTTAAGTGAGATGGTTCGATTTTGGCGAACAGCCACTATACTATCCTTAAATAGTGCCTACTCTAAGCCATTAGGGAGTTTAACTTCGTTTCGCCCTCGTTTCGGCGGTTTAGGATGGCACCCAAACCCGAACAGGTTCGAGTTCGCCTCAAACGTCTAAAGAGGTTCGTGGCAAACCGTAAGTGTTCGCCTGGGACCACGAACACGCGAACGCCTATTTCAGGAATTTGGTTCGTGGCAAACCGTAAGTGTTCGCCTGGGACCACGAACACGCGAACGCCTATTTCAGGAATTTGGTTCGTGGCAAACCGTAAGTGTTCGCCTGGGACCACGAACACGCGAACGCCTATTTCAGGAATTTGGTTCGTGGCAAACCGTAAGTGTTCGCCTGGGATCACGAACACGCGAACGCCTATTTCAGGAATTTGGTTCGTGGCAAACCGTAAGTGTTCGCCTGGGACCACGAACACGCGAACGCCTATTTCAGGAATTTGGTTCGTGGCAAACCGTAAGTGTTCGCCTGGGACCACGAACACGCGAACGCCTATTTCAGGAATTTGGTTCGTGGCAAACCGTAAGTGTTCGCCTGGGACCACGAACACGCGAACGCCTATTTCAGGAATTTGGTTCGTGGCAAACCGTAAGTGTTCGCCTGGGACCACGAACACGCGAACGCCTATTTCAGGAATTTGGTTCGTGGCAAACCGTAAGTGTTCGCCTGGGACCACGAACACGCGAACGCCTATTTCAGGAATTTGGTTCGTGGCAAACCGTAAGTGTTCGCCTGGGACCACGAACACGCGAACGCCTATTTCAGGAATTTGGTTCGTGGCAAACCGTAAGTGTTCGCCTGGGACCACGAACACGCGAACGCCTATTTCAGGAATTTGGTTCGTGGCAAACCGTAAGTGTTCGCCTGGGACCACGAACACGCGAACGCCTATTTCAGGAATTTGGTTCGTGGCAAACCGTAAGTGTTCGCCTGGGACCACGAACACGCGAACGCCTATTTCAGGAATTTGGTTCGTGGCAAACCGTAAGTGTTCGCCTGGGACCACGAACACGCGAACGCCTATTTCAGGAATTTGGTTCGTGGCAAACCGTAAGTGTTCGCCTGGGACCACGAACACGCGAACGCCTATTTCAGGAATTTGGTTCGTGGCAAACCGTAAGTGTTCGCCTGGGACCACGAACACGCGAACGCCTATTTCAGGAATTTGGTTCGTGGCAAACCGTAAGTGTTCGCCTGGGACCACGAACACGCGAACGCCTATTTCAGGAATTTGGTTCGTGGCAAACCGTAAGTGTTCGCCTGGGACCACGAACACGCGAACGCCTATTTCAGGAATTTGGTTCGTGGCAAACCGTAAGTGTTCGCCTGTGACCACGAACACGTGAACGCCTATTTCAGGAATTTGGTTCGTGGCAAACCGAACGGGTTCGGTTCGCCAACCTGTGGTGTTCGTTGAGGTTCATGTCATGGCAAACACGTTCGTGTTCGCCATTTGCTCATGTCTATGCATGGGCTGGTGGAAAAGGGGGGGAAGGGAGTGTGGGGAAGGTATGGGAGTGTTTTTGCGATGTTGCTAGAGTTGCGTGCAGCCGTATAGCTGCAGAGGACGATGTGACGTATGCACGCGCATGCATGGGCGCGCAGGAGAGGGTGTGGGGGGAGGGTATGGGGGGAGGGGTTTGATATGTTGTGCACGTTGGGTGGAGGGCAAGTCACGCATGAACACACATGGGCAAGACAGGGAGAGTGGAGAGGGTGGCATGAGAGGGCATTTGAGAGAGTGAGTGAGTCAGCCAGTCACTCACTCAGTCAGTCAAGGTAACCTGTCAGTGTCAGACAGTCAGTCAGCAAGTCAGTCAGTCAGCAAGTCAGTCAGTCAGCCAGTCAGTCAGCCAGTCAGTCAGCCAGTCAGTCAGTCAGCCAGTCAGTCAGCCAGTCAGTCAGTCAGCCAGTCAGTCAGCCAGTCAGCCAGTCAGTCAGTCAGTCAGTCAGCCAGTCAGCCAGTCAGTCAGTCAGCCAATCAGTCAGTCAGTCAATTGATCAGCCAGTCTTACTCAGTCAGTCAGTCCCTCCCTCCTCACCTTAACACCCAGCCTCTTTCAACCCCTCATACGCCTCCCTCCCGTTCATGCCATGACAGTACTCACAACAACCACCACACCCATTCCTCCCTTTCATCGCCCCCCCTTTCACAGCTTCCCCCCACCACCACCCCCTCACTCCCCCAACCACCCACACGCAGCCGCTCCCGCCTCCCCCCCCCTCCCATCCTCCCATCCTCCCTCCGTCCTTCTTACCTTTACAGCCAGCCTCCTCCGCGCGGCCATACGAGCCCGGGATGGCGACGAGCGTGCGGTTGAACTGCATGGCGATGCTCAGGAACGCGCCCATCACATGCACCTGCGACCCCACGCCGTGGTGGTTCTGCGGCGCCCACTGCACCACCAGCAGCTTCCTGCCCGCGCACTTGCGCTCCGCTGGAAACTGGTTCTCCCAGATCTCCTTCTGCACCCGCCGCGTCATCGCTAGGTTCTCGTCGTCCGCTCCCCGCACCTGGTAGGTTTGGAAGGTATGGGGGTGGTTCGGGCGCGGGAGGGAGAGTAGGGGGTGGAGGGGGAATGGAACGGGGGGAAAGAGGGGGAAGGGGAGGGGGAGGAGAGGAGGACGCGGAAGGGGAGGGGGAGGGAAGGGGAGGAAGGGGTGGGAGGAGAGAGAAAAGGAGGGGAGAGAGGTGATGGGGTGGCACGTGAATTGCCCCACCAACGCTGCGATGTGGCTACAGGATTAGAAGAAAGCAGAGTAGGTGTGTACAGAGAGGAGGTTGACTTTGCTGGAAGTGTTTTAATGCGGAGAAGGATGAGAGGGAGCAATTGTATCAGAACGACGCAGTTTGGGAGGAGATGAGATGAGCTGTTTTGGGAGAGCAAGCACAGCAAGCAAGGCACGTGCATGGGAGTAGCCTGAGATGTGTAAGAAGACACGATGCACAATCAAGGGCGGGCGGGCGGGGGGACGGGAGGGAGGAAGGGGTAGAGGGAGGGAGGGAGGGAGGGAGGGAGGGAGGGAGGGAGGGAGGGAGGGAGGGAAATCACAGAGTGTGTAGTGCATGATGAAGCTCTTTCAACAAACAACATGACACTGTAAAGAGAGAAGCGACGTCTGACAAGAGGAGCAGGACGCCAAGTGGCGAAACAAAGAGGGGGAGGGCGAGAGGGTGGGTGAGGGTTGGTTGAGGGGTGGGTGAGGGCTGGCTGTCGGAGTGGACGGGGGCGGTAGACGCGGTAGATGAGAAGAGCGAGACGCTGTGATGTGATGGGCAGTAAATGTCAAGGAGCGGGAAACAGGTGCTTGCGCCCCTCCCCACTGCTTGCCCCCCCCCCCCCCCCCCCCCCCCCCCCCCCCCCCCCCCCCCCCCGCTGCTTGCGCCCCTCCCCACCCCACTGCTTGTCCCCCCCCGCTGCTTGCGCCCCTCCCCACTGCTTGCCCCCCCCCGCTGCTTGCGCCCCTCCCCACTGCTTGCCCGCTCATGCTCCTTCCGCACCCGCGCTCACATCTCACCCGCGCCCGTCACACCCGCGGTTCAGTCTCACCCACGGGGGTTGCGGGTTGCATCCGCAGCACTTGGGCGGGCGCGCCCATTCCGGCGGCTCCCCGTTCGCCCCGCGCTGCTCCGCCGCCAGGCGGAACGCCGTGCGCGCAGAGCAGTCCTCGAGATGCGGCGCGGGGGGCACGTTGGGCGGAAGGGAGATGTTGGCGGGGGGAAGTTGGTTGTCCTCGTGCAAGCCGTAGATCGACTCCCATACCTGGTTGAAGAGAGGAGGAACGGAGAGGAGGAGAGGAGGAAAGGATAGGACAGGAGGAAAGAAGAGGAGGAAGGGAGAGTTGCGGGGAGAGGAAAAAAGAAGTGGGCGGGAATGGAGGGGGGGTTGAGACGAGGTGGAGGGATGGGGTGAGGATGGAGAGGGAGAGTAAAACGTGGAGAGGGTGAGTGAGAGAGGATGGAGTGAGACTGCGAGTAGAATGAGCGAAGTCGAAACTCCGTAAGTTGAATCAGGCTAGAGAGATATCCGCAATCTTAGACCAGTTACGCAGTAACACCGGGAACAGACACCGAACTCCAGATTTTCTGCAATGGGCTCCAAGCAATTATCGCAACGCAAGTAGCGCAAATGGCGCAGACAGAGCAGACAGCGGAAATAGCAGGGGATCGCACGATCGAGTAGCGCAGATAGAGTAACACGGGAAATTTTCGCGAAGACGCTGGATGAAGAAAACGGCGCAGCTAATTGACTGACGAGAGGTGAAATCTACTCGATACAGTGACGAGGGTTGGCACTGACTCGATATAGTGACATGACGTGCTCGAAGCCGGACTCTCCTCCAACGGAGTGGCTGCTTGGATCAATCGGTTCCGACGCGCAACGTGCCGGCACCTCGAAGATAAGGCAAAGAATTAAGAAGGGGATCGCGCGAATCGCGGAACTCTCTGATCGCCGTGCCATGACTCTGACCAATGGTGTGGACGGAGCTTATAGCGAATGCTGGGTAATTCTGAGTGGTTAAGTAGAGCACATTATCTTCTCGTAACGGACCCGAAAAAAGCGGAGGTCGAAGAGAAACTTAACACTAGAACAAAAATAGGTGGTACCGAGAAATGGCGATTGGCTCAGCTCCAAGTCAGTCTGATCTACCAGTGCCTAGTCCCCATTCGGGCCAGTAACACGTGACCCCAACGGGTAATTCCCCATAATATTATCGCACTCAGACGCCAATTAAACCATCGCGAGGCGAAGCACCGGAAAATCCGAACATAGCCGGGTTGATCAGACCATTATGAACGTTGATAGGCTTGGCTTGGAGGAAGGGGAGAAGGCTGAGGAGAGGATGGATAAATGCGTAGAAGCTGCGTAGGGAGCGGGGTTGTTGGGGGATGTGTGCACCTTCAATTGCATCTTAGTTTGGAATCACGAACTCCAAGCTAGCAAGAAGGGTCTCCTGGCCTGAGCTGTATATCGGAGACACTATTAACGAAATTATGACAATTCGACGATGGAACACGGCAAGGACGAATCAGACAGCAGCACCACATCACTCCATCCGCGAGCCACAAGCAAGCGGTTTTGGTCGCCCTCATCCCGTTTTCCGTTTCCACCAGGAGCTCAGAAAAAACTAGGAACTAAGAAAATGCATATAATCCGTAATGTTATGGGTGCTATTCAGCTCCTCCTCCCCTCTTTCTCCCTTCCCCTCCCCTCCCTGTTTCTCCCCAACTCTTCTTTTCTTCATCCCTTTCTTTCATCCATCCATCGCTCCATTCGTCGGGTAGTCCCCACCTCCCTTCATCTCATCTCATCCCCAAGTTGTTTCTGCACCCTTGCTCTCCTCCCTCCCTACCACCCTTGCTCCTTGCTCCAACAATCCATCCTAGCACCTCACATCCTCCCCTTGCTCCATTCCTCCCTTTTTCTTTCCATACACTCTTCCTCTCTTCCACCCTTCCAAATTACAACCTTCAAAACCTTCTCATAATACGCTCCCAACTCAAAAGTCCGATCATAAACACACCGTTCTCGTAATATAGACTCTGACATGGGCCTACATACACACCACATGGAAACGATAATCACAGGCATGTACAGGTGAAATCCACGGATAGACAACAGCTTCGCCGCACTAAGCCAGTGCGATGTTGCTTTACACCGTACAAGGCCGAGTCTTGCTGTGTTGAAAGAGTGAGCATGATCCCCCTCTCAACTGTGCTCAACGGCCCTCAGCAGCACGTCACTGCCGACCACCTTCGCACATCCAAATCAACAACACTAGCAATGATGGCAAGGAGGATCCCGAAAACAGATTTTGGCGGACACATTCAAGATCCGCCACTTATTGCACTGCCCATGGAATACTGTCCTCGTGCCCCTGTTCCCTTTATTTAGTCACTCCATCCCATCAGTTCCCTTGCATTGCTCTCCTCCATTTGTTCCGTTTCCATCCCACTTTCCCAGAAAGCCTCCACGTCAAGGTCCCGCAAGCTCCCCAGGTGTGCCACGGCAGACTCAATGTTCAGCGCGTCTTGCCGCATCTGTCTCATTGACCGACCACTACTACGGCAGCCTCCGGCTCCTTCCAAGTGAGCTTGCTGCTCCCTGGTCACACTGCAAACGGTGCTGCCCGGATCAACACTTTGTGAAACAGATTCCGCCGAAGAGCTACTCGAGTCCGGTTCAAGATGATGCTGGATCCAGGAGCCCGAACCTAAGGTTCGAATGGCCGCTCCAGAGCCTGGCGTTCGGCAGGGGGTTGGGGGCGAACCCATCCGGGTTTGGGGTGACATGGACTTGGTTCGGGCCATTCCGTGATGGCGAAAATCGCCGTGACGCCGATCTTGGACGCCATAACGAGGATGCCATAAATCGATGTTTCTTTCATCAGAGATGGGCGTAGGCGACGTAGTAACACTATCATTGGGGCTCAGGCTTGGGGTATACGCATCCGAATCAAACGGGTGGCGCAGATAATCCCTCGGCGACCCCACGCGCACTGAGTCGCTCAGCGACGTCCCGCCATCTTGCGACTTGACAAGCGACACTCGCGGTGAGGTCGCACAGAACCTCGCGGGGTGGTCGTGGGCGTGATGGTGACTCCCATTCCGAGCGACGAGTTGAGGTACTGGGGGAGGACGAGGAGGCGGAGACGATGACATCAAGAAACACGAAGAACCCGCGTCGCTCTCGTCTTTTTTGTGCGTCGCCGTCGTTGCGCCGATATGATTATTGCGTTGCATGAGGTGATACGTCTCCCCGGAGGTCAAGCGACATTGGGGATGGAGCGGCGCGAATCCTCCGCTTGGCGACGAGCAGAAAATATTGTGGTGCGGAAACTCTTGTAGAACGTCGCCGGCGACAAGGATGGGAGCGTCGTAGAGTCGCACAGAGCCATCCGGGAGCAGCACTACAGAGGACGTTGCATCCATGCGGTTTATCTCATCCTCAACTTGGTGCGGCCTTCTACGTGGTGTGGAAGTGGTAGCCTTGCGGGCGCCTGGCGGAATGACGGGACTGAAGGGATGTCTCATGTTGGGAGTGAAAGGATTTCTCATATTCGTACCGTGGTAGCTCTAGAGACATGAACATTGATGCACCTCAAAGATGAACTTGCTCGAAATATATCTTCGCTGACGAAATTGAACGGATTAGTGAAAAACGTCGCGGCGCGGCGCTAAGAACTGGAAGGATAGGCCGTTTGAGCAACTTTTCGTGGGAAGACAGCGGGGGTACCTGTTGCCAGATGCTGTCAATGCTGGATGGAATTTCAAGCATGAGTAGGGGAGTGGGGCATTGCATTCAGCTTGGTTTCGCCAGCTCGACACAGGTCCGCAATGTTGTCAGAGCAGCAGGCTGACTCAGGAGGGCTGGGGTGCGCGAGGAGAAAACAGACGCGGCGCACGTGAATCGGTGATTGGCCTTCTTGTGGGCAGACTGCCCTATGTATTTTCAAGCATTTCCGGAAACCAGAATGTTGTACTCAAACATTCCACCAAACATTGGTCGGAACAACACTGTATGCTATATTTGTGTGTAAAAACGTTTCTGTCCATCTCTGTCCATCCAAAATACAACACGACTGAGCCTTCTTCCATCCTTTTTGTACCTCACATCAGTGAAAATAGAAACGGAAATACACAGGATGCTCAGCTGTTGCACGCAAATTCGGTCTGCCCAATTTTGACAGCCTGCCCAATCGCACTTGGTACCAGCCAGTTGCACGCACGATACAGGCCCATATTTTGATCGTAGCCGTTCAACATACAGCTTATCACGCTGGCATCCGTCCGTTCGTGATATATTTTGAAGACGCTGGTTACATTTCTTCACCTGCCCACTACAGTCCCGCTTTTGCTCGTGGCGAATGTTGGCGAGCAAGCGAAATAGTTGTTACTCACTAAACACCCAACGGGTAAAGTTGCGAGTATCTAACGGACATCTGGTGTACAATCGAAAAAAAATCCAATGGCCTCAACTGGTGTGGGTGAGGCTACAGAAGGACGCGGGGTGCCTGAAAAGCAAGGCTATAGGTGGGAGGTCTGATACACCTGATTCCCATTTCAGTCCTGTTCCCTATCTTTCTCTGTGCTCCTCTTTCGAGCATGCGCTCTCTTCGGGGGGAATGGGACTGTATCTGGGTAGCCCAGCGTGTCTTGTCTGGGGAACTCGATTAACCTATTCGAGGTCAAGAATATCTTAGCTTTGTCGTGGGCTAGTAACGCGCGGGCCGTTGGCTGTGAATGTCGACCACTGGGCATATGGAGTGGGAGCAGCATGTTCAGAGTGGGCGGTTGAGTGAGCATTAGGGTGTACTGAAAGTCAGCCAGTGTACACCGAATTCTCAAAGTTTCAACTGTTATTTTTCTCGCTGAATTGCTTAGCCCGTCGAGTCTGTTTTCAAGAAATAGTTTCGCCCAAAATTTAATTATCTGACGAGTCTGGTTAGGACGAAGACTGGGCAACAGACCAGAGTATCAATTGGGTCAGCATAGAGTGTCGTGGTCGAACCCTTGGGATGTGATTTGCTAAAGAAGAGTACCCTATGGTACGAAAATTATGCAGACAGATTCAGTTGAGAGTACCTCCGGCGTCGTACAATATCACAAACATTGCTGTACTTGACCTATCGGAGCGGATGTAACTCGGATGGTGAGATTGGTACACCCACGCAAGTTGACGTGGCAGACACAGCAAAAGCTGCTAATGAAAGGACCAATGCCCGCTGAACAAGACCAAGGGTTATGAGTCATGACTTCATGTCCTCGAAAACTCTTGGGCATGACGTGGCGAAGGTGCGTGCGAAGAATCGCCAATATCCAAAAGCAAGCTGCTTCATTACAAAACTAGTTTTTTCCCGTTTCCCTCATCAGAGCCAGCCTCATCCTCATTTTCAGCATCAGCCTCAAGGTCAGCTTCACTTCCATTAATCTCCATGTCAACCACAAAGTCCTCAAGGTTGAGATCAATGTCAGCAGCAGCAGCAGCAGCATTATCTCCCTCATTGCCAGCAACGGGCACCTCCTTAGTAGCATCCATCTCTTGACCAGAAGCCATGAAACAGGTTAAGGAGAGGAGATCTCAACAGATCTTATAATAATCTTTAAGAAATCTGATTACCCTTATAGAATAATCCAATACAGAATCTCTTAAGATTGACTTGTTTGCTAAATCTCTCTATCACCTCAATGATAGAGCAAGATATACTCAAAAGAGTAATCCTCAACAAGTCCTTGTGGATCTGAAGATACACTCTTCTACCAAAGGTAGATTAGAATCTTCCACCAAAGGTGGGTAAGAGAAATGAATCTCTTCAAATTTCTTCACAATGTTGATGAAGAAGGGGAGCTCCTTGTAGATCTTGTAGCTCCAATGGTGGTTTGAAGAAATTGAAGTTGAAGATGTAGATCTTGAAGATGGTTTTGTAGATCTTGAAATTTCTTCAATATCTTCAAGATCTTGATAGCTCCTTGGATGAAATCCTAGATCCACAAGCTAGGATCCTCTAAAAAAAAATAATCCAAGTAGCAAATGGCCACACAAGGCCAAGGAAGAACCTTTCTCTAGATACCAATGTAACACCCAAGGCTATTATAATAGAGTTACAATGCTTTTATAATAAATCTCAATACAAGTTGAAGCTCTAACTAGCTCCCAATAGCCTTGGAGGTGTCAATCTTCTTGAAGGAGTTGTTGAAAAGGCTTGAGAGAATTGTGTAGGAAGGCTTGTGAGAGAGCTCTCAATGACAGGCAAAACAATCCCATTTCCAATTGTTTAGTTGGAGTGGGAGGTTGAGAATGAGCTTGCTTAGCTCAGACCCCCTCAATACACCCCTTGGGGAACTATCCCAACCATGGTTTCCATGGTGGGATGGTTCCTAGGCTTGGAGCCTATGTGGCAATTGTGTTGGGTTGGAAAACCCAACTTAGAACCATTCAATGGTTGTGTTTAGGATAGAGTAGATTGTAACACTTGTTTGGCAGTTTCTGATTGGTTGGAATTCCAACCTTCAACATTCTCTTGGTTGAGTTGGAAATGTTCCAAACCTCCAAAGTTGAGGCTTGGCAAACCCAAACCAAGTTTCATCCCAACCAACTCAACCATCTTCTCCAACTCTTCCTTTGTCGAGAGAAGTTCTCAACAATTGACTTAGAGAGAGATCGATGGTTGTTAGCTCGGTAGTTAGGGTAATACGTTACACTCCTCCCCCCCCAGGTGGCAACGTCCCCGTTGCCCTAGGGTGCTTCTGAGGACGAGTGCTTCGAGCACGGCGCACCACATTACGACCAGGGTCAACCCTGTCCACTGGTTGTGGGCCTGCTCGTAGAGCCAGGTCTTCCATATACGCTTGAACCGCTGCTTCGGTCAAGTGTTCCTCAGGCTCCCAAGAGTTGTGTTCCGGCCCATAGCCTTTCCACTGAATTAGGAACTCACGAACAGTTTTGCGGCCACGTTGTCGATCACGGTGCGTTAGCACACGCTCGACTTCGTAAAAGAGTTCCTCCTCGAGAGCGATGGTTGGTGGCGGTAAGTACTTGCCTTCTGCAACGTACTTATTCAACAGAGACACGTGGAAGACGTTGTGAATCTGCAATGTCGCAGGCAATTTGAGCCTATATGCGACCTCACCAACACGTGCGATCACCTCGAAGGGCCCAATCCAACGAGGGAAAAGCTTTCGTGCTCCCGGGATCTTGAGACGAATGTTCTTCGTACTCAGTAATACTTTGTCGCCAACTGCAAAAATGACTTCCCGGCGTTTCATGTCGGCATAGGACTTTTGCCTCTGTTGGGCAAGCTGCAGCCAATGGCGAGCGGACTTCAATGCCGCTTGCTGATTTTCAATAAAGTCCTTTGCGGCAGGGATTTTGAGGTTCTTAATCCCATGCGTCGCGGGGGTTGTGGGGTGCCGACCACAGTTCAGGACAAAGGGTTTCTCATGGGTGCTTTCATGCACAGAATTGTTTACAGCGAATTCCACGACTGGCAACAATTCATCCCAATCGTCCTGAGCTGGGCTTATGAAAGAACGAAGCATTTGCTCAAGAGTGCGGTTGGTCCGCTCTGTCTGTCCATCCGTTTGCGGGTGGAACGCAGACGACATCTTGAGTTTCGTTCCGAGTGTCTTAATGACCTCTTGCCAGAACCGGCTTGTGAAGCGCGGGTCTCGGTCAGACACCATCAAACGAGGCAAACCGTGTAAGCGGAAAACGTGCGACACGAACAACTTTGCAGTATCCTCTGCGGACACGTCAGTCGTCGTGGGCACGAAGTGCACCATTTTGGTCAAGCGATCTACAAACACTAGTATCGCTGTATGACCATCTCGCGTCTTGGGGAGATCGGTGATAAAATCCATCGATACACTCTCCCAAGGTTCATCGGGAATCTCGAGTGGTTGAAGCAAACCACCAGGCTTCTGTGTGCTTGGCTTGTGCCGCGCACACGTGTCACAGCGAGTTACAAAATGCTGGACCTCAATGCCCAATCCCGGCCACCAGTATACATCACTGAGGGCCCACCGGGTTTTCTTGACACCCAGGTGTCCTCCATAGTGGCGTGCACCTCTGCTAGAATATCATTCCGTAGGTTTCCCACATGTGGGACAACAATTTCTTTCTTGTGCTACCAGAGCTCATGCTCCCACAAGAGATCCTTTGTATTCTGTGGGTTCCGAAACCAAGGGTCAATATCATACCCTGCGCGAACGCGTTTCAGAAAACCACCAAAGGCAATCTCACTCACTCGAGCAGCTGCGAGGATGTTGAAACAAGCAGCAAACACTGTTTCATGTTCAGTATTATCAACACCCGTTGCTGCACCAATCGGCTGTCTGCTCAGAGGATCAGCCATGTTCGTCGAGCCCGCTCGATATCGAATATCATAGGTGAACCCACTAAGGAGTTCAGCCCATCGAGCTTGACGACGGGTGAGTGTGGCTTGAGTGGCAAAATAGGTGTTCGGACAGTGGTCGGTCGTGACCACAAAGTCAACACCTTCGAGATAACATCTCCATGTTCGTAGCGCATGCACAACTGCCAACAATTCTTGTTCGGAAGTTGTATAGCGCTATTCAGCTGGTGAAAGCTTTCTACTCTCAAATGCCACGGGGCGTCCTTCTTGCAAAAGAACTGCTCCAATCCCTACTGCCGAGGCATCAGTTACCACCTCGTAGGGCTTGGACGGGTCTGGCAAAGCCAGCATTGGAGCATTGGTCAGCATGGTTTTCACCTCCTCAAATGCCTTCTGGCATTGATCGGTCCACTGCCAAGCATTACCCTTACGAGTGAGGGCAGTCAGTGGAGCGACTACGGAGGAATAATTTTCCAAGAAACGGCGAAAATAGTTCGCAAGTCCAAGAAATGATCTGACCTGTCCCACGCCCTGTGGAACGGGCCACTGTTGGACTGCCGCCACTTTCTTTGGATCGACTTTGAGGCCATCGTTGCCTACCAAGTGACCAAGGTATTCCAACTCGCGTTTGTAGAAGTGACACTTCCACAATCGAGCAAAGAATTTATGCTCTCGCAGTTTTCCTAACACCCATTTCAGGTGTTGCGTGTGTTCTTCTTCAGTCTTCGAGTACACGAGGATGTCATCCAAGTATACCAGGACAAATTGGCCAATTGCTTCCCGAAACACATCATTCATTGCTCGCTGAAATGACGCGGGAGCATTTGTCAAGCCAAAACTTAACACACGCCACTGAAAATGTCCGAACGGCGTTCTGAAAGCCGTTTTTGGAACATCTTCTTCGGTGATTCGTAGCTGATGATACCCCTGAGCTAAGTCCAGCGCACTGAACCACTGAGCTCCTTGGAGCCGATCGAACAGATCCTCAATTCGTCGTAGAGGGTATCTGTTCTTCACCGTAATCTTGTTCAAGGCACGATAATCTACGCACATGCGTAATCCTCCGCCCTTCTTGTTAACGAACAAAATTGGTGCTCCGTAAGGGGATGCACTGGGTTCAATCCATCCTTTTCTGAGGTATTCCTCGATCTGTTGTTTGGCCTCTTCGTACTCAGCTGGACTGAGGCGATACAGAGGTCGAAAGGGTGGAACCTTTCCTGGTTCAACAGGGATGGTGTGACCCACTGCGCGGTCAGGCGGAAGTCCATCAGGGATGGTTTCAAACACTTCCTTATATTCCTCTGCCAGAATTTGCATCTGAGGAGGGAAATTCTCAATTGCTGGCTCCGAGGCCTCAGCATTCTCAAGCTGTACCACGAACAGTGTATCAGCCGACTTAACAGAATGCCCGAACTGGTTGGCCAACACACACAGCACGCTAGGACGTTCAGGCGTCTGTGTTTCAGTGGGCAAAGTATCATTGACTTGCCACTGGATTGCCTTTCCGTTCTTGTTGAACGAGACAATGTTGTACTGGAAGTCCAGAATGACTTCGTTGGCTCGCAACCAATCCATGCCCAGGATGAGGTCGACACCTGACAAAAGTGGTAGGACATATACGCGAACTGCTTCGCTATAGTCCTGTACATTCATGTCGATATGTGTCTGTCCTTTACTTGGAATGACACGATCGTCACCCAAGCGGATGGGACATGACGGTCCTACAACGAGGACGTTGCGTGTCGTAACCCAAGTTTCATCAACAAGGGAGACCGACGCGCCTGTATCGACGAGAATCCTTGCTTCGTCTCCATTCATGCGTCCAGATAACAGTAGATTCTGTTGGAATCTTGGACGGATGGGACAAGCGACAACAAGTTTAGGAGGTCGATAGTACACCCTAAATTTGTTGTGAGCACGTCCAAACCTTTGGGATGTGGTCCACCAAACATGGTGCCCTTTGTCCCATGTTGCCAGGATATGCCATTCATGAAATCGGCGGAACAACTCTCCTTTCACGATTCGAGTCACCAATCCCACTGACGTGAGCGGATGCTCTTGGACACAACGGTCCACAATATCCATGATTGCTCGCAACTCTTTGAACGAGCAAGAGATGATTGAAAATTTATCTCTCAAAAATTCAATTGAAATGTTTTCAAGTGGGTACGATCGAGTTTTAAAAACAGTTTTTTCATTAATAGAAGAGGCATACAAACAAGCGATTTTGCATGATGCAAGCTTCTCTAGCTTTAGCAAATCCTCATCACGAAGGACATAAGCCTCATCTACTCGATCTCGCTCACCAACTAGGTACCCACCCCCTAGTTGGACTTCGGAAAATCCTTCAGGCCCGAAGGGCCAGAACCATCCGGCTTCTTGCCCTGGTTGGGCTTGCCGGAGTTCTTGACGGACTTCCTCCAACGGCAGTGATAGGACTTGTGCCCGAGCTTGCCACAGATGCGGCAGCCCGCCGGGGGCTTATCCTCATCCTGAGGATCCTTGGCAGGCCCAGCATGGGCCCTCTTGGACTGAGTCCCAGAGGATTCCCCCTTCTGCTGATAGGGCCTCTTCCAAGAGCCACTGCCCCTGTGTGCCTGAGTCCTGTTACCACCCCCCCTAGGGCCTTCGGCACTAGGCTGCTGCTGAGCACGAGCGTGAGTCATGTACGCACGGAAATTCACATCCGTGTCAATGACCTGCTCCTTGCACTCCTTGTAGGTCCTCCACTGGTGCTCCCCACGCACAACATGCACACGCTTGATGTGCTCAGGGAGTCCCTTGAAGAACTGGTGGATGACCTCGCTCTCAGGAAGAGCAGTCTTCAGCAGCGACAGAGTTTTCTCAAACTCCTTGGCGTACTCGCGTACAGGCTGGTCACCGCACTGGATGTTCTCCAGGCGGCTACGCACCTCGAGCGCCGGGGGCTGACTCAGGAATGCCGCCAGCATGGCAGCTTTGAACTCCTCCCAGCCAAAAGGATGGCCATTAGCCTCTGCGTGGCGCTTGTTGGCATACACCAACTTGCTCGCAGTGTCGTCCAGGGCAAGGGTCGCAGCGACCACGCGAGCCTCGCTACGCACATTGTGGATGGACATAAAGTCCTCCGCAATGGAGAGCCAAGTCTCAACGTCAGTTTTGCCATGGTCAAAACGAGGCAGGGCCGAAGGGCAGGAGCCAAAAGCAGTTGCTGCTGTAGTAGGAGGCTCAACACGTGCTCCAGTAGGAGGGGGAACAGCAGAAGGAGCATCAGCAGGTGCAGCCCGGCTGTTAGCGGCGTTGGCAACTCGCTTTGCTGCAGGAGCAGGCTGGTAGAGGTTTCCACGCCGGATCTCCCTGTACTGGGCCTGAAGCACAGAGATGTGTTTATCTTGCTTCTTGAGCTCATCCTGCACGAACTGGAGAGTAGTCTGCAGGTCCTGAATGAAGCTGGAGGTGTCGTTCTCCTTAGGGATCGACTGCACCTCCCTGGTCAGCTGCTCAATCAAGGCCTGAAGCTTAACAGAATCAGCCTCCAAGTTCTGGATGCGGCACTGTTGCACTCCAATGAGAATATTCTGCTCCGTGAGTTGAGTCTGGAGCTTGACAGCAATGTTCTCAGTCTCATTGGAAACACCCTCATCAGAGCCAGCCTCATCCTCATTTTCAGCATCAGCCTCAAGGTCAGCTTCACTTCCATTAATCTCCATGTCAACCACAAAGTCCTCAAGGTTGAGATCAATGTCAGCAGCAGCAGCAGCATTATCTCCCTCATTGCCAGCAACGGGCACCTCCTTAGTAGCATCCATCTCTTGACCAGAAGCCATGAAACAGGTTAAGGAGAGGAGATCTCAACAGATCTTATAATAATCTTTAAGAAATCTGATTACCCTTATAGAATAATCCAATACAGAATCTCTTAAGATTGACTTGTTTGCTAAATCTCTCTATCACCTCAATGATAGAGCAAGATATACTCAAAAGAGTAATCCTCAACAAGTCCTTGTGGATCTGAAGATACACTCTTCTACCAAAGGTAGATTAGAATCTTCTGTCAGAATGTTATCTTATGCTCTAGCCTGTAGTGGGGTGCTCTATAGCGAGTACAACCCTTCTAGGGTTTCCTATTTGTATCCCCATTCTTGCTAGTGCAATCTTCTTCTTCTCTCTTCTCTCTTTTAAACTTTAACATGCTATCAGAGCAGGTCGATCCCCTTGGATCGATCCTGTGGGTGGGCTCACCACCTTGTTGCTTCCGCTGCAACTGCTACTGCTACTCTCTGTGCCGCACGCTTCGTGGCGTGCGGCAGTTTTTTCTTCCCGCCGTGCGCCCCGAGGCGCGCGGCGGTTTTCTGCCCGCCGTGCGCCCCGAGGCGCGCGGCGGTTTTCTGCCCGCCGTGCGCCCCGAGGCGCGCGGCGGTTTCCTGCCCGCCGCGCGCCCCGAGGCGCGCGGCGGGTCGCGCGACCCCTACAGCCCCGTCGCGCGGCCCCTGCAGCCCCGTCGCGCCGCCCAGGGGAGCCGCGCGCGGCCCCTGCAGCCCCGTCGCGCCGCCCAGGGGAGCCGCGCGCGGCCCCTGCAGCCCCGTCGCGCCGCCCAGGGGAGCCGCGCGCGGCCCCTGCTGCCCCGTCGCGCGGCCCTGCTGCCCCGTCGCGCTGCCCAGGGGAGCCGTGCGCGGCCCCTGCTGCCCCGCCCCGTCCCCGACCTGCCCCGGCCCCGACCTGCCCCGGCCCAACTCCCGTCGCCTGTCGAGGCGACCCTGGGGGGGGCCGCCGGGGGCCGCGCGTTGCCCCCCCCCCCCCCCCCCCCCCCCCCCCCCCCCCCCCCCCCCCCCCCCCACCTCCCTACCCTGTTTTTAGGGTTTGGGGGGTAGTGGTTGGGGGGTGGCGGTTGGGGGGTGGCGGTTGGGGGGTGGCAGGTGTGTGGCGTCGCCTGCTCCTCCTCCTCCTCCGTCTCCCTGTGCTGCAGCTGCCGCTGAGGGGGGGTGGACGTGTTGGAGCCGGTGGAGTGGTACTAAGGGGGGGTGAAGGGGGAGTGGAGCTAGCGGTGTAGCAGCGGGTGTGTGCCAGGGGGGAGTGGGATAGTTTGGGGAAGCTGAATGGAGGTTGCCGTCGTGTCGCCAGCAGCACCTGTATTCCGGGGACTTCGTCCGGTAGCCCAGTCGTAGCCAGCTGTGCCAGCCGCCCGTGGGTCCGTTGCTCGTCTGCCGCTACTTTAGCCGCGGGGCCTGTTACTCCTGTATTCCGGGGACTTCGTCCGGTAGCCGCTGTGCCAGTCTGCCTCCTGTTGCCCGTGTGTCTGCAGCTTCAGCCGTCGCCCCCTATCTCCTCTCCTCTCACTCTCTCTCCTCCTCCTCACTTGCCCGTTGTGACTACCACTAGCTTTGCTCATAATTGTGAACTTAAACTATTGCTTCTTGAACTTGTGCTCAGAATGTGTGGTGACATTGTGATCCACCCTGAGCTTGTACTCCTTTGCTTCCTCTGCTGATTACACCCCACTTTGGCTATGGGGGTGTGTCAGAATGTTATCTTATGCTCTAGCCTGTAGTGGGGTGCTCTATAGCGAGTACAACCCTTCTAGGGTTTCCTATTTGTATCCCCATTCTTGCTAGTGCAATCTTCTTCTTCTCTCTTCTTTCTTCTAAACTTTAACATCTTCCACCAAAGGTGGGTAAGAGAAATGAATCTCTTCAAATTTCTTCACAATGTTGATGAAGAAGGGGAGCTCCTTGTAGATCTTGTAGCTCCAATGGTGGTTTGAAGAAATTGAAGTTGAAGATGTAGATCTTGAAGATGGTTTTGTAGATCTTGAAATTTCTTCAATATCTTCAAGATCTTGATAGCTCCTTGGATGAAATCCTAGATCCACAAGCTAGGATCCTCTAAAAAAAAATAATCCAAGTAGCAAATGGCCACACAAGGCCAAGGAAGAACCTTTCTCTAGATACCAATGTAACACCCAAGGCTATTATAATAGAGTTACAATGCTTTTATAATAAATCTCAATACAAGTTGAAGCTCTAACTAGCTCCCAATAGCCTTGGAGGTGTCAATCTTCTTGAAGGAGTTGTTGAAAAGGCTTGAGAGAATTGTGTAGGAAGGCTTGTGAGAGAGCTCTCAATGACAGGCAAAACAATCCCATTTCCAATTGTTTAGTTGGAGTGGGAGGTTGAGAATGAGCTTGCTTAGCTCAGACCCCCTCAATACACCCCTTGGGGAACTATCCCAACCATGGTTTCCATGGTGGGATGGTTCCTAGGCTTGGAGCCTATGTGGCAATTGTGTTGGGTTGGAAAACCCAACTTAGAACCATTCAATGGTTGTGTTTAGGATAGAGTAGATTGTAACACTTGTTTGGCAGTTTCTGATTGGTTGGAATTCCAACCTTCAACATTATCTTGGTTGAGTTGGAAATGTTCCAAACCTCCAAAGTTGAGGCTTGGCAAACCCAAACCAAGTTTCATCCCAACTCAACCATCTTCTCCAACTCTTCCTTTGTCGAGAGAAGTTCTCAACAATTGACTTAGAGAGAGATCGATGGTTGTTAGCTCGGTAGTTAGGGTAATACGTTACATATATAGTAACTTCTTGGGATGCGAAACAACCACCTGGTGCAAATACTAGTATGTGACTTGGCGTGAGACTTCCAAGGCGTCCCAATGACGTCAAGGCGACATAACCGGCAGTATGTGGTCTACTATAGCCGCGTGCTCGCCATCGCTTTCCTACTTGTGAGTGCTAGGTGAGCGCAGCCGCCTTTCGAGGTGGTTTCCGCGTTTGATCAAGCTTTTTCTCCTCTTCTTCTTCTCCGCTGGACGCTGTAAAGACTTTCACGGCTCGTCCGTGCTGAGAATGTCCGTGCTTCCTCTCGCCTTCCTGCGAGTCCTATCCATTCGCTGCTTCCCGTTAACGCTTTGGATCTGAAGCTCCGAACTTCCAAGTGATTTCTGGTCGAGAGGGTCCATAAATAAAAGTTTTTAACCACGCGCACCATCATGACATGTTTCTGGGCTGACCTGAAATGCATTGCGGAATCAATGGTGGGATCTGATCCATTACCATCCTTGGGCCTCCTGCTCTTGAGCCTCATTCCTTGGGCTGGTACGCCAGGTTATATTCTTCCAAACCGCTCGTGCTCGCTCACTTCACCCAACCATACGCCGCTCACCGAATCTAAGGCGGTCTTATATTCCGCCAACCATGCCGCACACTGCTTGTCGCCAGATTCGTAGGGAGCATGGCGACAGACTGGCGACATGCTCACTCCCACCCTCCCATGCTCACTCCCATGCACTTACGATTAACAAGACCCCCAACCTAAACATTCCATTCTACCCCTTCTTCTTCTCCCCTTTCCCTGTTCTACCTCTTCCCCCTTTTCCCCCTCCCTGTTAGGGTGGTTCGCCACTGCCCTAGTGCTTACCGACCTACGCGCTTCACCTAGGGATGGTAGCACGACACTAGGAACGGTGGGAAATGTCGACCTAATGAGGAAAACCGACAGCTATAACGGTGGGGCTGCATGCTAAGGAGCTAAGGAGGGAAGGCGAGAAGAAAGCGGGAAAAACGGAATGGTGGGAGAGTGGGTTTCAGGAAATGTCGAGAAGACATTTCCGTAACCTAAAATGTCCAACCGCAACCGAACCGTGTTCGGTGCGAATGAGACAACCAGGTTTCGGTTCCGGTGTCGGTTTCCGAAATCGGTTCCGCGTGCGACTCGGGCTGAAACGCGGATGACGCGTTACGCGAGGCGCACATCACATTTCGAAATGCTTAAATGTGTTTGTTTTCAATCAGTTCTTTGTACTTCTCTGTTTTGAGTGAAATCATTCCTGAAAAACCAGAAATTCTCTCCAAGCATTTACTACCTTCAACGCTAGCCGGAGGCGATACCAAAACTAAGAGCTGGTATCAGAGCTTGGTTATCGTCGCGTCGAGCCTCATTATAAAAGCGTTGGAGGCGTTATATTTTTTAGAGTAATTGGAGAAGGCGAATATTCAACGACATGGGGAAAGGAGATGGAGAGACCAGTTCAGGGTCTTCAGTGAACACTGACGGTGCGCAGCTGCAGAGTCTACTCGATGCCCTTGCCAAGGGGCAAATCGTGGCCAAACCGACAATTGGCCTAAGTGAAGCTCAACGCTTCAATGGAGAGAACTACGGCACATGGAGGCTGAAGTTCATGCGACGCGCCCGGGAGGTAGATTTGTGGCATTTCTACAACCCAGAGGCAGCGACGGAGGAAGATGGACCTGCACCTGCAACCGCACAAGAGAAAAAAGCGTTCAAGAAAAGAAGCCAACAAGCTTTCTTTCAACTCTGCCATTTGGTCTCGGATTCAATCGCAGCACGACTCGACCCGTTCTCTGAGGAGGAAAACGCAGCAGAGAAGGCGTGGGCGTACATGGAACGAGTGTACCTCGGGAAAAACGAGGCAAAGATGACAGCAGTGAGGACGAAACTCATATTGCTGGCCATGGAACCTTCCGAGACGGTAGTGGACTACGTGGGCCGTGCTAAAGGCTACAACGACGACCTGACAGCTATGGGAGTGCCCGAATCGGAGAAGCAAATGATGAGCTACATCATTGGCGGCCTACCGAAATCATGGGCAGCAGAGAAGCGGATGCTGGCCTGCAGACGCCCGACGGACATGACGGACCTAGTGGAGTCCCTTCAAGACGTTGCGCTTATACGTGCTGAGGAAGAGCGAAGGGAGGCGCTGCCGGAAAATTTCAGCAACGACAAACCTGCCATGTTGAACGCAACCGGGGCAGGAAAATCATTTGGAAATTGCTTCCACTGTGGGAAGAAACGGCACAAGGCTGCCGAGTGTTACTCCAACCCAAGAAGCAAGAATTTCAGAGGAAAGGGAGCAGGAGCAACCGAAGAAGGTCAGAGGCCGAGAGGTGGATTTGCTGGAAACTGCAACCACTGCGGGAAATTTGGTCATAAGGCAATCGACTGCTACAGCAACCCGATGAGCAAGAGCTTCAAGGGAGGGCAGCAGCAGCAAAGGAATCACGTACCTGCGAAGATCAACGCCACCGAAGCGGAAACGAGCGACGACGACGTCATCCTCGGTGGAGCCCACAAGGCCAATGTTGCAAGCGCATCCGGAGCATGCCTGCTTGCAAAGGGCCTCAAAGGCAAGGAGTGGTACATGGACAGCGGATGTACCCAACACATGACGAACCGGAAGGAGTGGCTGCAAAATTTCAGAGCATCACCGATCCCGTACGTGCTGTTGGGAGACGAGGGGAAACTTCCTGTGAAAGGGGAAGGAGATCTAGTGCTG
The DNA here is from genome assembly GCA_947471745.1 of Closterium sp. Naga37s-1. Taxonomy (NCBI): domain Eukaryota; kingdom Viridiplantae; phylum Streptophyta; class Zygnematophyceae; order Desmidiales; family Closteriaceae; genus Closterium; species Closterium sp. Naga37s-1. The sequence continues at coordinate 6,675,193 of CANJKZ010000051.1, read as the reverse complement.
CAAAGTGCTTATGGTGAGGTGAAGCTGGACAACGTGCTGCTGGTGGACAAGCTCACACTCAACCTCATAAGCCAATCGCAGTTAGACAGCGGTGGGTGCAAGACCTTCAGTGACAAGGGCAGCATATGGGTGTTCGGTTCGGATTGGAAGGTGATAGCGGAGGGATCACGCAAGCAGGGGTTGTACGAGATGAAGCTTCACGAGAAACAGAGTGGGGAGAAGACCACGTACCTGGCTGAACCAGAAGCGGGAAAGGTAGCACGAGAGGAGCTCCGCACCAAGCTGGAAAAGGTACCGATTAAAGAGCTGCAGCAGCAGGCGCTTCCTATGGCAGCAGCAGTGAGCACGGTGGACGTCAACCTGCTGCATAGGAGGATGGGGCACGCTGGTCATTATCGAATTAAGGAGCTGATCAAGAAGAACATGGCAGCAGGAGTGAAGGTAGCTGAGGGTGGAGAGGAAAATCTGAAGTGCAGCACATGCGTGGAAGCAAAGGCAACGAAGGCACCACATCCCAAGCACGGAGTTCGTGAGCCATACGAGACGTTGGCGATTGTGGCAGCCAACGTATGTGGACCGATGCGAGTGGCTTCACGACATGGCAGCAAGTACTTCGTTACCTTCACCGACCTTGGCACACGACACACGTGGGTGACTGAGATCAAGAACAAGTCACAAGTCTTCACGAGCTTTCTCGATTGGCAAGCGGAAGCGGAAAGGCAAAGCGGCAAGAAGCTGAAGGTGTTACGCACGGACAACGGGGGAGAATTCGTCAACGCCGAGTTCAACACGTACCTGAAGTCAAAGGGCATACGAAGACAGCTCACGGTCCCGTACACACCTCAACACAATAGCATTGCGGAGCGAGTGAACCGATCACTGCTGGAGGGTGTGAGGAGCTTGCTCGCGGATAGCAATCTGCCTCTTCACTACTGGGGAGATGCGCTAGGCATGGCATGTTGGCTGAAAAACCGTTTACCGACAAAGGGACTAGCGGCGGATATTACCCCTCACGAAGCGTTCTACAAGAGGAAGCCGAATCTGGAGTTCTTACGTGTTTGGGGCTGCATGGTGCAATACCGTGAGGTGACGGGACCCGACCATAAGCTTCTCCCAAGGACCAAGTGGGGGATTCACGTGGGAATCTGCCCGGAGAGCAAAGGGTGGGTGATACGCGATGTGGAGACCGGAAAAGTCACGGCGACCAGAGATGTTACCTTTTACGAGCAAGACACCTACTTGGAGTGGAAGGGACGGAAACATGGAGCTGTTGCGAAGGAAGCGGCAGCAGCACCAACTCCACTGGAGGAGATGATAGATGGGAGTGAGAAGGAGGGGATAGGGGCAGCCAATGGAAGCGGTGACAATGACGACTACGAAGACCGCACTACACCGGGTTTCGATTGGGTGTGGGAGGTCCAGGAGCTGTCCTCACCTTCAACTGCTGTGGAAGAGGGTGAAGAAGACAATGATGAGGGAGAAGAAGCGGGTGACAACGCAACGAATGAAGCCGGTGAGGAAGAAGCTGAAATTTCAGATGTGGAAGAGAGTGTGGCTGAATCTGCCAGCACGGGGTACTCCGACCCATGGCGCATCATTGACACGGGGGACAATGAAAAGGTGGCAGCAGAGATTGAAGACCTACTTTCGGACGGTGCGATCGTCATTGGAAGGGAGATTGAAGGAGATTCCGTGCAACAAGGAGCGGATGATAATGCAGCAGCAGAGAAAAGTGGAGCTGAAAATGAGAATCAGGAGATGAGGAAAGGGAAATGAGTCAAGAAACCCAATCCTAAGTATGCCCAAATGCTTCTGACCTGCCGCAAGGACATTCACACCCACCTCCTCCTTACCACCACGGCAACGGCATTACTATCAAAGGGGAAGGTGGAAAGCTACAAGCTGCCCACCGAGCCTCTTACCATTGAAGAGGCACTGACCGGGCCAAACAAGGAGCAGTGGAGGGCTGCAATCCAGGAGGAACTTGATACCTTGGCTGAAAGGGGGACATGGGAGCTTGTGAACATGCCGGAAGGGAGGAAAGCAGTGGGAGTGCGCTGGATTTTCAAGATCAAAACAGGAGACATGGGGCAACTTGAACGCTTCAAGGCACGTCTTGTGGCTAAAGGCTACACTCAAGTGGAAGGAGAGGACTACGACCAACTCTACGCACCCGTTAGCAAGCTAACAACGGCAAGGACCATGCTAAAGGTGGTAACGGCACGTGGGTACTTCATGGTGCAGCTGGACATAAAAAATGCCTTTCTCTATGGCATTTTGAAGGAGACTATCTACATGAATCAGCCACCGGGGTGTGAGGACGGCACGGACAGAAACTGCAAACTCATCAAAGCACTTTATGGGCTGAAACAAAGCCCACGGGAGTGGTACCTAGCTATGGATGCGCAGCTGGAAAAAGGGGGGTTCGTCAAGAGCCAATGTGACCGGGCATTCTATTGGAAGGGAGAGGGGGAGAACAAGGTGTTCCTACTCCTCTACGTGGATGATATTCTAGTGGCTGGAGCGAAGGAAGAGAAGGTGGAGGAGGTGTGCACTCACCTCGCAGCTGTATTTCAGGTGAAGAAGATTCCAAGGACCACTCTCTTCCTTGGAATGAACCTAGAGAGGAACAAGGAGCAGAAGAAGTTGCTGCTATACCAGAAGAAGTACTTTCAAAGGTTGCGGGAGAGGTTTGGAGGTCAATGCAAGACCAAACCAGTGACAACACCTCTCAGCGGCCTTGCAGACAAGGAGGTCGATGTGGGAGCAGAGATTGAGGCATGGGGCAACAGGGAGAGAGCGCTCAAAGCTTACCAATCCATGGTAGGCTCAGTCATGTACCCGGTGTCATGCACACGGGTTGATGTGGCCTATGCTGCAAGCTTTCTTGGACAGAGGGTGTTGCAGCCCGAGGGACGCAAGTGGAAGGAAATGGAGCGGACTATCACTTACCTCCTGCAGCGGGACGAGGAGGGGCTGCTGTTTGAAGGTGGAGAGGAGAGCCTAGAGCTAGTGGGGTATGCTGATGCCTCACACGGATCAGACAAGATTGATGGGAGGGGAGCCTATGGCTATGTCTACCTCCTTGGTGGAACGGCAATCATGTGGCAAGCCAAGAAGCTCACCGACGTCGCTCTGTCCACCACGGAGTCTGAATACATGGCGCTGTTTTATGCATGCCAAGAAGGTGGAGGTGGGAGCAGTGGAGGCGGAGGAGGCGGCGGCGGTGGCGGTGGGAGCGGAGGCGGCGGAGGCGGCGGCGGCGGCGGCGGCGGTGGAGCTGGTCGCGGCTCTGCACAGAGGAGTGGCTCCGATGGTGGTCAGCGCCAGCAGCAGCAGCGCACTCGTGAGACCCCGTCCCCCCAGCAGCTTCGTGAGTGGTACGCTGGGCGTCAGCGAGGTGGGGGTACGGGTCCCTGTACCTACGTCCTCCGTACTGGCGATCGCGCTGGTGAGCAGTGCGGGGGCTCGCACTCCACCCAGCGCTGCTTCGGCCGCCTGACGGACGCTTGGCGTCACCAGTTCCCTGACGCCACTGAGATCCCTCGCTGGGGAGAGCTGTATAGGGCGGGGGTTGCTATCTTTGATCTTGACTATGATGCTATTCTTGCTGCCATGTATGCTGTGTCTACCAGTGATGAGGGTGACTGTTACCTGTGTGTTCCGCCTGACCCGGGCATTGAGGCTGCTGCTCTAGGTGCTGGTGAGGCTGCTGCTCTAGGTGCTAGTGCGTCTGCTGCCCCAGGTGCTGGTGAGTCTGCTCTCTCAGGTACCACGTCGGCTCAGGCCTTACACACCTTCACCCTTGACTCGGGTGCTTCCCGCTCCTTCTTTCGAGACCGCACCACGCTTACGCCGCTTAGTCGGCTGGTTGCGGTCTCCCTGGCGGACCCCTCTGGGGGTCCTGTCCTTGCTAGCTTCTCCACTGTCTTACTGTGTCCGGCAGCCCCCTCTGGCACCCTGTCAGGTCTCTACCTCCCCTCGTTCTCTACGAACTTGGTGAGTGGTGCTGATCTACAGGATCGGGGGGTTGACCAGTTCACTCCTGCGAGTCAGCGGGTGACCCACTGTACGTGTGCTCGGACGGGCCGACACTTGGCCACGTTTACCCGTCGGCCGGGGTCGAGCCTGTACACACTGACTACTGAGTCTCCTCCGGTTGCTGCGTCTGGACAGGTAGCTGCGTCGAGTCAGGTGTCTGCTGCAGCGTCCAGGTCTGGTCCTGAGTCTGCTTCCTGCTCGTATCGTCTCCTGTCCCACCAGACTCTCCTCTGGCACCACCGCCTTGGTCACCCCTCCCTGCCTCGTCTCCGAGGCACGGCCTCCCGTGTCCTTGTCTCTGGTCTCCCCCGGTCCCTCCCTCCCCTCCCTCCGGGGCCTGCCCCTACCTGCGTTCCCTGCGTCGAGGGGCGGCAGCGCGCCGCCCCTCACTCCTCCGAGTTTCCTCCGACAGAGTCTCCCCTGCAGACTGGAGGTGCTACTGTTGCTGCTGGTCCTGGAGGTGCTCGTACTGGCGGTACTGGAGCTGCTGGGACTGGGGGTGCTGCTGGGGCTGCTGGAGTTAGTCCTGCTGGAGGTACTGCTGGAGCTGCTGGCGGTGCTGGAGCTGACGGTCCTGCTGGAGTTCGTGCTGCTGGAGCTGCTGGAGCTGCTGGAGCTGGAGCTGTTGGGGGTGTTGGCGCTGGTGGTTCTGCTGGCGCTGGTGCTTCTGAGGGTGCTGGAGTTGGCGCTGTTGGAGCTGGAGGTGCTGCTGGCGCTGGTGCTGCCGCTGGGGGTACTGGTGCTGTCCCTGCTGGTTCTGGAGGCGCTGCGCGGCCGAGGCCGTACTTCGTTCCGCTCCTTGCGCAGGTTCTTGGTCTCCCGCCCTCTACTGGCCCTGCTCCTCCCTTAGAGTGTCCACAGCCTGTCCAGTCGCGGTCACAGTTACAGCCCGCAGTTTCCGAGGTCATGGCCGTTTGCAGTTCAGTACGCAACGCATCAGCTCAACCTTCAGCCCCGTGTCTCCTTGCCAGAGACCTCCCCCACCTTGCGGTGGACGGGGAAGGTTGGCGATGCATCTGCGTTTCGGGTCTGGGGATCTCGGGCGTTTGTCCGCGACTTGTCTGCGGACAAGCTGCCCCCCCGTGCTGTTCCCTGCGTCTTCCTTGGCTTCCCCCCTGACGCGCCTGGTTGGCAGTTTTACCACCCCACCTCGCGCCGTGTTCTGTCCTCCCAGGACGTCACCTTTGACGAGTCGGTGCCTTACTACCGTCTCTTCCCCTACCGCACTGCGCCCCTCCCCCCGCCGCCGCTTTTCCTTGCGCCAAGTCCTCCCCCGGTAGACCCTCTCCCCCCTCAGGGTCCTGCCCCGTCAGGTGTGTCCCAGGTAGACGCAGTCGAGCCTGTCGAGGTGTCTGTTGACTCTGGTGCTGCTAGGGGTGCTGAGCCTGCGGGTGCCGGGTCTGGGGGTGCTGAGCCTGGGGGTGCGGAGCCTGGGAGTGCTGAGTCTAGGGGTGCTGAGCCTGCGGGTGCCGGGTCTGGGGGTGCTGAGCCTGGGGGTGCTGAGCCTGGGGGTGCGGAGCCTGGGGGTGCTGGGTCTGCTTCGTCGAGGCGGGAGCTACTCTCTCCACAGGAGCTGCGCGAGTGGTTTGCCCGCCGCTGGAGCCGTGCTGCTGGAGCTGGAGGTGCTACTATTGCTGCTGGTCCTGGAGGTGCTCGTACTGGCGGTACTGGAGCTGCTGGGACTGGGGGTGCTGCTGGGGCTGCTGGAGTTAGTCCTGCTGGAGGTACTGCTGGAGCTGCTGGGGGTGCTGGAGCTGACGGTCCTGCTGGAGTTCGTGCTGCTGGAGCTGCTGGAGCTGCTGGAGCTGGAGCTGTTGGGGGTGTTGGCGCTGGTGGTTCTGCTGGCGCTGGTGCTTCTGAGGGTGCTGGAGTTGGCGCTGTTGGAGCTGGAGGTGCTGCTGGCGCTGGTGCTGCCGCTGGGGGTACTGGTGCTGTCCCTGCTGGTTCTGGAGGCGCTGCGCGGCCGAGGCCGTACTTCGTTCCGCTCCTTGCGCAGGTTCTTGGTCTCCCGCCCTCTACTGGCCCTGCTCCTCCCTTAGAGTGTCCACAGCCTGTCCAGTCGCGGTCACAGTTACAGCCCGCCTCCCCCCTACCTGCTCCTTCTCCCTACACTGGTCCTACTGGAGGTCTTGCTGAGCGTCGTGAGCCTGCGTCTCGTCCTGCGTCGCCTGTTCGTGCTGCTCGCACTAGTGGTCGTGCTCCGCGTCCGTGTCCTCCTGCGGTCCCCGGCACACACCAGATGGCACTGCGTTCTTCGACTGCTCCTCTGCGTGTCCCGTTGCCGTCTCCTCCAGAGTCCTCTCTTCCTACTCTTGCTGACCCGGAGTCTGACTCTCTTCGTGCTGCCAGTCCTACTATCACGCGTCTCCTGGCTACTGTTGTCACTGACCCTTCTTTTGAGTCCACTGCTGCGTCTGCCTTAGTTGCTGAGCTTGTCGACTTTGCTGCTCGCTGTCGTCTAGACTACGCTGCTAGTCTTGTTGCTGAGTCTGAGTCTGTCTGTCCTCCGTCCGTCGGGGGTGAGTGTGCTCTTAGCACGGACGTCCTTGAGGACAGGCAGGAGGAGTTCCAGTGTTTTGCTGCTGCTGCTTTGCCTCATCTTGTGTCCACGCTGATTGCCCCTGAGGGAGACCCGGATGCACCAGACATCCCGACTCCTCGATCGTACGCTGAGGCGATCGAGGGTCCCTACTCCTCACAGTGGCAGTCAGCCATGGACGCAGAGATGGCTTCCTGGAAGTCCACAGGCACCTACGTTGACGAGGTTCCCCCACCTGGGGCGAACATCGTCAGTGGCATGTGGATCTTCAGGGTGAAGCGGCCGCCGGGTTCTCCGCCTGTCTTCAAGGCGCGTTACGTGGCTCGAGGCTTCAGTCAGCGGCAGGGAGTTGACTACTTTTAGACCTTCTCTCCCACCCCGAAGATGACCACTCTTCGGGTGCTGCTGCACATAGCCGCTCAGCGCGACTACGAGCTTCACTCTCTTGACTTCAGCACAGCTTTCCTGCAGGGCAGCCTGCACGAGGAGATCTGGCTGCGCCGCCCACCTGGCTTCACTGGGTCGTTTCCTCCTGGTACCCAGTGGAGCCTCCGGCGGCCAGTCTACGGTCTCCGGCAGGCGCCCCGTGAGTGGCACGACACACTGAGGACTACACTTGCGGCTCTTGGGTTTGCTCCGTCTACTGCCGACCCGTCGCTGTTTCTGCGCACCGACACCTCTTTGCCGCCGTTCTACATCCTCGTGTACGTCGACGACTTGGTCTTTGCCACTGCTGACACTGCTGGACTCGCCCACGCGAAGTCCGAGCTGCAGAAGAGACACACGTGCACAGACCTGGGTGAACTGCGCAGCTACCTTGGCTTGCAGATCACCCGGGACAGAGCACAGCGCACCATTACCCTGACTCAGTCACACATGGTGCAGCAGGTCCTTCAGCGCTTCGACTTCACGTACTCCTCGCCTCAGGCCACTCCTCTGTCTACTCGCCACTCGCTCTTAGCTCTGCCTACGGATGAGTCCGTAGAGCCGAGTGGCCCGTACCCAGAGCTTGTTGGCTGCCTCATGTACCTGATGACCTGCACACGACCTGACCTAGCATACCCTCTTAGCATCTTGGCACGCTATGTTGCTCCTGGGAGACACCGACCAGTGCACATGGCTGCAGCGAAGAGGGTGTTGCGCTACTTGTGCAGTACGTCGGGCATGGGGCTAGTGCTTGGAGGGCGACGTCCAGTGGTCCTCACAGGTCACGCAGACGCTTCTTGGGCTGACGACCAGGCTACGCAGCGGTCGTCACAAGGTTACACCTTTAGCCTTGGCTCCGGCTCTGTTTCGTGGCGGTCTACCCGCTTGTCTTCTGTTCTCGGCTCCAGCTGTGAGGCTGAGATCTACGCGGGGGCCATGGCTGCACAGGAGCTACGCTGGCTCACCTACCTGCTGACTGACCTAGGAGAGCCGCCTCGTTCTCCTCCAGTTCTGTACGTAGACAACAAGGCCATGCTGGCCTTGTGTCGGGAGCACAGACTGGAGCACAGAACGAAGCACATTGCTCTTCGCTACTTCCTTGCTCGTGAGCTGCAGCAGCGTGGTCAGCTGCGCCTTGCTTACGTGGCCTCTGAGGCCAACACTGCTGATATCTTTACCAAGGCACTTCCGCCTTGTGATCATCAGCGCTTCTGTACGATGCTAGGTCTTGTGCCTACTTGGCCTCACTTGCTCACTTCTTGACCTTGCTTGTACTGTGATCTTTTTATACCTGCACTTGCTTGTTTACCTTTATATATGATCTTGCATGTGAACTGGCCTTGTGGCCTTGCTCTTGTGCTCGGACTGTGTGGTGACGTTGTGATCCACCCTGAGCTTGCTTTGCTTTGCTTGAGTGGTCTTGTGACCTCTTGTTTCCCCCACTTTGCCTATGGGGGTGTGTCAAACTCATATGCTATAGTCTGTGTAGGCTGTAGTGGGGTAGACAATATGGGGTACAACACTTTTAGGTTTTCCTACTTGTACCCACCTGCTTGCTAGTTCATCCATTCCTTCCTCGTTTCTTCACAGTTTAACCATGGGATCATAACCCAGTGCATTTTGACTTGATCTTCCTACGGCGCCTACGGCGCGCGGCGGGATGAAAAATAGGTCGCACGCCACGGGGCGTGCGACAGATCAAGTAGCAGCGGAAGCAGGTTGGTGGGCCCACAGGCCAAGGAAGGACACGCTCTGATAGCATGTCAAAGTTAGCAGGCAGAAACAGAATTGAAGAAAGGAGGGGTTTCACTAGCAGTAGTTGGGATACATATAGCAAACCCTAACTGGGTTGTACCCGCTATAGAGCACCCCACTACAGGCTAGATAATAACATTCTGACAAAGTCTTCTTAGAGCTAGAAACCTCATCCATCATCCCCTACCAAGCCGCACTGCCCTACTGCTGCTACTGCTGCTGCTGCTGCTGCTGCTCCTGCCACCATGGCCACCATCTCGGTTCTTAGCTTTGATGCGGAGGGTCACCCGATTAGCTTTGACATTTGGCTTGATGATCTCTAGCTGTTCCTGCAGAGCGAGGCTAGGGATGGAGTTTCACTGATAGAACATACGTCCGGATCCCTCCTCGCCCCTCCTGCTACAGCTGACCGCTCAGATCAGTCGAAGTGGCTCACACGTGACGCTACTGCTCGCCTTGCGGTCTGCAATCACCTCCCGCTAGCTGAGAGAGCCCATTTTGGCCAGCACAAGACAGCGAAAGACCCCTATGACGCAGTTGTCGCTCGTTACTCCTCCCCAGCTACTGCTGTCGTAGGCCACCATTCTGCCGTACCTCTTTCCTGAGCTCTCGAATTTCTGCACTGTTGATGACCTCATGACCCACCTCCGCTCTAGTGAGACTCGCTACCGCGCCGCTCTCAAGCCGGCCTTCCTCAAAGAGAACTCCCCCCCCCCCCGCTTTATATCACCCTGTACTTCCTTGTCACCTGCCTCCCGGACTCCCTTCGCACAGTTAGGGACCACTTTCTCGCCCTTGACCCCACTGAGCTCACGCTTGCCTCGCTGGAGAAGTACCTTCTCGAGGCTGAGACCAGTATTGTCACTGTCACTATCTCTCGTGTCACTCCCCGCTCCCCCTTCTTTGAAGGGTGTGCTCCCTCCCATCTCATACCCTCAGTTGCCACTGCTGCTGCTGTCGACCCCCTTGGTGCTGAGGAAGTCGGCGCTATGTCTGCTCCTAGTGATAGGCGCCGCAGCGGCAAGGGCAAGAGGGGTAAGGGAGGTGGGGGTGGCGCTAGTGGTGGTGGTAGCGGGGGTGGTGGTGGTGGGGGTGGAGGCGATGGAGGTGGCACTGGAGGTGGAGTCGGTGGAGGTGGCGGGGGTGGTGGAGGTGGCCAGGGTGGTGGAGGCGGCGGGGGTGGTGGAGGCGGTCGGGGTGGAGCCGGCAGGGGTGGAGGCTATGGGGGCTCAGCCCGTGGCGGCGGAGGCTATGGGAGTGGTCTGCAGCTGCCACATATTCCGGACAACCTCACTCCTCAGCAGCTTTGTGAGTGGGTTGCCCAGCGTGGTTTCCCTGGGGGCTTTTCTAGATGCTCCTATGTCAGGCGCACGGGCCTCCTGAAGGGTCAGACCTGCGGGAAGACTGGGCACACTGAGTACCGCTGCTTCGGTCGTCTCGAGGATGCCTGGGTGGCAGAGTATGGTGTTGAGCAGGCTGTCCTCAACTGGCTGGGATTGATAGCGACGGGAGTAGATGTGTTTGCTCTTAACTTTGCTGCTATCAACCAGGGACTCTATGTATGTACGTGGATGATATTTGTGCTGAGGGTGCCTGTTACTCGTGTGTGCCTTGCGCTGCTAGTGAGTCTGCTGCCACTCTAGGTGCTAGTGAGTCTACAGCCGCTCCAAGTGCTAGTGCGTCTGCTGCCACAGGTGCTAGTGAGTCTGCTGCTAGTGAGTCTGCTACCTCAGCTGAGGCCTTGGACACTTTCACACTTGAATCTGGTGCGTCTTGTTGCTTCTTTCATGATTGCACCACAATCACATCGCTTGCTGCACCAGTCCCGGTCTCACTGGCTGACCCCTCTGGGGGCCCTGTCTGTCAGCCCGTGTCCGGCAGTCCCCTCCGGAGCTCTTTCAGGTCCCCACCTCCCCTCGTTCTCGACGAACTTGGTGAGCAACGCAGTCTTTCAGGATGTATGGGTTGATACCTTTACTCCTGGAGGGCAGCGTGTGGCTATCTGTACGTGCTCCCGGACTGGCCGTCACCTTGCTACGTTCACTCGGCAACTTGGTTCCAGTCTGTACACCTTGACCACTGCGTCTGCACAGGTGGCTGCATCAGGTCAAGTGGCTGCGTCGAGTCAGGTGTCTGCGTCTGGTCAACTCGCTGCATCGTGCTCGTGTCGGGTACTCTCCCACCAGACTCTCCTTTGGCACCACCGCCTTGGTCACCTCTCTCTGCCGTGTCTACGCAGCATGCACTCTCGTCTCCTTGTCTCTCGCCTTCCCAGGTCCCTGCCCCCTCTCCCACGCTTGCTTGCCCCGCCATGCCTTCCCTGCGTCGAGGGGCGGCTGCCGCCGCTCGTTCACTCCTTGTTTCCTCCGACCACTGCTCCTCTGCAGACTCTCCACATGGACGTGTGGGGCCCGGCCCCCGTCTATGGGACAGACCAGGAGCGCTACTTCCTGCTGGTAGTTGACGACTACACGCGCTACACCATGGTCTTCCCCTTGCGCAGCAAGGCGGATGTCACCGGTGTTTTGATCCCCTGTATCACCGCTACCCGTCACCAGCTGTGCGAGTGGTTTCGGCGAGACCTTCCAGTCCTGCATCTGCACTCTAACAGGGGCGGTTAGTTCTGTTCTGACCTCCTTGCGGATTTCTGTCGAGCTGAGGGCATCCTCCAGTCGTTCACGCTTCCGGCCTCTCCGCAGCAAAATGGGATTGCTAGGCGTCGCATTGGCTTGATCATGAAGATTGCTCGTACCTCCATGATCCATGCGGCTGTTCCCCATTTTCTGTGGCCGTTTGCGGCCCAATACGCCGCGCATCAGCTCAACCTCTGGCCCCGCGTCTCTTTACCAGAGACCTCAGCAACACTTCATTGGACGGGAGAGGTTGGCGATGCGTCGGCGTTTTGGGTCTGGGGCCTGCCCCCCCGGTAGACCCCCTCCCACCACAGGGTCCTGCTCCCTCAGGTGTCTCTCAGGTAGACCCACCCACCTTGGTTGAGCCTTTGGTGATCTCCTCTGACACCTCTGGCCCAGCTGAGGGGGATGACCATGCTGCTGACGAAACAGTGACCACTCGTCACTCTCCACGCTTGGAGACCCCTCCTGGTTTTCCGCCTCGATCGTCTTCACCGCCTCTGTAGCCTGTAGCTGTGGACACTGGTGCTGCTGGGGGTGGTGACATTGGAGGTGAGGACGCAGGAGGTGCTGGTCCTCGGGGTGCTGAGACTTGGGGTGCTAGTCCTGGGGGTGCTGAGACTGGGGGTGAGGGTTCTGGGGGTGCTGACTATGGGGGTGCTGCAAGTCCTAGTGGTGGTGGGGCCATCGGTGCTCCTACTGCAGGTCCTGGCGTTGGACAGCAGCAGCCGCCTAGTCGGATCGAGACGCCCTCACCGCAACAGCCTCATGAGTGGGTCATTCGGCGAGGCCGCTCTGGTGCTGGAGCGTGGAGTTTACAGCTCCTCGCGCTGCTGGTCTGGGAGGAGTTGCGGGTGGTGGAGCTGGCGGAGCTGGAGGTGCTGGTGTTGCCGGAGCTGGAGGTACAGGAGATGCTGGAGGTGCTGGTACTGCAGGCACTGGAGGTGCTAGAGCTGGAGGTACTGGAGGTGCTGGAGCTGGAGGTACTGGAGGTGTTGGTGCTGCTGGTGCTGGAGTTGCTGGAGGTGCTACTAGTGTTGGAGGCACTAGAGCTGGAGGTACTGGAGGTGATGGAGCTGCTGGCACTGGAGGTGCTGGAGGTACTGCTGGTGCTGGAGGTGCTGGTGCTGCTGGTGCTGGAGGTGCTGGAGCTACTGACGGTATGGGTATTGCCCCGCGCCGACCGTTTTTCTACCCGCAGCCGCAGTTGTCCCTGCCGCCGGCGGACTCAGTCTTTCGCTAGGTTCTTAGTCTCCCGTCTTCCACTGGCCTCACTCCACCTCTCCTGTGTCCACCGACAGACAAGTCTCAGCCATAGCTACTGCCTGGCTCCCCGCTCCCTGCTCCTGCTCCTCACACTGAGGTGACTGAGTCCCTAACTGAGCGTTGGGAGCCTGAGTCTCGTGCTTCCACACCTATTTGTGCTCTTGTGTCGCCCGTTCTCGCCCTCATGCTGTCCCAAACATCCACGTTATGGCACTTCGTCCTTCCTCTGTTCCACAGCGTATTGCCCTGCCGTCTCCTCTGGCATTCTCTCTTCCTGACGTTCCTGACCCTGAGTCAGACCTTGTTCGTGCTGCCAGTCCTACTGTCACTCGTCTCCTCGCTACTGTCGTCATTGACCCTGACTTTGAGTCTACTGCTGCGTTTGCCCTAGTCACTGAGCTAGTCGACTTTGCTGCTAGGAGTCGTCTCGACTACGTCGTGAGTCTTGTTACTGAGTCTGAGCCTCTCTGTCCTCCGTCCATCAGGGGTGAGCCTGCCCTTGGCTATGACGTCATCGAGAACAGGCAGTTTGAGTTTGAGTGTCTTGCGGCCACTTTACCTCGTTTTGCATCCATGCTACTTTGCCTTAAGGGAGACCCGGATGCACTTGACTTCCCTACCCCGCGCTCTTATGCTGAGGCGATTGCAGGTGAGTACTCCTCTCAATGGCTGACAGCCATGGACACATAGATGGCTTCCTGGAAGTCCACAGGCACCTACGTCCACGAGGTTCCTCCTCTTGGGGCGAACATAGTCGATGACATGTGGATTTTCAGAGTGAAGCGGCCCACGGGTTCTCCGCCTGCCTTAAGGGACGTTACTGTTAGAGACGAAGGACGGAGCCTATGAAGATTAAGGGCCGAAATATCACAAAATCGTTGGGCTAGAATTCTAGCCAGAATTGTCGACTTCACAAGAAACGTCGTTGATGAAAAGTTCACCGTTAAAACTTCACCACACCCAGATATGTTGTAGCCCTATTCCGTGGCTACAATTTTCAATTTGAATTGTATCAATAGGTGAAAATAAACTTGAGTTATGAATTTCGGCGCACCAGGGGGTATGCTGCCATAGCAACTTAACTCAATCACAATTGTCTCACAACATTCACACAAGAAAGTTGGAGTAGCTAGAAACCAGGTAGAAGGGGAAGAGGAGGACGAGTGAGGAGGTCCCCAAGGAGTCCCCAACCAGGGAAACCCCATAAGCACATCAAATCCCCTCCCACTTTTACTTTTGTCACTTTCCCACCCATGCCATCCACCTTACCCAACTTGGCCACACTTGCCAACCTGGTTTGGCTCCTCCCAACCACTTGGCAGCATCTACAGTGATGTTGACGAATTTTCCAACCCCCAAAAGTCTATACCCCTTATGGAGCCAACCCCACAACTTCCCATACTCACCACAACCTAATATCAAAAGCATACAAACTTCTAACGTTCGTAACTTTCTTGTTCGTGCTCCGATTTAAGCGATACTTGGTTCTTCGGAAAGCTCTTGAGCAGAGGAGTCACTTCAGATATCTGCTCAAGCCAAAATAACATTCACACACACTCAGAAAAACCAAACCACATCAAACACAAATTCTTGCACACGCTCACACCACGCACGCAACACACGAACATGTGATGGGAGGCAGACAGACGTGAATGCAAGTGATAGCATCACATAACAGTTACGTTGATCGAGACTTCAGTCAGCGACATGGGGTCGACTTCTTCCATACCTTCTCCCCCACACCGAAGATGACTACTCTTCGGGTGTTGCTGCACGTTGCAGCACTGCGTGACTACGAGCTGCACTCCCTCGACTTCTCCATAGCTTTCTTACAGGGCAGCCTTCACAAGGAGATCTGGCTGCGCCGCCCACCTGGCTTCACTGGGTCGTTTCCTGCTGGTACCCAGTGGAGCCTCCAGCGGCCAGTCTACGGTCTCCGCCAAGCGCCCTGCGAGTGGCATGACACACTGAGGATTACACTTGCGGCTCTTGGGTTTGCTCCTTCCTCTGCTGACCCATCGCTGTTTCTATGCACCCGACACTACCCTGTCGCCGTTCTACGTTCTCGTGTACGTCGATGGTTTGGTTTTTGCTACTGCCGACACTGAGGCGTTGGCCCTAGTGAAGGTGGAGCTGCAGGAGAGACACACCTGCACTGACCTGGGTGAGCTACGGAGCTATCTTGGCTTGCACATTACCGAGGACAAAGCACGGCGCACCATCACCCTGACGCAGTCACACATGGTGCACCAGGTCCTTCAACGCTTTGGCTTCCAGTACTCCTCGCCACAGCCCACTCCTCTGCCTACTGGCCACTCGCTCTCAGCTCAACCTTTGGACGAGTTCGTAGAGCTGAGTGGTCCGTATCCAGAGCTTGTGCATTGCCTCATGTACCTGATGACGTGCACATGACCTGACCTCGCATACCCTCTCAGCCTCTTGGCTCGCTACGTGGCTCTCGGTAGACACCGAAAGGTGCATTGGGATGCTCCGAAGAGGGTACTGCGTTACTTGTGTAGTACATCGGGCAGGGGGCTCGTGCTTGGAGGACGGGGTTCAGTGGTACTCACAGGACACTCTGACACTTCTTGGGCCGACGACTAGGCGACTCAGCGTTTGTCACAAGGTTACACCTTCGGTCTTGGCTCTGGTTCTGTCTCGTGGAGGTGCACTCGTTTTTCTTCTGTGCTTGGTTAGAGCTGTGAGGCCGAGATTTACGCTGGGGCTATGGCTGCACAGGAGCTACGCTGGACATGCTGACCGACTTGGGGGAGCGCCCTCGTTCTCCTCCAGTTTTGTACGTCGACAACAAGGCCATGCTTGCCTTATGTCAGGAGCAGAGACTGGAGCACAGAACGAAGCACATTGCTCTTCGCTTGCTCGAGAGCTGCAGCAGCGTGGTCAGCTCCGCCTTTCCTACGTAGCCTCTCGGGCCAACACTGCTGATGTCACCGCATATGCACTTAATGCATATGCAATAACAGTAGAATGATGGTAGAGTGTGGGCTTCATACTAAGTCCATAGGAAGATGAGATAGGAATAAGAATATAAGTAATAGGTGTAGGATGTAGCGAAGTTACTGTTAGGAGCGAGGGTGTAGAAGGGGGGAAACAGGATAAAGAGCGATTGAGATAAAAAGGGGGAAAGACTCCGAAGGGCGAAATGTGAAACCAATGAACCCCAACCCCGAGCCGCACATTTGGAAATGTGCAGCCAGGGGTGGGGTAAGGTCACTCACCTCCAACCCATCGATGCTTTCTCGTTGTTATTCTCTTACACTAGTGAATCTGATTGTCTCAGGCTCTAGCACACGACAGCACGACACTAAGAGGGAACCTACGGGGTGAGAGACCAGCCTCTTTCATAACAACGAGAAAGGCATCACGGGGGCTAGGACTGTAACTTCCTAGCGCGAACGAGATGGATCGATACGAGCTGCGCTGGGGTAGGGCGTATAGCCGACGGGAGGAGGAACGGGAGCGCCGAGAGCCGTCACGAGAGCGTGGGCGATCCATGGAGCGATCGCCGCGCCGTCCCGCCTTCCGCGCCGATCGGGTCCCTGCTGTGAGAGACGGTCGAGTAGCCGATGCGCGAACGAATGACGAAGGACACGCCGAACGTGCGGATCGAAATGCGTGGCTCCAGGAGAGCGGACGCGGACCTGGCGCGGAGGGCGGAAACCACCGCGGCGGAAGGGTGTTCCGCTCCCCGGAGGAGCGCGGACGACGTCGCGACGAGAGAGGGCAATGGTTGGCGTTCGGCGAGCAGTCTCGCGGACAAGGAGGGAGCGGCGGTAGCGTCGCTCGCGGAGAGAACTCGCCGCACAATGCAGTTCGAGAAGAGACGCCGGAGCAGGGCGCGGAGGACGAGGAAGAAGGATCGGGACGGTCAGACGAGGAGGCAGGGATAGAAGGGGCGAATGAGGCGCGAACAGGAGGAACGGGCGGTGCGGTGTCAGAATCCCAACCACTAGACCATTGGGATAAAAGGGCTTGTTAAGTAGCGGGTCAGTGCGCCCATAACCCCCCAGGACAACGAGCCTGTAACCCTTCCCTAGGATCAATCGGGGATCTCCAGTGGACCTCTGACACCCCCCCGCGTTGGGATGCCCGAAGTGCACACACTGGGATTCGAACCCGAGACCTTCGCTCTGATAGCATGTCAGAATCCCAACCACTAGACCATTGGGATAAAAGGGCTTGTTAAGTAGCGGGTCAGTGCGCCCATAACCCCCCAGGACAACGAGCCTGTAACCCTTCCCTAGGATCAATCGGGGATCTCCAGTGGACCTCTGACATGCGGAAACCGAGCCGGCGGAAGCGCAAGCGGAGACGAGCCCGGTGGCGGTCGCGGAATTAGAGGCCCCGCCGCCGGGATCGCGCGGTGATCAGCGAGCAGGACCGACCCTCAAGAACTACCTCATGCAGGTGGGGAATGTGCGGTACCGCTGTGACCGGCACCACATGGATCCAGTAGACTTCTTCCTGAGCCTGCCAAACACGCTCGAGGGAGAGGCCGAGACGCTCTACCGTATGAGGATGGAGGAACTGCTGTGGAGGGCGGGGAGGTACGGCGAGGACCCCACCGAGGCATTCCTGGAGAGGCTGCAGCGGCAATTTCCAGGGCACACGGCCGAGCGCATAAGGGAGTTCCAGGAATTCAGCAGGGGCCGGAGTGAATCATTGCTGACCTACTACAACCGGCTGATAAATGTGGCGGAGGACGTGAGATGCACGGACAGCGACCTTCTCGTCAGCAAGTTCCTGGGGGGCTTGGACGAGGCCTTAGGAGGGGGGCTGAGGATGAGGGTGTATGAGCTCGGAGCGGATGCAAGCCTGGAGGAGGTGTTCGCCCTGGCGGAGAGGGTGGAGCTCGCGCAAAGGAAATTCGAGGCATATCTTCCCAGGCCAGCAGAGAGGAGTAGGCGGCCA
Organism: Closterium sp. Naga37s-1; assembly: GCA_947471745.1. NCBI lineage: Eukaryota > Viridiplantae > Streptophyta > Zygnematophyceae > Desmidiales > Closteriaceae > Closterium > Closterium sp. Naga37s-1. Next base: position 6,657,601 of record CANJKZ010000051.1, on the reverse strand, counting down.
ACGTGGGCGGCGGCCATAATACCGGGAGGAGGAGGGAGAACGGAGGGACGAGGGGAGACTGGGGCGGATACCAGGACATGCCACAGGTGTGGACAGCCGGGCCATCTGCGCAGGGACTGCAAAAACTGTGATGGGTGTAGGAAGCCGGGGCATAGGAAGCGGGAATGCCCGGATGCAGCCCGGTGTGAAATCTGCAAAAGGCAGGGACATGAGGCGAAGGATTGCTACCAGAGGGAAGGGGGGAGTAGGAGGCATCCAGAGGAACTGCAGCGGCAGATTAACAGGTTGCAGGCACAGCTGAGGGCAACAGGGCTGAAGGGGGAGGCGGAGGCAGGAATGTACGCGGGAGAAGGGGGGGGAGAGGAGGTGGAGCAGGACGTGCAGTGTGCTCTCATGGCATGGAGGGGGAGAGAGGAGATGAGGCTGAGAAGCGGGGGAAGAGATGGCAGGCGAGAGCAAGGAAGGAAGGAGCAGGTGAAGGGAGAAGCGCCATCCGAGCCAGCCCAAGAGCCAGCCCCCGCACGCCACCCCCAAGAGAGGCTGGCATGCCAGACCTCGGTGCTGCTGCTTGAAAAGGGAGCCATGGAAGTGGAGGGAGTGAAGGTAACGACAGCCATCATAGATACGGGGGCACAGAGCGTGATGTTGGGCAGAGGGATGGCTGAGAGGCTAGGACTGCTGGCTCCGGAGAGGCACGTGGCCAAGGGGATGCTGGTGATGACAGCGGAAGGGGGGGAGCCGAAATGGATGCCATGCACACGGACGCCCATAGAAGTGACGCTGCTGCCGGGGGGGACACATGAAACCAAAATCCGCATGAAGTGTGGGATTTCCGAGTCGGAGGACTTCGATGTGCTGGTGGGCACCGAGCTGGTGTATGCGGTAGGAATGACCATCTGCACTTGGATGGAGAGGGTGGAGTTTAGGACCAGATACTGGAAAAGGGAGGGGCCGCTAGGAGAACTGCCAGTGCGATTCGTGAAGGTGGAGCCGAAGAGAGTGTACCAGGCCGTGGGGGAGCGGCTGCCAGGGGAGCAGGGAGGGCTGCCAGGGAGGGGAGGAGCGCCTAGAATGAAGGGGATGGACAAGCCGCAGCAGCAGAGTGATTGGCAGCAGCCCATCCACCTGGTGGAGTTATTTGGGGGGATAGGGGCTGGGCTGTCAGCAGTGGTGAGGAATGGGATAGCAGTGAAGAGATGGACATATGTGGAGAAGGAACCCGGGGTGAGGAGGATGGCGGAGCACCATGCCAGGAAGCTGCAAGCGGAATTCCCGGACCTGCTGAGTGAGGAGGTGATCAGCAAGGCGATGGGGGGGACGATTCACGATGTGAAAGACATAGGTGAGGCCGAAGTAGCGAGCTGGGGGCAGGTGGATCTGCTGGTGGCAGGGTGGGAATGCCAAGGGGTGTCTTGGGCAGGCAGGGGCAAGGGAGGAGAAGATCATAGGATGGGGCTGCTGGAGGATCTGTTCCGAATCATGGAGTGGCTGCAGGAGAGGCAGGGCAGGGTGGCATACTTGCTGGAGAACCTGGACCTGGAGGGGGATAGCAGAGAGCCAATCCGACTGGTGAGGGACAGGATCAGGGAAAAACTGGGAGAAGGGGTGAGCTGTGATGCGGCCAGAATGGGGTCCTACGCGCACAGGCTCAGAATGTACTGGCAGAATGTGGTCCCTGCCGAGCAACTGCAGGCAGAGATGGAGGGGGTAAGGCGAGCAGCAGAAAGGAAGGTGAAGGACATCCTGGAACCAGGGCGGACCCCAGCACCAGTGTGTCGCAAGAGCTACAGCAGGCACGAGCAGTGCAACCAAGTGGGGCAGGAGAGGAGGGCTCTGCCCACGCTGGTGGCCTATGTCGGGGCAGCAGGGTACAAGTGGGAAGCAGGGAAGCCGGGGCCGGGAATGGTGTATGACCACAAGAAGGGGAGATGGGAGGAGCCCACGGCACTGGAGCGGGAGCTGGCTATGGGATACGGGGAAGACGCAACAGCAGCGCCTGGGGCAAGTGAAGCGGACAGGAGGAGGGCTCTTGGGAATACAATGGATGGCCACGTGATGAGGTGGCTGATTCAGCGGATGTGGCGGGAGACGGTCGTGAGCTGGGGGCAGGCGGAAGAGAGAGGAAGGATGGAGGCGGAGCCACGGGGTGCATGGAGCTGCCAGGAGAAGGAGGAGGAGAGCTGGGTGGTGGGGGAAGGGATGAGCAAGGAGGGAAAGGAGGCCATGCAGGAGCTGCTCGCCAGGCACAGGAAGTGTTTTGCCTTCACCATGCAGGAACTGGGAAGGTGCAAGGTGAAGGAGATGGAGCTGAAGCTGAGCAGCACAGAACCAGTGTTCCAGCGCAGGAGGAAGATGCCGCCTGGGGATGAGGAGATCTGCAAGGAGAAGATCAAGGAGCTGCTGGAAGCAGGACTGATTAGGAGATCGGAGTCCGAGTATGCCACACCCACAGTGGTGGCAGCCAGGAGAGACCTGACAGGGGAGGTGCTGAGCAGGAGGATGTGTGGAGACTACAGAGCACTCAACAAAATCACCGTAGCAGACAGGTACCCGATGCCGATGGCGGAGGAGATCTTTGACAAACTGGCAGAGGGGGTGTTCTTCACTACGCTGGACCTGCGGCAGGGGTTCAACCAGATCAAAATCAGAAAGGAGGACGTTAGGAAGACGGCCTTTCATGGGCCAGACGGGCTGTACGAGTGGTTGTACATGCCGTTTGGACTGAGGAACGCATCAGCAGTATTCCAGAGGGTCATGGACAGCGTGCTGCGTGGAGTGGAGTGCGCAGCCTGCTACATTGATGATGTGGTGATCTTCAGCACCACAGAGCAGCAGCACCTGCAGGATGTGGAGCGGACCCTAGCGGCGATTGAAGCGGCGGGACTCACCTGCCATCCGAAGAAGTGCAGATGGGGGGAACAGACGGTGCAGTACCTAGGGTATGAGGTGAAAGGGGGACAGATAGGGATCCAACAGGCCAAGGTGGAAGTCCTGGACAGACTGAGGGAGCCGAGGGACAAGTCAGGGCTGAGAGCAGTGCTGGGCTTCTTGAGCTACTACAGGCGGTTTGTGCCCAACTTCAGCAAGCGAGCAGCGGTGTTGAATGTGCTATTGCGGGAGGACCAGGCGTGGGAGTGGGGGGAAGCACAGAAAGGGGCGCTGCAGGACCTGATGGCAGCAGTGAAGACCGCGACGGTGCTCAAGCTGCCCGCCGCTGATCAGCCGTTCACGCTCTACACCGATTGGAGCAGCCAAGGGATGGGGGGGATTCTCTGCCAGGAGGTAGAAAGAGAGGAGAAGGTAGTGGCATATGCGAGCAGGAGCTGTAACTCGGCAGAGGCGCAGTACAGCTCCTACATCGGAGAAGGGTTGGCAGCCGTATGGGCAGTAGGGCATTTCAGGGTGTACCTGCAGGGGAGGGAATTCACCTTAGTAACAGACCACCAGCCCCTGACGTGGCTGATGTCAACCCCGGGACTGACGGGCAGGAATGCAAGATGGGCGATGAAGCTGCAGGAGTATGACTTCAAGATCAGGCATAGGCCAGGAAAGACACTGCAACACGTAGATGGCCTCTCACGGAACCCCCCACCGCTTGAGCCCACTGTAACCTTGACACTGCTGGCCAGATTAGTGGAGCAGAACGGGGCCAAGGAGGGGAAGGGGCCAGCAGACATATGGGAGGACGGGCCGGCCCTGCGATGGGTAAAGGGAGAGACGGGAGAGGATGAAGCGCTACCGGCACGAGTAAGGGCAAGGGGCCAGCACTACCGGTGGTACCAGCAGCAGTTGCAGGTGCAGACAGAGGACGGATGGAAGCTGGTGCCGGCTCCAAGTGAGAGAGAAGCAGTGATTAAGGAAGTCCACACCAAGCTAGGGCACTTTGGGCACGAGAGGACAGTGCAGCTGTTGAAGACAGGGTGGTGGTGGGAGGGGATGCGGAGGCAAGTAAAGGGGTGGGTGGAGGGCTGTGAGGCATGCCAAAGGAGCAGGGCAAACCTCACCCAAGCCAAGGCGGAGTTGCAGTCGCTGCCCATCCGAGGCCTCGGCTTCCGATGGTCCTTAGACCTGGCGGGGGAGCTGCCACTGAGCCGTGGGGGGAAGCAGTACATAGTGCTCATGGTCGAACATGTGAGCAAGTGGCTGGAGGTAAGAGCGATCCCGAGCAAGAGCTCCAGACACGTGGCAGCAGCGTTCAAGGAACAAGTGTTGTGCAGGTTCGGGGCATGTGCAGAGGTCCTAACAGATCAAGGGACAGAGTTCCAGGGGGAGTTTAAGGGGCTGCTGGAGGAGACTGGGATCACCCACAGGCGCACTTCGTGGTACCACCCACAGAGCGATGGGCTGACTGAGCGACTGGTCCAGACCTTGAAGCGGGGACTGCGAGCGTACGGGGAAAAGAGGAAGCGGGACTGGGACAAGGAGCTGCATTGGATAGCAGCAGGGTACAGATTTGGGAAGCAGGCGGCGCTGAGAGATCACTCCCCTTATAGTCTCCTATATGGGTGTGAGCCGCTGCTGCCGGTGGGAGCAACCCGGGTCCTCACAGACACTGTGACTGCAGGGACGATAGAGAACTGGGTGGCGCTGTCCGAGACCAGGGCAAGATACCTACGAGTGATGATGCCAGCGGCATTGGAGAATCTCCACACCTCACAGCTGCGGGATGCTCGGAGATATGAGCAGAGGCAACAGCAAGGGGCGGGGGGCAGACCCAGGAAGGGAGTGAGTCAGGGGCAGGAAGTGTACTTGAAGCGGGCAAAGCAAGACACGCTGGATGTTGGGGTGGGCACGGAGAGGTGGAGGGTGAAGGAGGTCCGTCCCTCAGGGGTGTTGGTTCTGGAAAATGACACAGGGGCACTCCTGAAGGAGCACCAGAGCAACACGGCCATGGTGAGGGGGAGCAAGCCTCACCAAGCGGGTCTTGTGACTCGGGCTCAGGCAGCTAGAGCACGAGCACAGGAGGGGGCAGTGGGTAAGTGAGGCTGTGCAACAGGGAGAAGGAGGAAACAGGAGAGTCGGCATGAGAAGAACAGGTGCAGGAAGAAGAGCAGGTGCAGGGTGAAGAGCAGGTGCAGGGTGAAGAGCAGGTGCAGGGTGAAGAGGAGGTGCATGAAGAAGAGCGGCGGCTGAGAGGAGGAAGGTTCTCCGACAGCTGTCACCGCATATGCACTTAATTCATATGCAATAACAGTAGAATGATGGTAGAGTGTGGGCTTCATACTAAGTCCATAGGAAGATGAGATAGGAATAACAATATAAGTAATAGGTGTAGGATGTAGCGAAGTTACTGTTAGGAGCGAGGGTGTAGAAGGGGGGAAACAGGATAAAGAGCGGTTGAGATAAAAAGGGGGAAAGACTCCGAAGGGCGAAATGTGAAACCAATGAACCCCAACCCCGAGCCGCACATTTGGAAATGTGCAGCCAGGGGTGGGGTAAGGTCACTCACCTCCAACCCATCGATGCTTTCTCGTTGTTATTCTCTTACACTAGTGAATCTGATTGTCTCAGGCTCTAGCACACGACAGCACGACACTAAGAGGGAACCTACGGGGTGAGAGACCAGCCTCTTTCAGTGGGTAAGTGAGGCTGTGCAACAGGGAGAAGGAGGAAACAGGAGAGTCGGCATGAGAAGAACAGGTGCAGGAAGAAGAGCAGGTGCAGGGTGAAGAGCAGGTGCAGGGTGAAGAGGAGGTGCATGAAGAAGAGCGGCGGCTGAGAGGAGGAAGGTTCTCCGACACTGATGTCTTCACCAAGGCCCTTGGGTCTGGTGATCATCAGCGTTTCTGCACTGCTCTTGGGCTTCTGCCCACTCTGCCTCACCTGCTGGTTGCTTGACTTGCCTTGTACTGTGGTCTCTGTACTGCTTGTATTTTTATAACTTTGCATGTGAACTGGCCTTGTGGCCCCTTGCTTGCACTCAGACTGCGTGGTGATCTTGAGATCCACCATGAGCTTTGCTTTCTCCTGACTGGTCTTGTGACCGCTGTTTGGTTTGGCTATCCCCTACACCTATGGGGGTGTGTCAAAACATTATATGCTTTCTATCTTTCTTGGCTATATAGGGGTTATCCTTAGAGGGTACAAAACATTTCTCCACACTCTTGTATCCCCCCCTTTTACCTAATCGGCCATCCTTCTCACTAGATTCTAACACTAGGACCTTCTCCTTCCCTTCAACACTAGGATGTCTTTTAGAGGCAGCAATGGTGGTGAACGGCTACTGCTTCTTGTATGCTCTCCAGATCTTGACCATTTCATCCCAATTGAGCCTTTTGAACGCCTTTTTCTAAACAGGTGTAAGGAAATTTCTTTTCGTTACTTTGCGCCCCTGCTTATCGCGTACCTGACTGTTCGCGCCAACAGTACCCAACAGTGCATTGTTACCACCCGCAACACTCGCCTCGACCACTGTTCCTGCCACTGTTCACATCGCGACCCAACCTCATGGCTCGGTTGATAACCTGCGCTTTGGGCCTCCGCCTCGACATTTCCCAACCTCGGTGCTAGGCCCGTACCGCACCCCAATCTCTTGCATTACCGTTACCACGCTACATCACAAAAACCCTATGCCAAGTTTGGACGAATTTTGATTTCGATTGTCTTCGCGTAAAAAAATCCGGAGCCAATTTGGACCGACGGTTGGAGTCATTTGATAGGAGCTCCGAGACACATCTCGCGACAAGGTTTGGCTCGGTTCAAGTTCCAATTTGGCACGCGAGCTTTTCCGGATGACATTCGGGCGCAATCCGTTTTGTTGCAAATTCGTGACCAATTGTTCAAAACTAAATTCTGTTTTTGTTCATTTTGGATATTGAGGATTTCAAAATTGCATTTATTATTGCGGTTTACAAGAACCATTATTCAGCATTCTAGCAACAAGCAGTCTTAACACCAGGTCAAATAGCCTACGCACTGGCGGGCCTTGAAAGCGCCCGGTGGGCAAGGACGACATCTCCAAGGTCGCCGTCGTCGATGAGGAACTTGTTCGGAAAGACGAACGCACCCATAGCCGGATGGTGGGGGATCCTCCGCTCCACGACAGCAAAATGGATCATCTGTTTGACCTTTTCGCACCACTCCTGGTAGTCTGGCCTGTTCTGCTCCGGCTGGCTACTGATTCGCTTGCGACGCTTATCCTGCAGAAGGGGCCATTCGATCTGCAATGTGGTGTAGGGTTGGGTGGATGGTTTATGAGGAGGGTAGGTTACGGGTAAATGAGGCAACTGAAAGCGGTGATGCAGTCGTCACTATCTACGTAACTGCAAAGGCCTAATCGACCAGGGTTTTAGCTGAAGTACAGGCAAGGGGTTAAGGGGATGAGGCATGGGGGTACAAACACATATCTACATCCTTACCGAAAACAGGCCCCATGCCACCATGCGGCTCTTGAACTTGGTGAACACCGCCCCGCCCCTCTTGAAGGAGAGCTTGAACGCATAAGCGAACAAGGGGTTGCTGAAGGGTGTCCCGGTGGCCTTGTCAAAGTGCCAGTTGAGGGCCCACTGTTCTGCTTTTGAGAGTCAGGGTGATATGAGAGTCAGGATGAGCCACATCGCACGGTGATATGTAGCTGCCAAGGGGCATATGGTAGGGCATATTGTGTTTTCGAGTTGCACTGCACATACCATCTCTGTACTCGGCTAGGAGTTGATCGTCGTCGAACCAGGTCGTTGGGTGTAGCTCAGTGGGCAGGCTATCCACGAGATGGCTGTAATCGGCAAGGCCCATGCCAGTGTATGCTGCTGGCCTGAGGGTGGAGTTGATAGTTGACCTTGTTGAGGACAGCTGGTGGTTGAAGACTCCCATGGTTGACTTGTCATTGTGCAACCACAGCAGCTTCATTGCCTCGAGCCCTTCTGCAGACAAGTGGACAGAGAACGCTTCGAACACTTCCTCCGGTGCAGGGTAGTACTGTATTTTCTCCGGCGGGTTCAGAAACATGAGCTGAGAGCACACTAAGTAGGCTTTGTTCTGCGCAGGGGTGTAAGGTATACAACACGACATGGAAGAGAGAAACCAGCAGTTATGAGGGTGGCCGCGTGACCATGGGATGGTGACTAGCAACACTGTTTGAACTTGCCACGTCACCCCCCACCCACCTGACACGCGTCGCCTCGTCACGCGCCGCTCCCGTGTACCATTCCAAACCGCCACGTCAGCCCCAACCCTCACATTCTGCCACGTCACACCCTTTTGCATCCGCCAACAACCCGCCCTACTTGCCACGTCACACCCCCCACCAAGAGCCACGTCACCCCCCACCCACCTGAGACGCCTCGCTTCGTCATGCGCCGCTCACGTGTACCCTTTTAGGGTGCCACGTCATCCCCAACCCTCACCTTCCGCCACGTCACACCCACCTGCATCTGTCACGTCATCCCCCACCCTCAACTTCCGCCACGTCACACCCTCTTGCATCCGCCACGTCCACCAACCAGCCCCACGTGCCACGTCACACCCTCCCACCCCATGCCACGTCACCCCCCACCCACCTGACACGCGTCGCCTCGTCACGCGCCGCTCCCGTGTACCATTCCAAACCGCCACATCAGCCCCAACCCTCACATTCTGCCACGTCACACCCTTTTGCATCCGCCAACAACCCGCCCTACTTGCCACGTCACACCCCCCACCAAGAGCCACGTCACCCCCCACCCACCTGAACGCCTCGCGCCGCCATGCGGCACTCCCTTGCACCCTTTCACACCGCCACGTCATATCCCAAACCCTCACCTTTTGCCACGTCACACCCAACCCGCATCCGCCACGTCCACCAACAACCCGCGCCACTTGCCACGTCACACCCACCCACCCCATGCCACGTCACCCCCCACCCACCTGATACGCGTCGCCTCGTCACGCGCCGCTCCCGTGTTCCCTTCGAAACCGCCACGTCAGCCCCAACCCCGCCCTTGTTGCCACGTCAACCCCAACCCTCCCCATGTGGCCCGCCACATACCGGGAATGGGTTTGTCTCCTGCAACACTAGCACTCGTGCCTTGTCCACGGCGCTCATCGGCGGCGGGGTACCAGCCATAGGCAGGGCTGCCGACCCGCCGGCATAGCTGGCAGGTACTCCACGACGCAGGCCGAGCTGTGCAAACATGGCGTACATCTCAGACCGCAGCGCCTGGAACTCCTCCCGTGTAACAAACTGCTCGTGCTCCGCACTTTCACCTAGGGCACCCATGAGCGGAGGAAAAGGGTGTGAAGAATCCCCCCTCTGGCCAAGGGGATCAACGTCTTCTGCAGCAGTCCCGTGTGCCCTCACACTATCACGCTGGCGGGAAAAGGGGAGCTCAGGGAAGGGATTGGCATAACTGCCTGCCTGATGCCCGCGCGAAGGATCGGCGAGAGGGGAGACCGCCCTGCCCCGGACAGGAGAAGCGTGGAGTTGCCGAAATTGGTACGAGGGTGAGGCGAGTGGGGACTGCGTGACGGGGGCGGGTGGAGGGGATTCGGATTCCTCTCCTCTTGGCGCGCCTGGTGCCGTCGCAGCGACTTTGCTCGGGCCGGCCCATGGCGTGTAGTACCTTGGTGCTCCGGAGGAGAGCGGTGTAACACTCGCTCTTCCGGCAGCCTTCGTTAGATGCATTCGTTGCACGCTTACGGGCGGCCCAATGCCTGTAACGCGAGGGGCTGAGATGTAGAGGGAGCCGGAAAAAAAAATTAGAGTCGATCGGTTTCAAGGCGGGGCCAGACATGCATGCATATTCAGAAAGGTTTGAATCTAGATCGGGTTCAAGGTTGTACTGGTTTGAGACAAGAGGGTTTACCTTGCTTGGCAGATTCGTCGACCTTCTCCTTCCCTGCATGGGAGAAACAATGTGAAAAAAGGGTGTTTTTTGGCACGGTTTAGCAGATGGTTCAACACGTCACGCCAGTTTTATTGGACACAATGCTCACCTTTCTGCTGTCCCTTCGGTTTTGGGGCAGCCTGCGCCTTCTCGTTGCCACCTTTCCGCGGGGTGCTTTGGCGGACGCTGCGACGTTTACCGGCAGGTTCTTTCTTGCTGGTACCCACTGGAACCTCTTTGGCGCGGCCACCCTTTCCTCCTCCATCCCCATTTGCTCCCTGGCTCCCTTGCTTTTTACCAACCCCTTCACTTTCGACCTTCACCTTACGCGCCTTCGGTTTGCCCGATGCTTCGCCGCGCGCAGCGTCAACTACCCCGCGTTTTCGGGAAGGGCGAGTCCGGCCCCCCTCCTTCCCTGTACCACTCACCCGTCTGCCACGCCCGCCCCGTCCCTTCACTGGCGCCACATCCTCCCCCTCCTCCTCCTCCTCCTCCTCCTCCTCCTCCTCCTCCTCCTCCTCCTCCTCCTCCTCCTCCTCCTCCTCCTCCTCCTCCTCCTCCGCTGCCTCCTCCTCCTCCTCCTCCACATCCTCCTCCTCGTCGTCACCCTGCTCCTCCTCCTCCTCCTCCTCCTCCTCCTCCTCCTCCTCCTCCTCCTCCTCCTCCTCCTCCTCTTCCTCCTCCTCCTCCTCCTCCTCCTCCTCCTCCTCCTCCTCCTCCTCCACCTCCTCCTCCTCCTCCTCCTCCTCCTCTTCGTCCTCCCCGCCATCATTCTCATCTTTTTCATCCTCCCCAACATCCGCGTCATCCTCCTCCGCTTCCTCTTCATCCTCCTCTCCCTCCGCATCCTCCTCCTCATCCTCCTCCTCCTCCGCATCACCGGGGTCTTCATCGCCCCGTTTCGGCTTTGTTCCCGTCGCTGCTTTCTTGCCTCTCCTTCCGCCGGATGCTTTTCTTGCTGCGGGTCGGCCCTTCTGGCGCAATGCTTGACCGCCCGCCTTGCCACTAGCTTCCTTGGCGCCTTGCGGTGTCCCAACTGCCGCGCCACCGGCGTCGTCAGCACTACCTGTCGTCTGCCGCCTCTTCGCCCGCGTAATGAGGTCCCCGGGCACGGCGGTGTCATAATCGTCCTCCCCATCGCTCTTCCTCTGCCTACGCCTCCCCCGTCCACCAGAAGGTGGAGAGCCACCGACCAGCCCCACCGACTCGTGCTCCCCCACCTTGTCCTTATCCAGCACGGCTGCAGAAACTTCGACCACGGTCGGCTGGAGCAGCGTCAGATGGTGTTGCGTTGCCGCCGCCTCGGACTCCTTGGTTGCGGCATGCTCGGCGCGGGGATCGCCTCCGTGATTTCCCTCCGTCGCCGATCCCTCCATCTCCGCCGACGGGAGTGCAAGACTCGCGCTCCCTCGCCCCGGATCTTCGTTGCCGCCAGTGGTGCCGTCTTTACTCGGACCGGGCTCGGTTCCAGCAGAGGCAACATCCGCATCTTTGTTCACTGTAGAAACACGCTTGCGTGGCGTTGGTTTAGGCCACTTGTCTTCCGCTTTCTTGCCGGCCTCCTGTTGACCGCGCGCGACCTTTTTTGCCGCCGCTTTTTTCTGCCCAATGCCACGAGCGACGGACGCATTAGTTTTTTTAGCGCCGCCACCACACTCCCTATCGATTTGTTTAGACGTCCTCCTTGTCGCGCGGCGGCCGGCCTGTTCCTCCTCCATTGCTTGGTTGCGTGTTGCACGTGTCATGGTAATTGTAGGAGGAGCAAAGTTGCAAATCGCGCGGAAGGGTTGAGCCGGTTTCGAAAGGGTTCTGCAACTGAATCCCACGATGGGATTATCGACGGTCTATCACTGTTATGTGTTTCCGAAAACCGCCGCTTCAACTAAATCTGTCATAGTAGCCACTATGCTTCGCGCTAAGGCCGATCTGGAGAGGCGTGTGTCAAGGCAACGAGCAGCGTCAAAGTGTTGGTCCAGGGAGTGACGGAAGCAGGTGGGTGGGACACGAGGGTGGTTGGGGTGGGTTGCGAGACTAGAGAGAGTAATGTAACCCTATCAGGCTATATTGGACGGTGTACGTGTAGCCACCCTAGCATAAACCCACCTACCGCTCGATCTCAGCCGCTCAATGGCTGAAGTACCTCTTGGCTGATGACTGTGTTGCGGGGGGAATCGTTTGAGATGCGTCGGCCAATCACGGTTGCCAACGCATAAATCACTAAATTTTATTCAAACATACAACAATGCATTTCATCAAACTCTAAGTTGCGAATGGTTTACCACGGGGTTGGGGTAAGTTAATCGGTGATTCTTACGTCACACACACAACGACCGTCCAGAATTATTACTTGTGACAGATGTACTGTGCACTTTTAGGCTTTGCCACAATGGTTTAGGGCCAGCGGACGACATTCTAACACGATTATCAACAGTAACAAACGTGAATCCGTTGTGGTATGGTGTTGGATTGTCATCCATTCTTGCACAGACATTAAACAAGGTGCTTAGAAGGAGTGGTATGAAGCACAGGCCCAACGCACAAGCGTAGATGCGTTATCGACAGCCATGGTTAGACTGTGCGACGATGCAGCGTTCAGGCCTGCGGGTTGCGCGACATGGTGAATCCGTTGTGGTATGGTGTTGCATTGGCATCCATTCTTGCACAGACATTAAACAAGGTGCTTAGAAGGAGTTGTATGAAGCACAGGCCCAACGCACAAGCGTAGATGCGTTATCGACAGCCATGGTTAGACTGTGCGACGATGCAGCGTTCAGGCCTGCGGGTTGCGCGACATGGTGAATCCGTTGTGGTATGGTGTTGCATTGGCATCCATTCTTGCACAGACATTAAACAAGGTGCTTAGAAGGAGTTGTATGAAGCACAGGCCCAACGCACAAGCGTAGATGCGTTATCGACAGCCATGGTTAGACTGTGCGACGATGCAGCGTTCAGGCCTGCGGGTTGCGCGACATGGTGAATCCGTTGTGGTATGGTGTTGCATTGGCATCCATTCTTGCACAGACATTAAACAAGGTGCTTAGAAGGAGTTGTATGAAGCACAGGCCCAACGCACAAGCGTAGATGCGTTATCGACAGCCATGGTTAGACTGTGCGACGATGCAGCGTTCAGGCCTGCGGGTTGCGCGACATGGTGAATCCGTTGTGGTATGGTGTTGCATTGGCATCCATTCTTGCACAGACATTAAACAAGGTGCTTAGAAGGAGTTGTATGAAGCACAGGCCCAACGCACAAGCGTAGATGCGTTATCGACAGCCATGGTTAGACTGTGCGACGATGCAGCGTTCAGGCCTGCGGGTTGCGCGACATGGTGAATCCGTTGTGGTATGGTGTTGCATTGGCATCCATTCTTGCACAGACATTAAACAAGGTGCTTAGAAGGAGTTGTATGAAGCACAGGCCCAACGCACAAGCGTAGATGCGTTATCGACAGCCATGGTTAGACTGTGCGACGATGCAGCGTTCAGGCCTGCGGGTTGCGCGACATGGTGAATCCGTTGTGGTATGGTGTTGCATTGGCATCCATTCTTGCACAGACATTAAACAAGGTGCTTAGAAGGAGTTGTATGAAGCACAGGCCCAACGCACAAGCGTAGATGCGTTATCGACAGCCATGGTTAGACTGTGCGACGATGCAGCGTTCAGGCCTGCGGGTTGCGCGACATGGTGAATCCGTTGTGGTATGGTGTTGCATTGTCATCCAACATTGCATGGACATTGAAACCGTTGTGTTATTGTACGACATTGTCATCCATTCTTGCATATTCATTCAGCACGGTGCGTAGAGGTACACTACACCTCGAGAGAAGACACGCTATAGGTATTCGCTCCACGCAACAATCATACGTTAGGGCATGGAGTTATTGGGTACTTCCCGTATCGTTATCAAGTAAGGGTTGTTCAACATCAGTCCTAAGGATATGAATGTTTACTAGTTATGAATGACTTGAGTGTCTTGTTAAGTTGTAATTGTACATTTGCATTTCCATGTTTGTTTGAAGCCTCTTGGGCTCACCTACGTGATTCTGATTTCCCCCCTATATCGATTCGCGACACAATCACAGATCCAAACGGATATCTTCCCGCTCTTCCTCATCCCCCTCGACTCTCACGCACGGTTCCTAAACACAAGTTCTTGACTCAATAGGCACGTCCTTCTCACCGTGCTCGTGACGCACACACACGACCGTGAGACTTAAGATCCTCCGCATTCTCCTCTGCTTACGTCGTGGTCACTCTAAACGGGGGCGACACGCCTTGTAGGGAAGACGGCCCGTGAGGTGGGCGGTCTGTATCGTGCCTGGTAACGACCACGCGGCTCGACATCGTTAGCCAGTCATAAACATTAGCGTCAATGTCAAGTGCCAGTCGTGCAGTGATACAAGCCGCCCACCACAGTGCGCGCATTGGCGATGATCGTGTAGCTGTCACAGGCTTCTTGAACGGAGTACTTAATGCATTCACAAGCTTCATCACGGCTAGTAGCTTCATAGGCGATTTCTCGACTCTACAACGGATCCGTAACACATGGGCTCTTTACCAGGCGTCATCTGCGAGTTCTGCAACAGATGGTTCCCCAACGCCCAAGTTTATGGCGGTCATAAGTCACGGCGGACCCCTTGCCAAGGACTATCCGCCGTGGCAAGGCCGACGCGATCTGCACCGACCGCCGGTCTTCACGCTCTGCTATTCGTCCACGACATTCTGTCGGACGCTCCAGCCGCTCCCGGTTCACCTACAGCGTCTAACGCATCCAACGCCGTCAGTGTGAGCGGTCCTCCACGCGTGCCTGAAGCTCACGTTGACGAAACTCCCAACGACGTGAACGAGGGGCCTCCTGAAGATGAACATCAACCACAACCAGGAGCTCCTGCGGCTGACACGAGTGACCATCCTGAGAGCCGGCCCGAAGGGAGTCATGCCGCGCCGCCAACAATCATCTCCGGACAGAGCAATGTCACGCCCCTCAATCCGCTCGCGTTGAAGCTGCTGCATTTCGTTCGGCGCGTGAATGGCGGAATGGGAATGGTCGAGGTTGACATCAACGGCCTGCTTCAGCTAGTCATAGAGCCCGGCCTTGCGCCTCTTGTGATCTCGGAGCTCCGGAACTGTAAGGATCTGGAGCGGTTCGAGATGGAGCGTTTGGCAGGGCTCAATCGCGGATGGTCGGTGGCGACCTTCGAGATTGACGGTCATCCACCACAGCGCTTGCTCTTTCAGAACTCAGCCCAGGTAAGCCGACTTTGCATTCAAGGCCGTGAAATGATGATGAGGCACACAGGGTTTGCATGTACGTAGTTATCCTTGTATTAACCGTACACCCACCTTCACCGCCACTAACCATGCCTCTCCTCTCACCTGCCTTCGCCACCGTACACCAGGCATTCGCTGAAATGTTTGGACATCCCAACAACGCGCCCGGCTTCAAGCTCAAGGCGCGTGTTGATGAGGACCCTGACGCAGGCGGCCGTCGCTATACCACGCCTGAAACAGGAACGTGGTGGAACGATGCTCAGGTAAGGAAAGACCACGTTGCCACCCCAAACCCAATCCTTCCTCATGCCTCCATCGCTGCACTGATCTGTCAAGAGCATCTTGAGCCCTAAACCGTGTGTCCGTTGCCGCTTTGTCGTGCACTGCAGGAACACTTCGGTTGGTCCGAAGTTGTGGGGGGGATCATCTTATATTCGGATGTGACGCACATGAGCATCAACGGCCGGAAGAAGGCGTGGCCGCTCATGGTGCTGCAGCCGCTTCTTGATGGCATCGCCAGGTCTGTACTCGGTTTGCATCTTGCTAAGACATCATCTCACCACCTGCATGGTATGCAAACCCTCTCTATATGTAGCATGGCCCTTTGCCCCTCGTCGTTCCTCCCTAAAAGCCGTAAATCGAATTCCTGTTGCCCCTCTACCTGTTCCTTGCAGCGGGTTCCGTCTCAGGGACCCTTTCGGTGATTGGCAAACCGTGCGGCCCCTGCTGTACGCCTGGGTGTGGGACTACCCCGAGAGCGGCAAGATCAGTTGCACACTCTCGCATGGATCGCGGATGCCGTGCAGCATCTGCTATGCTGCAAAGGTGAGGTCACATGCCATCTGCACGCATTCAAATACATTCTCGTTTGTGGGTCGCCTGATAGAACCCACATAGCTACCACCCTTACCTTTTCTATCCCATCCCTCACCCCCGTGCTACAACAGGAGCATCTGAGTGCTGTCAAGGCACGGAACACGCCGCGCACGCCTGAACAGCAGCAATGGATCGTTAACGAGGCGGCTGGGACGACAACTAGCCAGGCTGACCCGTGCAAGGCCTACTCTACCTACCCTGTTGAGGTGAGTGACCTGTTTCCCCGGCCCATGAGTAGTCTATGCTCTCGCCCGCCCCGTCATGAATTGCCAGATGTGCTCTGCCCCATTGAACTCACCCCACTTGTGGTTTAGGTTAGCTATCCACTCTCACGTACATCTCTCCTCCATTCCCCACCACATCCCCATTTCCAGTGCGTGCTCTGGAAGTGGGATGTCCCAGGGACCGCGTGGGGCAATCCCTACCTCGTGGTGATGCCTGACATCATGCACCAGGCGGACCTGGGCATCATGAGCCACATTGTGGCTGTCGTGCGCAAGATGAAGAAGCGGCGTGTGAAGCAGATGGACAGGTCAGTGTTTTGGGGATTGGATTCGTTGCTCTTCGTCACATTTACTCAAACCATAAGTTCTGTCCTATTACTGACATGTTTCTGCCCTTTTGCCACCGCTGAACTGATGTGTATGGGCAGGCGCCTGTCTCTCATTCGCGACCGCACGCGCCTGAATCACATGCGCCTGCCGGAGAGCGCCTACTTCGAGACCGGAGCATGTGTGGCGGCCTATGAGCACAGGGCCGTCATGCAGGTATGAACCCTCCATTCCCTGTTGCTTGTCCTGGCCTAAACCCTCAAGCAGTCTGCTCATGCTGCCATTGTTTGTCCCAACTCCTCACACCATCTGTGCTCACCCTCCCCTTTGCTGCTATCCACATTCTTTGCAGGTCATGGTGTTTGTTTTTGCAGGCCTGCTTCGCCAGCCCCAGATGGATGCCGTTCGTGCCTATCTTGGCTGGTACATCCTGTGCTCCCAGCCTCAGGGGCACACTGAGCGGTCCCTCCGGGAGCTGAAGAAGATGACCTCTCGGTAATAATACCACGCATGTAAACCCCCGTGCATGGGATGAATGCTTGGCTACTGTAAATGTGCTCTTGTAGTAGGCAATCTTGTGAGAATGTTTGGTGCTAAACTTTGATAGGAAAGGATCAGGAATAGGAAAACCATATGAATAAGTAGACTCTGTGATTGCATGTGTTGTCATCTCCCACTCCCATCAGGCTCGTTGAGCAGTTGGAGGCTGCGTTTCCAAAGCAGCCATCCTCTTGGTGCCTTGTGAAAACACATCTCATGTCGCACTACGTTGACTCCATACGTCGCGCGGGTCATGTGACTGAATTCAGCACCAACATGTTCGAGCACTTGCACGGACCGTTGGTAAAGAGGATCTACCGTCGGTCCAACAAGCGCAATGTAGATGGGCAGATCATGAAGTTCCATGCTAGGCGCATTCCGGATGTGGTGCCGGTGGATGATCCTGCTGGCCGGGACACCGCCATGCGGCAGGTAAATCTGTTTAGTGCTTGAATTGCATGGATATGAATGCAGAATGTAATAATATCAATAGCATATGTTGGCAGGCGATTGAGACCGACACACGGACGCTCATCAAGGAGTCATACTTCCTCCCTGTGGAGTTACCACAAGAACCCACCTCAACCAACTGGTTTGCAAGGAAGTGGGCCAAGCAACACCCTCGTGCCCAAGCTGCCCTCAAGGATGCGCTTATGCGTTATGCAGGATGCGTCACCAAGATTCGAGTAAGTAGTTGCAAGTTTATGCAATCAACCATCATTTGGCTGGCTCGTATCATACATGACTAACATCAACTGTTATGCAGGCCCATGCATCGCTGGCAATCCCTGCAGCAGACGACGCCAGCTTCTCAAGAGTTTCTCACTTCGTTCGAGCGACCCCTGACTATTTTGAGAGGCCATGGTACTCGGATGTTGCAGTGGAGGGTGTAAGGTATGGTCGGAGAGAGGAGTGGTATGCAAGGTTGCTTCTGTTGTTCCATACAAAAATACGTGGAGAGAGGGAGGAGCTGGCTTACGTTAGATATTGGAATGCAAGCGGAGAGGATACAGCAACAGGATGCCTTCGCCTCAAGTGGACGACAGGAATGTACGCGTACTCCGTGATTCCGATTGAAGCGCTGCTCCGCCACGTCCATGTGGTGAAGGCATTCCACCTGGACAGTACCTATCTCCTTAATAAGTATCAAATGTGATGCATTTATCTTGTAATAAAATGGCCAGCATATTTTCAAGCAGACACATTTTAGGGAAGTCAAAGCTTAAAAAACCAATTACAAAATCACAACAAATTTGGCATGCTTCAAATAAACGGCAATGTACCGGAGTCGCGAATTCGATCTAGACTTCGACAAACAAACGCGGTCCGATTTCATTCCGTGATTGGTCGCGATTTGGCTTTGGAACTTCGCCAACCAAAACATCTGAACTGTACCCCCCTTCGAACCCCCTTCAAAAACCAAGGTTTTTTGTGATGTAGCTTCGCTATATATTCTTCGCTAATTCGTTTTGCTCGATGTACAGTTTTGCTTCTATAGTTCAATTCTCTCTCGCTCTCTCAATTGCACTCATAACACTTAGTATCCAGAGCCACGACCCTTTTCGGACCGCGCCTCACCTTCGCTTCCACATTATCTCTAATTTTGGAGGGGGCAGACGTCCCTCAGTGACCAAGCACCGCTGCTCGTGTGCTTTCTCGCAAGCACACTCAGCCACGATCAAGGCTCTCGCAGAGCTAGCCCGACACCCCCGCCATGTCTAAATTTGGTCGCGTTCAGCTCGCGACATTAACGCAAGAGCACGTCGACGAACTCCTGCGCCAGCTCGAGGTGTCGACGCTCGAAATCGCGACGCTCATGGCGGAACGCGACTCTGCGCAACAACAATCGACGGCAAACGCACCAGCATCAGTACCTGCCAGTGCACCTGCACAATCGGATGAGCCGATTGTTATCTCATCGGGAACACCATTGCAGCACGACAGCGTGGGACAGTGCTCAAGCGCAATCCGCGATGGCGCCGCCCAATCAATGCCAGGCATGGAGAGAACCAGGACCGCACTGGGCGTAAACATACCTCGTGAGGCTCGTCGTCACGTTGGATTTGTCACACCGGTCGGCAACGACGACATTGGTAAGTGCCTGCCCAATGCCACTCAAGCCGATGCCACTCAAGCCGCAGCACCCACCCTGCTTCGATCCTAGCCAGCATGGAGGTCCGACGGTTCAATCGTGGATTTTCACGATGAACGTGTTTTTTTACGTGAATTACGTCACGTTGGATGCAGCGAAGATCCGTTACGCTGTATAGCTGCTGCAAGGCCCCGCCATGGACTGGTGGCGAGTCATTGTGACGTCGCCAAGCGCCTACAAGCCACTGTCGCAAGAGGAAAGGCCCACGGGCCCAGCCGTCACTATGGGACGCGTGGTGTGTAGGGCTTCGGACGCGCTTCGAGCCAAGTGCGGCTTCAATTTCGGCATGCCAGAAGCTGCGCACTTGGCGACAGTTCGGGTCGGTTCATGATTACACCAACGGTTTTCTCGCGCTGTGTGAGCAGGTCTACTACATGCATGAAGTGGAGCAAGTGGATCGCTACGTCGGTGGCCTGAAGCTTCAAGGAATCTCGCAATAAATCCTTCTTTGCGAGATCTCAAACTTCAACGAAATCCTAGCGTTAGCTCAGAAATTTGACATTTTGCGCCGTCTGAGTCCGGGGTCCTACTACGGACATCGTACTCGTGGACCTATCAAGCACGCCACCGTACACGCTGTGGCGGCGAGCGCAGCTGCCGCGCCATTTAAGGGGCGCCATCGCAAGAGCGAGTGCCCAGAGGAGCTAAGGCGCTATGGAGCAGAACAAGGGAGGGAGTATGGAAGGCAGGGAAACGCCATCAGACAGTAGAGTACGGGCCCACTACTGACCAGACTCACTACTCGTGTGACCTCACTGACCCTCATTGAGTGATAGTACCGATTCACGCAATCGATCGGGCTCGGCTGAATAAGGAGGGTACACCGATAGATTGCCCAATACTGATCCACGGGAAAATACAGGGGACATGAGTGAAGATTTCTAATGACAGAGGAGCAAGTCACAGCTTAGTTAATATTGCAACCGCACTGAAGCTGCAACTGACACTTAGCCGTTGTTTACCGGGGATTGACGTATGCTTAGTTGACGTCATGCTATTGGCTATACAGGAGAAGGTGGAAAGAGTGATGGTTTGCTGCGGGCGAACTTCGGGTTTTCACAGGAAATGTTCATGACGACATTGGATGGGCATAAAATTTTACTGGGACGTGATTGGCTGCGACGCCGCAATCTGCGATCGACTGGACGAAAGACAGCTGCACTGTGCGAAGCGGCGGTCAATGGGTCGCGCTTCCTCGCTGGTAGTCGCCTGAGTCTTCGATGGTCCACGTTAACGCCATCACGATGAAACACGCAGTCGCCATTGGAGCTGACGTGTATGCATTGGATATCGAAGAGGTGGGAGAGACGGACAAACCGAGCGATTTTCAGAGACTACTGGCAGCCGTATCACCCGAACTGCAGGAGCTACAAAAACGGTACCCCGAGATTTTTCCCGATGACTTACCGGAGGGACTGCCACCTCAGCGAGCACACAACAACCACAACAGAGTTAGAGCCGGGGGAACAGCCAACAGTATAGCGACAGTTTTGACTGACACAACCCGAACTCGACAAACTAAGGAAGCAACTAAATTACTCACTAGAGAAAAAGTTCATCCGATAGAGTTCATCACCGTTTGCCGCACCGATATAGTTCACACTGAAGAAAGATGGAGGTTTTTGCATGTGCATCGACTACCTCGCACTGAACCGGGTAACAGTCAAATCGCGATATCCCATCCCCCATGCCAGCGAACTGATCGACCAACTGCAAACAACTAGAGTGTTTTCGAAAAACGACATATACGGCGATTACCACCATATTCGAGTCGAGCCGACAGACTGCACCAGGACACCGTGATACGGGTCCTTTGAGTACACCGTGATGCCATTCGGGCTGACCAACGCACTTGCGACTTCCCAGATGACCATAAACGAGGCGTTTAGACCACTCTTAGACAAGTGCGTCATTGTGTACCTTGATGACATCTTAGTTTTCAACCGGGACAAGCAGTAGCACGTAGCAGATATGGAAGCAGTGTTTATAGAATTAGACAAGCATCGGCTACTGACCAAGGGTTCGAAGTGCGAGTTATTTCAGGACAGGCTGGAGTTTCTGGGGCACGTCATTTCAGAAGTTGGGGCTGAAATAGACCCAAAAAAATTGGATATCGCCAAGGCATAGCATCTCCCGACAAACATCACGGAGGTGCAGCGTTTTTTAGGGTTCGTTATCCATGTGCGCCAGTTCGTCCCCAACATGGCATGGTTAACAGCTCCATTGACGAATTTACTGCGGAAGGGGGTCACTTTTATGTGGGGGGAGAAAGAGCATGCTGCCTTCTTTGCCCTAAAAAAATGTTCTTTGCTCAACGCCCTGCGCATTGCCGACCCCCACCGCCCATTCGAAGTATTTACAAACACCAGCGATATCGCCATTGGAGCATTAATGCTACATGATTTTGGCAATGGATTACAACCCATTGCACACGACTCGCGAAAGCTGCACCTGCTTGTGAAGAGTTACCCGATACACAACCGTGAAATGCTTGCGATCATGCACGCGTTCAAAGTGTGGCGCTGTTACTCGACCGACGCCGACGTGACAGTACGGACATACCACAAATCATTCCAGTACCTCCGCGCACAACCCCGCCTTAAACCATGACAGGTTCGTTCGCTTGACTTCCTCGAGTCCAATTTTCACTACACCGTCACCTACAAAAAAGGAGCCTCAAACATCGCTGACGAACTGACCCGCCCAACTGACCAAATACATGTGATACTACTCACCCAGACCAGCCCGCTGCTCACAGAACTATTTACCTACGGATACCAGACATGCCCATTCTTTACAGGCGGAAATTCGCAGCAGGTCGCATCAGCAAAGGGAATGTATTACGTGAAAGCCGACTCCGATCGCGTATGGGTACCGGGTTACATGCTACCGCGAGAATTACTGCTAGAGGAGGAACACGGCGGAGTTACCTTAGGGCATTTGGAGGTAGAGAAAACACGCCAGCAGCTGCAGCGATATTGCTACTGGCCCGAGATGCTGACCGACGTACATCGACGCATGGCATCGTGCCCCACTTGCCAGCTCATGAGGTCATCATGGCAGCGACCCGTAGGACAATTGCAACCGATACCACCCCCAGAGCGTGCTTGGCAGCAGGTGACGATGGACTTCATCACGGGGTTACCAGCTGGGGCGAGTGGGAACGACGCGATCCTGGTCATAGTCATCCTGCAAAAAATAAATCACAACCGAAGAAACTGCCCAACTGTTCATCTCCACCATCGGTCGGCTGCACGTGATACCTACGGCGATTTTCAGCAACCACGACACGAAAATCATTAGCAAATTTTGGCGTAACCTGTAGCAGCAGTTCAGCATGCGACTACAGTTCAGATCATCGTACCACCCCGAAACCGACGGTCAAACAGAACAGACCAATCACACCATGGAGCAGTTGATTC
This sequence comes from Closterium sp. Naga37s-1, assembly GCA_947471745.1. NCBI lineage: Eukaryota > Viridiplantae > Streptophyta > Zygnematophyceae > Desmidiales > Closteriaceae > Closterium > Closterium sp. Naga37s-1. The sequence continues at coordinate 6,634,988 of CANJKZ010000051.1, read as the reverse complement.
GAGCCACGTGCGACGACCCGGGAACATGGGAGCATCAGCTGCCACTCATCGAGTTTGCGAACAACTCCACGTTAGCCACGACGTAGCAGCCACCGTTTTACCTCAACTACAGACAAACCCCACAGTACCCATGACTCCGAAACCCGACAACCCAGTCCCACACGCACAACAGTTCGCTGAAATTTTACAGGCCGCCCGGACCCGAGCAGCAGACCCCATTAAAGAAATCCAACATCATCGCTAAACGCAGTGCTGATCGCCACTGCCGTCCCGTCACTTACTAGCCCAACGACCTCGTTTTACTCGACACTCAGAACCTCCGCCTGCTCGTCACCCCGAAGCTCCGCCCACGATATTGCGGGTTATTTTGCATCAGCTATATGGTTACACCGATCGCCACCCACCTCCTCCTCCCTGCTGACTGGTACATCAGCTCGTCATTCCATGTCAGCCTACTCCGCCCGTACGTCCCATCCACCAACCAACTGCCACGAAATCGCCTGGCCAGCATGACGTAACCACCAATAGAGCCAGTCATCACACCAGAGAAAATCCTAAGCGACCGAGTTCATGATCCACGAGGAGCTCGCAGGATCGAATTCCTGATTCGCTGGAAAGATCACACGCCCACCGGGGATAACTGGGTGCCCCTGGATAGAATAAAAAATAACCCTGTCCTCACTCAATACCTACGCAACCGCAACTTTCTGTATGTACATGCAAGGAGGGCCTCCTTGAGAAGGGGGGTAGTGTAAGGAAAAATCATTTTCCTTACTTCGCGCCCCTGCATATTGCGTACATGACTGTTCGCGCCAACACTACCCAACAGTGCACCGTTACCACTCGCAACTCTCGCCTCGACCACTGTTCTTGCCACTGTTCACATCGTGAACCAACCTCACTGCTCGTTTGGTACCCCGCGCTCCGGGCCTCCGCCTCGACATTTCCCAGCCTCGGCGCTAGGCCTGTAGGGCACCCCAATTTCTCGCGTTACCGTTACTACGCTAGCTGCACTATATATTCTTCGCTCATTCATTTCTCTCGATGTATTGTTTTGTTTCAATAATGCAATTCTCGCTCGCTCGCTCAATTGCGCTCATAACAACAGGGAACACTAAACCATACACAAACCAACCGTAAGATAAAAGTGTCGTGAAAATGCCTTCAAGATCCAGGTTTGAGAGTCACTCTGACTGAGGGTCTGCAGCAGCATCATTGTCGTCACCACAACCGTCATCAGAAGTTTCCGCCATGGCTAGACCACGGCACGAGCGAGAAGAGCAGGCAAGCTAGAGAGCTTGCCGAGAGGGTTTGAGTAGGAGCAGGGCTTGAGCTAGCCGAGAGGGATTGTTGCACAGTGAACAAAATGAGGTGGCAGGAGAACCTCTGCATGGGTTGGCTGAGCACACCACACTAGCATGAAGTTGTCTGCTGAGGAGGAAACCAACCATGAACCACCTGCTTTGTGCGCAGCGTGGCAAAAAGAATCTCGTGGTGGCAGAATTCTATGACAACGACGCATTAGAACAGCCTAAACTGCCAATCAAAGCTTGCGGATTTGACAACAAGACACAATTCAGCAATTACAACAAAAACAGTCTGAGCCGCAGGGTGGCGCCGCAGCATACAGGGTAATTGTTCGCTCACGGTGAAATCCTAGGCGCCAAATTTGGCAAAAATGCGTGAATCACATAATTTTCTGTTTCAGTGTTGAACGCGATTCAACGCTGATTCACAACTCTGAAAATTCATTTTAGGAACACTAAAAACACTTATAACACGGTGTCACAAAAAATTGGCTGAAACTTTAGAGTCACTTCACAACAACACAATGAAAATCAGCCAAATCATGGTAAAAATCATGACTTATGAGGGCCTGTATTGGAGTCTAGCATTGTTGGAAGGTAGAATTTATGGTATCAGAGCTACTCTAGAAGGCATGCTGCCAAATTTGGTCCATAAACTTATTTGCTTTCACTTTGGATAGGTACCTGCATACACTCACAATACCGCACACCTGGCATACGCGTTCACTCACATGGTCTTCGCTTCCGAAGTACACTTGCACTATTAGCGCACACTTGGTATACAGTTTGATCAAGATCATGGCGCAGTTTGATGGTGAAGTGGATGCTGGATATATTGCTTTCAAAGAAGTCATCTTGGCTCAGCATGAGAACCTGGAAAACATGATCGCAAGGGCACCACCAGCACTTCATGCATCACTAGGAGTCAAATTCAACATGCCAACGACAACACACTCTCAAGGTTCAACAATCCGTCCACGCATGGACAATCTCTTTCAAGCACTCCACGTACTAACCAAACCCATGCTTCCAATGTCATTGTAAGAATTGATGGTGAAATGATAATTGGCATACCCCAAGGAGGAGAGTCATCCCAAGGGAGGGATGCATCCATCCAAGAAAAGGGCAGCTCCAATCCCGCACCTCAATCAACCATGCGAAGGGACGCACGGGGGAGGAATGATGAGTATGGGAGTGAAATGCATGCAATAAAGCATGGCAGAATGAGAAGTGGACAGATTGGGCAACAGAGTGACAGAATTGATCAAGTGGGCGTGGAAGGTGTCAAAATTGCCTCCTACACTATTGGTGCTCCCCGACTACGACGACTTGCGACTAAGTTCCATCCCATTGGAGTTCCTCCCATGCCCAGGTCTCACCTTCATGGCGGCAATATCATACCTCCGCGTCCACCAATTGTTGTGGACAACATGGGGCGGATGGACACGGAATGCAGTCAAGTGGTGTCATGCGCAGAAATCAAGTGGAGGTGCTGGAACGTCAACTTGGTTTTTTATGGAGACACGCAACGCACGGTACAGCTACCTCGACCATCAATCGTGTCCACTCTCTTCAACCTCGCTCGACGACGAGAATACACGAAAGAAGACAAGGAATGACTGTCACGCAAAATGGTGGGAGCAATGGTGGACAAGGCGTTCACCACGAATTCGTTTGACGGCTCCAACTTCCGCAAATGGGCACTACGGTTGCGAATGAAAGCACGCGTGACAAATTTGTGGGATTTCTTTGTGACCCATGGAGTACCCGATTATCATGGAGAATGGTATTATTGACGACGCTATGGAGCAGTTGAAAATGCTACAAGCGGATTACTTACAACGTGCAACACCCGCCTTTTGGGTCTTAATGCACAGCGTGAGCGCCACGATTCAGCTGCAGCTGGACATGTTCTAGGAATCCTACAGCTCGGCATTTGAAGCATGAGAGTAGTGAATGGATACATACTAGGCCAAGGTTTCGGTGTCAGAACTGTCACTTCTGAAGCAGTTAGACAATATAAAGATGGAGTACCAGGAAATGGTGTCAAAACGAAACTCACTCCACTTCAACTTTCCAAAGTATCACACAGAGTCTTGAGTCTTGAAGTTGGACCCAACTAGAAAGGGGGGGTCACTATTTTAGGTAGAGGCTTTTATTTTTTTGCGAATGTATGAGATAAGACATATATGTATACTATCCATGTGATTACGCTATGATAAGAAGTGGTAAAATGCTCATATTATATATGTACCATATTCCCCTGCATCTAACAGTACATTCGGGACAAGACGCGTCACAAAAATTCACGCCACAATCGGTCGTACCGCTTGTCAGAATCCCAACCACTAGACCATTGGGATAAAAGGGCTTGTTTGTGTAGCGGGTAAGTGCGCCCATAACCCCCCAGGCCAACGTGCCTGTAACCCTTCCCTAGGATCAACCGGGGATCACCAGTGGACCTCTGACACCCCCCCTGCACTGGGATGCCCGAAGTGCACACACCAGGATTCGAACCCGAGACCTTCGCTCTGATACCATGTCAGAATCCCAACCACTAGACCATTGGGATAAAAGGGCTTGTTAAGTAGCGGGTCAGTGCGCCCATAACCCCCCAGGACAACGAGCTTGTAACCCTTCCCTAGGATCAATCGGGGATCACCAGTGGACCTCTGACACCCCCCCGCACTGGGATGCCCGAAGTGCATACACCGGGATTCGAACCCGAGACCTTCGCTCTGATACCATGTCAGAATCCCAACCACTAGACCATTGGGATAAAAGGGCTTGTTTGTGTAGCGGGTAAGTGCGCCCATAACCCCCCAGGCCAACGTGCCTGTAACCCTTCCCTAGGATCAACCGGGGATCACCAGTGGACCTCTGACACCGCTCTGCACCAAACTACACCTAAGTTCGAAACTTTTCGATAATGCTTGATACTTGGGTGTTATTCGGTATAATTTGGTGCAGAGTGGTACAACCGATTGTGACACGAACTATTGTGGCGCATCTTGTCCGGAACGTACCCTACGACCCGCCAGTAAGAAAGTCCCACTGGACCCTATCATGGCAGAGGGTCCTCTATAACGAAGTTAAAAGTTATAAGACCACCCCCCCCCCCCCCCTCTTTTTTTTTTTTTTTTTCTTTTCTTTTCTTACTTCTGCATTGCCAAACATACAATATTTTTTCCTAAACATCATAGGGACCTACTATCTTCACATACACATGTCAATTCTAGCACAAGGAGAAACACAGTCCTCAAACAATCACTTGTGAATCTTCCTACAATTAGGGGCCAACTAATCATTAGTCACCGTCGGACATGTCATTGTTCTTGCCCATCTCATCCTCTGACTCGGCCGACATATCACCGTTGTTGTTGTCATCATGCTGTGCTGCAGCCTCTGCATCCTGCTTGCCATTAGTGTAGAGGAAGATTCACCCACTCCTCCACCTCTAGAGCAGCGTGGGCGTCCTCACCCACCTCCACTTGGCCTACATCCCGCATGTGGGCCAGAACGAGGTGGCATCGTTGGCGTTGCTGATGCCAGAAGTCCTGAACAACTTGGTGATGATGTGCTCGAGGACCCCGGTCCATGCCTTCGCGATCCACTTGAGGACCATTTCAGCGGGCGGCTTCTTCAGGTTTCTTGGGAGGTAATGAGCAAGAGGAAGGGATTTGAACAGGGGGTCCAGCATCACAAACAAACAGGAAAGACAGCAAGGTGCATAGAAAAAAAATGATGGGGACGAAAGCAACATCATGTTCTTACCTGCAGAGGGTCAAGCAGTTGACGCCTTACTGCGCTAACCAGTTGTTGTTGAACTGGCGCAATCCCGCTTTCAGTGTGCGGTTAATGCTCACATCGAGCGGTTGCAGCAGCAACCGTCGGGGATGATTGCCGGCACGATGTTGTGCCAGTGGAGATTCCCCAGCATGCCATCCGTTAGATGGCCGTGGTAGGAGTCCAAGACCAGAGGGTCTTGGACTTGATGATGCGAGGCTTCGGCTCGACGAACGGGAGAAGGACATGATTCACCTAGTCGGCCACGAGAGTTGTGTCCATCCAGCCGTGCTCCTACGCGCGTATGAGGATATCTACACGCAGGAGGCCGAATTCGTGTTAGTTTGAGTGGTTCAGGTGCACGACATTAAATGACCTTGTGAAATTCACTTATGGGCGGGATGTCAATCTTCCGGATGGTCTTGCGCTTGAAAACTACCATCGCTAGCAACTTCTCTCCGATCGCCGTTACACCGAGCACCTTTTCATACCCGGCACTGCGAACATGCACGGAACGTTCGCCACGGTGCGGTCGGACGGCATCTCGAGAAAAACGGGCGTTTGGTCCGCGTTAGTCATGTTTCACGGATCGATCCTGTGCTTGATCACGTTCTTTCTCACAAACGTCAACAAACTTATGCACTTTGATTTGCACTCTGCACACAAAAGCAAGAGCCAGTTAGATAGAGCTACGGTTGCGTGAAACATCAACATCACATACGTAGATGTAGCTTACCTTTTGCGAGTCGTTGCCCCAACTTCGTCTTGAAGCGTACGGAGAGCCCCCACCAAGCGCGGAATCGGAAATTGCAGCGCAAGAATGCTCTCCAGTCCACATCAGGACGACTCTTCGCCATCGAATTCCTGCTCCACTGCTGGAGAAGCGCTCGGAAGGCGAGCAACTTGCGGTGTGCCACCTTCTCCATGTCCGGGTACTTGTCCTTACGGCCTCCCTTACCGAGACGCCTCCTGCATCCAGGAGCCCTCCTGATCTCCTCGACAGCTTTCATACAACGGCGCACACACACCGGCTAAACACCGGCGAGTCGAGCTACGTGGTGGACAGAAATATTTTCCTTTTCCATCCGCTCCAGCCAGCCAACCTTCTCCGCCATGGTATGCGCCACTCGACGATGCTGCGTAGGTTTGTTGCAGGGCTCGGGAGGGAGGGAATCACGTGTGGAGTCGTCGTGCAGAATATCGCCAGGAAAGGACGGGACGGGGAAGTCCGCAATGGGACCATCGACATCGTCCAAAATTTCCACGTTCACTTCTTCATCGTTGGGAACATGGGACTCCTCACCGCAGAGGGGCTCGTACTCTTCGGGGAACCCAACAAAGACAAGTGGTGCTGCCAGGGGTGCAGGAGGAGCAGGCGGTGCAGGTGGAGAAGGTGGGCTGGCGATGAAATCAGTATACCTTGCGAAGCAACTGGAGAATGGTTAACGCTACCGCGGCGTGAACGCCACGGGCTCTCAAAGGCAGACATCTTGGTGAAGCTATGGTAAGTGCCTATGCGGCTTCATCGTGAAAGGAGCCATGGCGGACGCACTGTTTTTTTACCCTTTAATTCATATCTGAGTGCTTGAAAGAACGGAATGGCGAGAGAGTAGCAATGCTCGGTAGAGTGATGGACGTGAGACCTTAGGCACCCCACGTCCGCATCACCTCGCAAAGGTGAGGCAAGGGGTCCAAAAGCGGAGGGATTAGGTGGATATGTTGGCACTCAAGATGCCCTGCAACTCGATACCGTCATCGCCCGGATAGTAGACAGTGTTGAATAGTAGACAGGGGTTGTCTATTATCCGGATGTCTCTTATAAACAGACTAGCCTCGTTATAAGACACCTATTTGTGTGTACGAGATAAGACATATATGTCTTATAACCAGACCAGGGGTTTAGGGGTTTTCTTATAAACAAGGGGTGTCTTCTAAACGATCACTAGTTCCTCTAGGGGTTACATGCACGTACATCTAGAATATTTACTTCTACCTAGCCCTCCTCAGTCACGGCCTCCTCCCCTGCACTAACTGCAGGGTCAACACCCAAGTCTGGCACTCGCCAGGCATGCCTGGCCGTTTCCCTAGGCTCGATCATGCGGTCAGCCTCAGCCGCTGCTCCGCGGTAGTTGGGGGTCTCCTGGTACAGCACCTCCAGGCCGGTTGCCACTGCCACCTCCCTCACACCCTCCGCCTGCATCTCCTCCTCCTCCTCCTCTGGCGCCTGCCCAAGCAGGCGCGTGTTGTCGCCCGTGGTTCCCCCGAGGCTCATGTTCTCGGAGACATTGACAGTGCTCCTGGCGCGCAGGTGAGACATCACCAGGTGGTTCTCCGTCCCGTCCAGCTTGCTTGAAATCCCATAGTGGCGGAACACGTCAATGATGACCTGCTTGGGGACTTGATCCCACGCCTCCGCGATCCACTGCAGCACCACGGGGAGCGGAGGCCTCCGCAGGTTCCCTGCGTGTGGGTCAGAGGCATGGGTAGCGAGCCGTTAGAGACATGGAAAGAAAACAGAGCAAAAGTTGAATTCACATGGCTACTCACCCTTCTTCGTCTTTAGATGAATCCCTTCACGCATTAACCACCTGGCATAGCGCGCTCGCACACCAGCCTTGAAGCACCGGTTGATGCTGACGTCAAGGGGTTGAATCTGGCTCGTGCAACCAGCTGGGATCACTGCAGGGGTGATGCTGTGCGTGCGGTAAGATTGGAGCATGGTCTGGGTGATGTGGCCACGGTAAGAGTCCAACACCAGCATCGCACGCCTCACGTTCTCGCCGCGCTGGGAGTTCAGATGGGGCAGCACCTCCTTGGTCAGCCAAGTCTGCACAGCGCTCTCGTCCATCCACCCGTTGTCCTGTGCTTGGCATACGATTCCTGCCAGGCATATAGGGGATATACGGGTGTCAGTCGAGGAGGGCAGGCTCACCAGGCTTACGGTCCCGAATTCCTTGAGCTTACCTTCCGGAATCTCACAGCTGGGCACGTTCTTGAGCTTGAACCAAACCCAAGGGCGCAGCTTCTCCCCGGATGTGGTGCACGCGAGCATCACCGTGAGCCGCGTCTTCTCATATCCTGCAGTGTGGATTGGGACCGAGCGCGCACCACGGCGCTCGATCGTCCTCTCGGCCGGCATCTCAACGAAGAGCGGCGTCTGGTCCGCGTTGATGATGCGGGCCCGGTTGATGTTGTGCCGCGCCCGATTGATGCGCACGAACTTCCAGAACGACTCGCAGTCCTTAGCGCACTCTGCAAAGGGAACACACGCCATGGCGGGACGGGATGGCTAGAAATAAAGGGCAAGGAACATGCAGTCATGCAAGGGGCAAGGAATTCAAGGCATTTAACACTCACCAGCCGATAACCGTTGGCCGACCTTGGTCTTCACACGCATAACCAGGTTCCAGCGGTCACGGAAACGCTGGCTCCAGTGAGAGCTCGCGTTCCGGTTCTTGCCGGGGTGGTGTTTATTCATCCACTCGCGGCTCCACTTCTGGGTGTCCTTCACCGAGATGGCCACCCCATTAGCGCGCTGCAGGCAGACGTAGCGGTACAACGCCGCCTCCATGTGGTAGTGTGCGTGGCGCCCCCCCCCCCGTGCATCCGCTTGCGGCAGTTAGCCGCTCCTTTGTAGACTCCTGCAGCAGCCTCCGCCCTCCAGCGTCTGATGCAAGCGATAGATGCGGTAGACTCCAGCGAGGTCTTCTTCAATGAGCCGAGCTCCTGGTAGTGGCGCGCCCACTTGAGCTTCTCGCGTACGGTCCATCCGTGGCGCCTCTTCTTACTGTCCTTGCTGCAAGGGGAAGGTGGACGGGAGTTGGGATTATGGAGGGTGGCTTCCTTCGGCTTCGCCTTCTCAGGGAATGAAGGAATCGGGGCTGCCGCCTCCGCGTAGTCATCGTCGCTGCGGAGCGCCTCGTTGACCAGGATGTCGTCCTTGTTTGACCCCTTCTTCTTTTTCTTAGCAGCACCCGTGCTGGATCCGGGGTCGCCGTCGTTCTTCCGCTTCTTGGTGCTTGGGCGGCGACGAATGGTGGCCTTAGCAGGGGCATCCACGACCTTGGTTTTCCCCTTTTCTGCAGTAGAGATGCGCGGTTGAAGCTCCTCCCCCGGACTGTCGTCATCAGAGAGCACCACGCGGGCACGCCTCGGCTTGGTCTGTAAGCGATGACGCATCCTCCGTTTCAGAAGCGGAACATCGTCGTCACCCGCGATGCTCCACGGGTCGTCATCGGCACCTCCCTCCGCAGCATCCACATCCGCAATTGCGACCACATCCGCGGGCGCAACAGCATCGGGTGCCGCTTCCGCCTCCGCCTCGTCGTCAGCCTCCACATCTGCCTCCACCGTCGTCGTCCTCGCTTCCGCATCCGCGTCGTCGTCAGCCTCCGCACCGTCATCGCCCGTCGCTCCCGTTGCATGCGCAGCTGCCTCCACGTGCTCGCCATCAGCATCGACACCCTCGTCGTTGTCCGAATCACCAACCCGCCACTCTTCCACTTCGTCGTCGCTCCTAACCGGCCGATTCCACCATTCGTCCTCATCGATGTCGGCAGGGGCTTCTTCATCCCCCGGAGCGCTAACGTCGTGGCCGTTCTCTGGCCAATCCTCGTCGTCGTCGTCGTCGTGTTCTCCGTCGCCGTCGTCGCCGCCATGTCCTTCGTCGCCGCCGCGTCCTTCGTCGCCATCGTCCCCGTCACAGCTCGCATGGGAGGCGGCGGTAGATCTTTCCGCCTTGCGCGTATTCTTCGCCATGGCTACACGGATGTCATCACCGGGCGAGTTAATTCGCCCGTAGTTATTCACCTGCACATGAGGGCGAGGTGAGGACGTGCCTGCGGGAACTTTGTTGCGCATGGTTACGGTAAGCCTGCCGAGAGCAAAGGTTGAGTTGAGATCTCAACCTCCTTGAGCACCAAATGAAGCTCACGCCCGACTACCCCCCCTAGCCACAGTGCCCCTTCCAAAGGTGCCGAGCCGCTCCTCTACGAGGAATCTCCTCGTAGGGGACAGCCCTCATGCTGCCATCGTGCTGCCAGCTGCGTTTTGGAAGCATCCAAGCGCTGCTGGCAGCAAAACGACACTGGCAGCATCATTAGATGCTGCCAGCACGGAGGGATGTTGCCAGCAGTGGCAGCTTTGCTGCATCCCTCACGTGGCAAGTGGGGGCGCTGCATGCATCACCACCGAGGTCGCCCTAATTCAAAGGTATAATGGTACAGAGGTGGTTTCTACACACTTTGCAAGTGTTACAGAGTTCTTATATTTTTTTCCATTTATAAGACTTATAAGACACCCTAAACTATCCCAAATACGAGATAACCCAAGCATTTTGAGTAGTGTACGAGATAAGACATATATGTCTACTATCCGGGCGATGACGGTAACATTGCCGAGCCTCTCTCTAACGTGCCTCAAACGTGAACGCGTGGCAATATCTCGTTCCTAAACAGAATTTTGTGTTTCGATATGCGCAAAATAAAATACCCCCCTCCTCCCCTTCGTAAGCCATAAACTACAGAAAACGGCTTCAATACGGTTTCAAGGAAGTCCCCCGGGTCCTATATGTGGGGGGGGGGGTACGATACATATTTATAAATACATATACATACATATTTAGGGAACTTTGCACCCATTCACTGTGGCCATTTCACTAGTCACCTTATCACACCTTATCTTGGTATACTGGTATTGCCTAAATGGTTGCTTATATAAAGGATGACTCTTGTTGGTTGCTTCAAGTGGACAGAGTGCCAGGTGCTGAGGCTCCACTGCACCATCCTCGCAGATCCAGAGGTGCAGCATAAGAACATCACACTCCACTCCATATGCGTCCTAAAGTGTATGTCTCCAATGGGACCTCTGGGTCGCAGGTATCCAGGTCATGGACAGCGTTTAGGCGATACGAGAAAAACGCTGCCGTGTGAGAGAATCCATCCAGACATGGATAAAACAAGAATGTCAGAAGCTGCCAAAAGGAGCCACTCTGTGATAGCGCCAGTATATACCGATGCTTGTTTAGTGGGAGTAGCTTTTGCTGAAGAGGGTGGTGAGGATGGATCAGCAGCATCGAGCATGAGGTTGTTGACATGCATTGGGACAATATCTGATACCACCACCTGTGACAAATATGAGAGTGAAATTTGCGAAACTTAAGGGAATAGTGTAGTGAATGCCACCTACACAAATGGCACAATATGGAAGAGTGTGTGAGACCACAATGTGTGACATTGCCAGGGTTTAGGGCTTAAGGCTCAGGGAGGGGATGATCATAATGATGAAGAACCAAAGCGTAAGAGACGTGCTGAGGGAACCAGGAACAGTGTACAAGAAATGTTATGTGCCTGTGAAGCGTGGGAAAAGGAAGGTTGAAGGTTGGATGTAGAGTGTGTGTAGTGTGTGTGTGCGTGCATGCGTGCATGCGTGCGTGGGTGTGTGTGTGGAGGGGTGGGGGGTGGGGGTGTGGGGGAGAGGGAGGGGGTGGGGGTGCATATGATGCTTCATCGCCTTGTTCTTCTTTTTCCAATTTTGGTTCTGCAATTTCTTCTTTCGTAGCTATCTCCCAAATCTTCATAAACCTCCACCCAAGCCTACCTACTCGCCACCCCCCTGCCACGCGTTGAGCAATTGCTGTTGTTAAGGAATTTTTCTCAGGCAACCCGCTCGCCCCCTTCTTACCTGCACTACCTCCCCTTGCAGAGTAGATATATGCTGGTCTCCGCCCTGCCCTTCCCCCCAGTTTCATTTCCCTGTCCCCATGCTTCCCCCCCCCATTCCACAGACAGACTCCTTTACCATTATGGAGAGAAAACAAATACCTTGTCAGGGTATATGAGTTTTAGTATTGCCTTCAAATCCTGAGAGTTGCTGATGATAAGCCATTTAACAATGGTGGGAGGGGGCACCCACCATGCCTCGAGCCTCTGTGAGGAACCGGAAGCTCGGAAATAAGAGGCACGAAAGTTACTGGAATGAACATGGGGGCACGGAATAGGATGCTCTGAATCCGAGGCACGTGAGGAACATGCATGGGAACTTGATACACGAGAGGGGGGAAACGAATGAAGAAAAAGGGGGGAAGAACGCAGCCGACAACATAGAAAGGGAAAGGGCGGATTTTGATGGCACAATCCTTACAGCGAACTTGGCCAGTACCAACAACCCCCATATCGTATTCACCTGGGCACAAGCAACATAGCCCATAGCCCACTTGATGAGTTCAGTTCTCTCTGTCTCACTCAGAACCTTGGGATCTCCGAACCCACTCTCGCCCTGCCACACGAACGAATCAGGTGCTCTCATGTGCATGCCCACCACCACCACCCTATCGCTTGAGGAGTGATGGGAGGCCCCTGATTGTCCAGCACTCAGGTGATGAGGGGTTTGGGCTTGGAGGAGGGCCGAAGGGGGGGAGGAGGAAGCGAGAGGGGAGAAGAGGTGGCGGTACATAGCTTCGGTTCTTGACAGGATGTCTGGGAGGGGCCTGGTGGGGGTTGTCAAAGGGGGGAGGTGGGGAGGAGGGGGGGGACAGGGGTTGTGTGTGGAGGGGTAACGGAGAGGGTTTCTAGTCCACTGGAATCGTCACACACAGTTGACGTAGCTTGGATTGGAGAGTTGATGTGACATCTGATTGCAGCCTAAGGGGTGTTTGTCGAGAAGCAGGAGGCCCCAGGGCAAAGCAAAGCGAGCCGGGAAGGGGATAGGCTTGCAAGGGCAGGGGAATGAGTAGCTGTCTCGAAACCATGAAGCTCTGGGGCAAAGGTGCACATGGTTTCACATGACTTAGAGATGTGATATGTGCGCCAATGGGAGCGTACTTGAGAAGAAAGCGGCGGAGGCAGCCTTTTGAGGTGCTCTCGAAGGTGTTATCCATGGGGGCCTACTGGAGGAGAGAGGGAAGAAAGCAGCCTTTTGAGGCGCTCCAAAAGGTGTTTCCCATGGTTACATACTTGAGAAGAAAGTGGAGGATGCAGCCGAAGCTGTAGGGAGGCCGCATGCCCACGTCCTTGAGCCTCTCACTCCACTTCTTACCCTCCTCCTGAACCCAGCCAAGTGATATGGATAGCACATGGGCATGAAAAAGAGGGAGGAAAGGGCGGAGAGAGAATGTGCTATTTTAAGCCCTACCAGTCGAGCTATTTTGCATAAATTTGAGCACACCACCGCATTTAGTTTCCCATGCCCTCTCCATTTGTAACTCTCTCCACTTATTCCTCTCAGAACGGTCCTTTGTTTTGTATTAATGCTTATTCCTCTCCTGATCTCATCACTTCTCCTCTTCTCCCTTCCTCTCCCCTTCTTCCTCCCTTCCCCCTTCCCTTTTTCGTCCCGTTCCTCTCGCTTGTCGTCCCCTTTCTCACCCCACTTCTCCCCTAGTCCTCCCACTCCTTCTCCCCTCCTTCTCCCCCATTCCTCCATTTCTCATCCCCTTTCTCTCCCTTCCATTCCTTTCCCTTGCCCTCAATCAATTCTCCACTTCTCCCCTTTCTTCCACAAAAACACTACCCACCTGCACAAGACGCGCTGTGAGCACCCCAACCTCAGCCTCAGCCTCCCAACCCCTCCTGCTGCTTCACCTGCACATGTTGCTTACCTGTACGATCCAGCATGTGCGAAGGCCGGCCTTCCCATGTGAGATGACGCAAGAGTTCCTTCCTGTTTCTACAAAACCACTTCACCCACCTCCGCAAGCCAGTACGTAAGCAGTCCTCTGTTCCACGACAGGCGCACGTTCATTGCCTTATCCAGCTGTGCGAATATGTCCTCCGGCTCCACAAACCGCTGATTCTTCAAGTCCACCTCCACCACCTCCCCATCCTGTACTACCTCCTCTGCCTCTTCTCGCCCTCCCCCCCCTCCTCCTCCTTCTCCTCGTCCTCCTCCTTCTCCTCCCTCTTCCCCTTCTCTTCTTCGTTCCCCCCCTTCTCCTCCTCCTCCTTCAGGCCCCCCTCCCTCGCCCCATCCCATCACATCATCAATATTCATCACGCGAGCCGGCTCCACAGGAACCTCCAATGAGAAGGACCAATCAATGAGGTTCGGCTCGAATGCAAGCGGCAGGAGAGCGTGCCGTACAATGAACGCCCGCTGAGTGAGCATGGCACATGCAAAGCTGGTGGCCAGCCCTGTGAGATAGTCTCCTAGCCCGCCTGGTTCATCCAGCCATTCGTATGTGAGAAAGCGAATGGATGGGTCCCTAGGCGGCTGGGGGTATTCGGCTGGGGGTGGAGGGGATGGTGGGGGCGGAGGTGGATGAGGGGGGGATGGTGGAGGAGGGGACGGGGGAGGGGGAGATGGAGGAGTAGGAGATAGCGGACGAGGTGAGGAAAGTAGGGGTGACGGTGGTGGTGGTGATGGAGGTGGGGGTGATGGTGGTGGTGGTGAAGGTGGTGGCAGCGGTGGCATGGGTGGTGTTTTCGCTGCGGCAGCAGCAGTCTGAGCCAGGGTGCTGGCGTGGGCGCGGGCCGCTTGGCGAATGCGGGAGTGCAGGGCGGAATAGTCAGCCGCCCAGGTGCCACATTGCGCCTCGGAGAATGTGAAATCCAAGAACGGCCTGGGAGGGGACGCTAATGCGAGCAACGGGGAGAGGAGCTGCTGTCAGGGATGAAACAGAAGCAGGGGGGACGGGGTGAAATGGGAGAAGGAAAAGGGGTAGAATGGAATGTTTTAGTTGGGGGTTTGCTAATGAATGCGTGGAAGTGAATATGGCTGGGTGGGAGTGACCATGGCTGGGTGGGAGTGAGCATGGGTGGGTGGGAGTGACCATGGCTGGGTGGGAGTGAGCATGGGTGGGTGGAAGTGACCATGGCTGGGTGGGAGTGAGCATGGATGGGTGGGAGTGAGCATGGGTGGGTGGAAGTGACCATGGCTGGGTGGGAGTGAGCATGGGTGGGTGGGAGTGAGCATGGGTGGGTGGAAGTGACCATGGCTGGGTGGGAGTGAGCATGGGTGGGTGGGAGTGAGCATGGGTGGGTGGGAGTGAGCATGGGTGGGTGGGAGTGAGCATGGGTGGGTGGGAGTGAGCATGGGTGGGTGGGAGTGAGCATGGGTGGGTGGGAGTGAGCATGGGTGGGTGGGAGTGAGCATGGGTGGGTGGGAGTGAGCATGGGTGGGTGGGAGTGAGCATGGGTGGGTGGGAGTGAGCATGGGTGGGTGGGAGTGAGCATGGGTGGGTGGGAGTGAGCATGGGTGGGTGGGAGTGAGCACGACGAGGTGGCCAGGCCGCTTGCTGATGGGCCATTTGGGCTTGCGGATCGGCTTGAATAGATTCAACGAATTTAACCACTGGTTCAGCAAAATCGTCTCACTGGCAGTGAGGCCGTGAAGCATCGGATTCAGATGAATCTTGGAGACAAAATTCCACAGTGTGCTGTGTAAGGAGGGGGGGTGAAACGACCTGCGTGGATTCGGTGAGAGAGATTATGGGTGGGTGACTCATGAGAGGATAAAAAGGTAAGGTGGCTTACCAATCTAAGGACGAGGCTCAACATTTGGAGGACAGATCTTCACCACCAACATACCTGTTGCTTCGCACAACTTTACATCAGTGGTGCCAATTGCAAGTCCGTTGCCTCTCTTGATTCTTTCGTTTTTTTTTTTGAACGACTAATCTTGGGCGGATCCCATGATAAATTTGCCTAAAAAAACACTCTGCGGGTAACAAAGCCCAGGATTCTCAAGGGGCACTTTCGGATTAATGCCTCGATACTCAATCACCTGAAAACTCTAAAAAATGAAAAAGCAAATTTTCAGTTTTTTTTTTTTTTTGAAAGCTTCATCATAAAGCTTTCCGAAAGAGAAACGGGAACAACTACATCTCAAAATCTATCTGAGAGAAGCTTGAACGGAAAATCACCTCGAAAGGCTGCACTCACGAGTAAGAAGGCGACGGCGAGCACGCGGCTATTACGGAGGACCACATGGCTACCTCGCCTTAACGTCATTGGGACGTCGCCTTGGTCGCACGCCGCCGCAACGTGGTTGTCTTAGATACTAGGAATGAAGTTCACTAATTTCTTTGTCCCCCCTTCAATGTTTTGAACGAATAGTACAGAATTCAGCATATGCGACGATGACTGTTGTGCTCTATCCCCCCAAGCCAGCCAGCGCTCGATGTGTGAGCTTGCTTGCCAAAGCTAGCCAAAACAACTGACCAATACAGTAGTTGTGGTGGGTGGCACCTTTGCCTACGATTTGTGCGACTCAGTCGCCTGGTCTCAGCAGCCAGCAGGTCATCCAGCTCAGCATTCCAACAAATCCCCGCCCAAAGCAGCTGATGTCATGACTTGCTAGCCAACCAAAGCCAGCCGGCTGGCCGAGGTGTATCTGAGGTCCCAGACCCCCAGCCCGAAGGTCAGGGAAGAAACACCTGAATGGTTCGTCCCAAAGCTAATATTGCAGTCCCAGGTCTGGACACCATCAAAGCTGCCCCATCAGACTACTACGAGTCTGATGTCCTGGTGGGGATTATCCCACCGAACCTAACTTCAGCAGGCGACAGTGGTCGCCAGCATCGCCTGCATCGCGACCAATTGGGTTCTCTCATCTAAACGGTAAGACTCGCTTTGACCCAACATCCTCGCCAACAGAGTAGCCTGACATCTGGCCATTGTAAACAAACGAGGAAACAAAAACGGTGGATCTATAGCGTGTGTTATGAGTTGTACAACAGAGTTAAGAGGAAAACGGATAATATAATGAAGGCACGTGCTAATATAGTGACTACCATAGCTAGAAGGAAACCTCGGGAAAACGAGGTCGGGTGCAGGTTTGGCGAACGGAAAACCAAAGGCGACGCGGGGCAGCCTCGAAATCGTGGAGTCCGAAAGTGTTCGGGGTGTACGCGTAGCAGTCAACCCCGATAAGAAAAGGGAAATTTCCTAACACTACCACCACCACCCCTCCCCCCACCCCCTTTAAGAAATGTGGTCAATATCCGCAGCTCGCTTGCGGGCGAGGTAATCAATAACAAGCGGGTAAGCTTCAAGCGAGGTGGATTGCACTCATGTGTCGTCTTCACTGGTGCGGCAGTCCAGCGGACTAGGAAGTCCATGCGGCGGCCAGAGGCGTTGAGCCGAACACGATGCGCCAAAATTTTTGACGGGTCAAGTGTCGGTTCCGGGACAGAGCGAGCTGTCGGGGCGGCGTTTTGATGGGCAAAGTCTGTCGCTGCGGGCACGATTTTGCGAAGAAGGCTGATGTGGAAGGCGTCGTGCACACGCAAATTGTCGGGTAGGACCAGCTTCGCGGTGATAGGTGTCACCATTTTCATGATGCAAAACGGTCCACAAAATCGTGGCCGTAGCTTTGACGAGTTGGGAAGGCGAAGGTTCTTCGTGCCTAGTAGCACTAGTTGCCCAGCTGTCATGCCAATTTCCCGTCACAGCAGGTCCATATATTTACGGGCAGTATTGTTAGCCTTGCGGATGGCATCGACTGCTTTTTTGCGGGTCTCCTGGAGTTCATTAACAAAATGTTGTGACCTGGGGACCGGGTGTCAGAAGACTAAGCGAGTTTAGGAACTTAGGAGCCATGGAGCTAGGAAGGGGAATAGCGAGAGGCTTTGGCCAAACAAGAGAAAGGTTCACTATAGCATGAGATACAAGATATAGTGAAAGCATAGGAAGGGTGCACCACCAACAATAAGCAGTAAGAATACACTATGATCTAGCCACAAGCAGTTATACAACAGATATATAAAATATATCTTGACACCGGGTTGTCGAGTGTAGTCGTGGTTGGCACCACCGGGTCCATCCCGTAATTCAAGAAGAACGGGGAGTGATAAGTCGTGTTGGATGGGGCGTTTTTGTACGCGGATTCCAGCATCGCGAGTGAATTTTCCCAGCGGGCAGGGTTGGGGCAGTTCGTGCGGATGAGCTGCTCCATTGTCTGATTGGTCCGCTGTGTCTGGCCGTCGGCTTGCTGGTGGTAGGCTGACGAGGACTGTAGCTTCGTGCCATACTGCGCCCACGTGTCTTTCCAAAACTTCGAAGTGAACTTTGGGTCCCTGTCGCTGACGATCGCCGACGGTATTCCGTGTAGTCGCACAACTGTCGAGATGAAAAGGCGCACAGTCTCTTTGGCCATGATTGTCGTGCGACATGGTGCCAAATGCGCCATTTTCGCAAGTCTGTCGACGACGACGAGCACCGCGTCGTTGCCGGACGGGCCAGCTGGCAGCCCAGTGACGAAGTCCATTGTCACCTGTTGCCATGGTCGTTCTGGTGGCTCCAGGGGCTGCAGCAAATCCACCTGGCCGTTGCCGTCTCGACTTCATTGCCTGGCACACTCTGCACGAGGATACATAACGCTGCACGCCAGAGGATGAGTCCGACCAATAATACTGACTGTGCAATATTTTCTGGGTTTTATCAACCTCGAAATGCCAGGAGAGATTGCACCTCTTGGATGAGGAGTTCACGCAGCAGTGGGTAAGCGGGGATCCAAATATGGCCAGTTCTGGCTTTTAGGTAATAATCCCCCCTCTGCGTCGTCGCCTGCTGGTGATTCTCGGTCGTGAAGAATGGGTCCGTTGTGTAGCCATGGGTGAATAGTCCCATAAGTAGTGGGTTCGGATGGGTGATCAGTACAACAGCAGATTGAACCATTGGGTGGGTAAGGCCATCGGTGGTGTTATTCGCCCCTTTCCTGTGTGATGCTGCAGGTGAAGTGCGACTCCATATGGTTGAGCCACCTGATTTGTCGCGGGTTGAGCTTGGGTTGCGCGCGGAGATACTTTAGTGACTTGCGGTCTGTGCGAACATTGACGTCGGCGCCCGTCAAGAAGCAACGCCAAAGCTCGAACGTGTGGATGATGGCGAGCATTTCCTTGTTATGTATCGGATAGTTGCGCTCGGCTGCCTGTAACTTGCATGACTCGTAGGCAATCGGTTGTAAGCCGTTGCCGAAATCTTGAAGGAGTATAGAGCCGATGGCAGAATCTGAGGCGTCGGTCACGACTTCGAACAGCTTGTATGGGCCGGCGATGCGCAGAACCGGAGGGGACACGAGAAAATTCTTCAACTCTTAAAAAGCCACCTCAGCGTCCCCCCCCCCTCACACATTTTTTGTCCTTGTGCAACAGGTCGGTCGGCGGGCCGGTAATCCATACCATATTCGTGATAACCTGCTGGACATAGTTCACGAACCCCAAAAAACTTGAAAGTTCCGTGACATTAGTCGGGGACTTCCACTCCTGGATGGTCTTGATCTTCGCCGGGTCGGTTTTAATGACGTCGCGGGAGATGACGTTGTGAAGAAATGAGGAATGAATGAACTAGCACAAGGTTGGGTACAAGTAGGAAACCCTAGGAAACTGTACCCCATAGTGTCTACCCCACTATAGCCTAGACAAGCTATATGATATGAGTTTGACACACCCCCATAGGCAAAGTGGGGGAGAACAAGAGGTCACAAGACCAGTCAAGCAAAGCAAAGTAAGCTCAGGGTGGATCACAACGTCACCACACAATCCGAGCACAAGAGCAAGGCCACAAGGCCAGTTCACATGCAAGATCATATATAAAGGTAAACAGGCAAGTGCAAGTATAGAAAGATCACAGTACAAGCAATGTCAAGAAGTGAGCAAGTGAGGCCAAGTAGGCACAAGACCTAGCATCGTACAGAAGCACTGATGATCACCAGGCGGAAGTGCCTTGGTAAAGATATCAGCAGTGTTGGCCTCAGAGGCCACGTAAGCAAGGCGCAGCTGACCACGCTGCTGCAGCTCACGAGCAAGGAAGTAGCGAAGAGCAATGTGCTTCGTTCTATGCTCCAGTCTGTGCTCCCGACACAAGGCCAGCATGGCCTTGTTGTCTACGTATAGAACTGGAGGAGAACGAGGCGGCTCTCATAGGTCGGTCAGCAGGTAGGTGAGCCAGCGTAGCTCCTGTGCAGCCATGGCTCCCGCGTAGATCTCAGCCTCACAGCTGGAGCCGAGAACAGAAGACGAGCGGGTAGACCGCAACGAAACAGAGCCGGAACCAAGACTGAAGGTGTAACCCTGTGACGACCGCTGCGTAGCCTGGTCGTCAGCCCAAGAAGCGTCTGCGTGACCTGTGAGGACCACTCGACGTCGCCCTCCAAGCACTAGCCCCATGCCCGACGTACTGCACAAGTAGCGCAACACCCTCTTCGCTGCAGCCATGTGCTCTGGTCGGTGTCTCCCAGGAGCAACATAGCGTGCCAAGATGCTAAGAGGGTATGCAAGGTCAGGTCGTGTGCAGGTCATCAGGTACATGAGGCAGCCAACAAGCTCTGGGTACGGGCCACTCGGCTCTACGGACTCATCCGAAGGCAGAGCTGAGAGCGAGTGGCGAGTAGACAGAGGAGTGGCCTGAGGCGAGGAGTACGTGAATTCGAAGCGCTGAAGGACCTGCTGCACCATGTGTGACTGAGTCAGGGTAATGGTGCGCTGTGCTCTGTCCCGGGTGATCTGCAAGCCAAGGTAGCTGCGCAGTTCACCCAGGTCTGTGCACGTGTGTCTCTTCTGCAGCTCGGACTTCACGTGGGCGAGTCCAGCAGTGTCAGCAGTGGCAAAGACCAAGTCGTCGACGTACACGAGGATGTAGAACGGCGGCAAAGAGGTGTCGGTGCGCAGAAACAGCGACGGGTCGGCTGTAGAAGGAGCAAACCCAAGAGCCGCAAGTGTAGTCCTCAGTGTGTCGTGCCACTCACAGGGCGCATGGCGGAGACTGTAGACTGGCCGCCGGAGGCTCCACTGGGTACCAGGGGGAAAAGACCCAGTGAAGCCAGGTGGGCGGCGCAGCCAGATCTCCTCGTGCAGGCTGCCCTGCAGGAAAGTTGTGCTGAAGTCAAGAGAGTGAAGCTCGTAGTCGCGCTGAGCGGCTATGTGCAGCAGCACCTGAAGAGTGGTCATCTTCGGGGTGGGAGAGAAGGTCTGAAAGTAGTCAACTCCCTGCCGCTGACTGAAGCCTCGAGCCACGTAACGCACCTTGAAGACAGGCGGAGAACCCGGCGGCCGCTTCACCCTGAAAATCCACATGCCACTGACGATGTTCGCCCCAGGTGGGGGAACCTCGTCGACGTAGGTGCCTGTGGACTTCCAGGAAGCCATCTCTGCGTCCATGGCTGACTGCCACTGAGAGGAGTAGGGACCCTCGATCGCCTCAGCGTACGATCGAGGAGTCGGGATGTCTGGTGCATCCGGGTCTCCCTCAGGGGCAATCAGCGTGGACACGAGATGAGGCAAAGCAGCAGCAAAACATTGGAACTCCTCCTGCCTGTCCTCAAGGACGTCCGTGCTAAGAGCACACTCACCCCCGACGGACGGAGGACAGACAGACTCAGACTCAGTAACAAGACTAGCAGCGTAGTCTAGACGACAGCGAGCAGCAAAGTCGACAAGCTCAGCAACCAAGGCAGACGCAGCAGTGGACTCAAAGGAAGGGTCAGTGACAACAGTAGCCAGGAGACGCGTGACAGTAGGACTGGCAGCACGAAGAGAGTCAGACTCCGGGTCAGCAAGAACAGGAAGAGAGGACTCTGGAGGAGACGGCAACGGGACACGCAGAGGAGCAGTGGAAGGACGCAGTGCCATCTGGTGTGTGCCTGGGACCGCAGGAGGACGCGGACGCGGAGCACGACCACTAGTGCGAGCAGCACGAACAGGCGACGCAGGACGAGACGCAGGCTCACGACGCTCAGCAAGACCTCTAGTAGGACTAGTGTAGGGCGAAGGAGCAGGTAGGGGGGAGGCGGGCTGTAACTGTGACTGCGACTGGACAGGCTGTGGACACTCTAAGGGAGGAGCAGGACCACTAGAGGCCGGGAGACCAAGAACCTGCTCAAGGAGCGGAACGAAGTACGGCCTCGGCCGCGCAGCGCCTCCAGAACCAGCAGGGACAACACCAGTACCCCCAGCGGCAGCACTAGCGCCAGTAGCACCTCCAGCTCCAACAGCGCCAACTCCAGCACCCTCAGACGCACCAGCGCCAGCAGAACCACCAGCGCCAACACCCCCAGCAGCTCCAGCAGCTCTAGCAGCACCAACCCCAGCAGGACCGGCAGCTCCAGTACCGCCAGCAGCTCCAGCAGTACCTCCAGCAGGACCAACTCCAGCAGCCCCAGCAGCACCCCCAGTCCCAGCAGCTCCAGTACCGCCAGTACGAGCACCTCCGGGACCAGCAGCAACAGTAGTACCTCCAGCTCTAGCAGCACGGCTCCAGCGCCGGGCAAACCACTCGCGCAGCTCCTGCGGAGAGAGTAGCTCCCGCCTCGACGAAGCACCGCGAGAGGCCACACGAGCAGACCCAGCACCCCCAGGGTCAGCACCCCCAGGCTCAGCACCCCCAGACTCAGCACCCCCAGACTCAGCACCCCCAGACTCAGCACCCCCAGACTCCGCACCCCCAGGCTCAGCACCCCCAGGCTCAGCACCCCCAGACTCAGCACCCCCAGACTCAGCACCCCCAGGCTCAGCACTCCTAGCAGCACCAGAGTCAACAGCTACCTCGACAGGCTCGACTGCGTCTACCTGGGACACACCTGACGGGGCAGGACCCTGAGGGGGGAGGGGGTCTACCGGGGGAGGACCTGGCGCAAGGAAGAGCGGCGGCGGGGGGAGGGGCGCAGTGCGGTAGGGGAAGAGACGGTAGTAAGGCACCGACTCGTCGAAGGTGACGTCCTGGGAGGACAGAACACGGCGCGAGGTGGGGTGGTAAAACTGCCAACCAGGCGCGTCAGGGGGGAAGCCAAGGAAGACGCAGGGAACAGCACGGGGGGACAGCTTGTCCGCAGACAAGTCGCGGACAAACGCCCGAGATCCCCAGACCCGAAACGCAGACGCATCGCCAACCTTCCCCGTCCACCGCAAGGTGGGGGAGGTCTCTGGCAAGGAGACCCGGGGCTGAAGGTTGAGCTGATGCGCTGCGTACTGAACCGCAAACGGCCACAGAAAATGGGGGGCAGCCGCATGGATCATGGACGTACGAGCGACGTCCATGACCATGCCAATGCGGCGCTCAGCAATCCCATTTTGCTGTGGAGAGGCCGGAAGCGCGAAGGTCTGGCGGATGCCCTGTGCACGACAGAAGGCTCCCAGATGGGCAGAGGAAAACTCCCCGCCTCTGTCAGAGTGCAGACGCAGAACAGGAAAGTCCGAGCCGAAACTCTCTCTGAGCTGGAGACGAGCTGCGCGGATCCAGTCGATCAACACCTCAGTGACGTCACCCTTGCTGCGCAAGGGGAAGACCGTGGTGTAACGCGAGTAGTCGTCAACCACCAACAGGAAGTAACGCTCGTGACCCTGGCCACGGACGCGGGCGGGGCCCCACACGTCCATGTGAAGAGTCTTCAGCGGAGCCTCTGTCGGAGGAAACTCGGAGGAGTGAGGGGCGGCGCGCTGTCGCCCCTCGACGCAGGGGACGCAGGTAGGGGCAGGCCCCGGAGGTAGGGGAGGGAGAGACCGGAGGAGACCAGAGACAAGGACACGGGAGGCCATGCCTCGGAGACGAGGCAGGGAGGGGTGACCAAGGCGGTGGTGCCAAAGGAGAGTCTGGTGGGACAGGAGACGACACGAGCAGGGAGCAGACTCAGGACCAGACCTGGACGCTGCAGCAAACACCTGACTCGACGCAGCTACCTGACCAGACACAGCAACCGGAGGAGACTCAGTAGTCAGTGTGTACAGGCTCGACCCCGGTCGACGGGTAAACGTGGCCAAGTGTCGGCCCGTCCGAGCACACGTACAGTGGGTCACCCGCTGACTCGCAGGAGTGAACTGGTCAACCCCCCGATCCTGTAGATCAGCACCACTCACCAAGTTCGTAGAGAACGAGGGGAGGTAGAGACCTGACAGGGTGCTAGAGGGGGCTGCCGGACAGGGTAAGACAGTGGAGAAGCGAGCAAGGACAGGACCCCCAGAGGGGTCCGCCAGGGAGACCGCAACCGGCCGACTGAGCGGCGTAAGCGTGGTGCGGTCTCGAAAGAAGGAGCGGGAAGCACCCGAGTCAAGAGTGAAGGTGTGTAAGGCCTGAGCCGACGTGGTACCTGAGAGAGCAGACTCACCAGCACCTGGGGTAGCAGACGCACTAGCACCTAGAGCAGCAGCCTCACCAGCACCTAGAGCAGCAGCCTCAATGCCCGGGTCAGGCGGAACACACAGGTATTAGTCACCCTCATCACTAGTAGGAAATGCATACATGGCAGTGAGGATAGCATCATAGTCAAGAGTATAGATATCTACCTGCAGCCGAAGCAGCTCCACCCAGTCGGGGAGCTCAGCCGCGTCGCCAAACTCCGTACGCCAGGCGTCGCTCAGACGGGCGAATCAGCGGGACTCTGCGTGACCAAGCGTCCCGCAAGGCTGACCAGTCCGAGCACCAGTGCGAATGACGTACGGAAAGCGAGCAGTACCCCGTGACCCGTCACGCTGAGCGTACCACTCACGAAGCTGCTGGGGCGAAAGGACCGCGCGCGGACGACGCTGAAGCTGCACCTGGCCACTACAAGCAGCTGCCGAACTACTTACTCCAGGACGACTCCCACTACGGCCACCCCGACAACCCCAACTAGCGTACCACTCACGAAGCTGTTGGGGGGTGAGGGACTCACGCGGGCGACGCTGCAGCTGCACCTGGCCACTACAAGCAGCTGTGGAACTACTCACTCCAGGACGACTCCCACTACGGCCACCCCGACAACCCCAACTAGCGTACCACTCGCGAAGCTGTTGGGGGGTGAGGGACTCACGCGGGCGACGCTGAAGCTGCATCTGGCCACGCCAGGAGCAGCAGTAGCAGTAGAAAGAGCAGTAGCAGCAAGCGCAGCAGTAACAGCAGTACGGGCAGGGCAGTGCTCACGAGTGGCGAGAAGGGCAGGCGTACGACGGCGGCAACGGCGAGGCCGCTACCACTGTAGGGCGAGAGCTCCGCGGCAGCTGCAGGGGTGGCTGCTCCAGGGGCGGCAGTTGTAGGGGCGGCTGCTCCAGGGGCGGCTGCTCCAGGGGCGGCTGCTGCAGGGGCGGGTGCTCCAGGGGCGGCTGCTGCAGGGGTGGCTGCTCCAGGGGCGGCTGCTGCAGGGGCGGCTGCTGCTGTGGCGGCTGCTCCAGGGGCGGCTGCTGCAGTGGCGGCTGCTCCAGGGGCGGCTCGGCTGCTGGGCGACTCGGCTGCTGGGCGGCTCGGCGGCTCGGCTGCTGGGCGGCTCGGCGGCTCGGCTGCTCGCTAGGGGCGGCGACGGGGCCGGGTAGGGGCGGCGACGGGGCCGCTAGGGGCGGCGACTGGGCCGCGTAGGGAGGGGAGCGGTGACGGGGCCGCTAGGGGCGGCGACGGGGCCGCGTAGGGGCGGCGACAGGGCCGCGTAGGGAGGGAGGAGGCGACGGGGCCGCTAGGGGCGGCGACGGGGCCGCGTAGGGGCGGCGACGGGGCCGCGTAGGGAGGGAAGCGGCGACGGGGCCGCTAGGGGCGGCGACGGGGCCGCGTAGGGGCGGCGACGGGGTCGCGTAGGGGCGGCGACGGGGCCGCGTAGGGGCGGCGACGGGGCTGCTAGGGGCGGTGACGGGGCCGCGTAGGGGCGGCGACGGGGCCGCGTAGGGAGAGAGGCGGCGACGGGGCCGCTAGGGGCGGCGACAGGGCCGCTAGGGGCGGCGACGGGGCCGCGTAGGGGTGGCGACGGGGC
Organism: Closterium sp. Naga37s-1; assembly: GCA_947471745.1. Classification (NCBI taxonomy): domain Eukaryota; kingdom Viridiplantae; phylum Streptophyta; class Zygnematophyceae; order Desmidiales; family Closteriaceae; genus Closterium; species Closterium sp. Naga37s-1. Next base: position 6,609,255 of record CANJKZ010000051.1, on the reverse strand, counting down.
CGCGTAGGGAGGGGAGCGGCGACTGGGCCGCTAGGGGCGGCGACGGGGCCACGTAGGGGCGGCGACGGGGCCGCGTAGGGAGGGAGGCGGCGACGGGGCCGCTAGGGGCGGCGACGGGGCCGCGTAGGGGCGGCGACGGGGCCGCTAGGGGCGGCGACGGGGCCGCTAGGGGCGGCGACGGGGCCGCTAAGGGTGGCACGAGGGGCCGTGAGAGGGGCCTCTAAGAGAGCTCGACAGAAGGGCGGCCCACAAGGCGCGCCTCGGGGAGGAGCGACTGGCGCTCCGGTCAGAAAAAAAGTTTCAGTGGTGGGCCCAAGGAAGCGTTCCCACTAGGGAACCTGCTCTGATACCATGTGAAGATATGAGTTTGACAGACGTGTCCCAAACACTCCAACTCATTCTTAAACATCTCGCACTTAAAACCCTTGGTGATAAGGTGGTTGTCATGAAGTCTCTTAAACACTGCGTAAAGGTCTCTGTGGTATTGGACACGTGTCTTGCTAAAAATCAAAACATCGTCCAAATAGACAATAACACACATGTCGAGAAGATCGCGAAACACCGTGTTCATGGTCAGTTGAAGAGTCGAAGGCGCGTTTGTGAGGCCGAACGTCACCATTGTAAATTCGTAGCTCCTCGGGGCGTTCGGATGGTAGTCTAGGTGGCAATTCGTCGGGGAAGATATCAGGGTACTGTCGAATCGACTCCATTAAATCAGGCAGTATAGCTGCGAGCAACTTTTCGATGTCCTTTTCGTCGATGTTAGTTGCCAACTCGCGCAAAGACACAGCGAACAGTTGCGCACCTCGGCTGAAATGTCGGGCAATAGTGATGGCTTCGATGCACAAGGCCAGAAAGAAGTATGAGTTCCATGTAGGCAATAAAATGAGCCCCTCATGCTTGCTGATGCTGCACGATCCCGTCGTCGAGTCGATGATGGGATTGTGTAGTCGTAGCCATTCGTGTCCAAGAAGCACGTAGCAGCCGTCCAGCGTTGTCGCGAGAAACTGTCAAACATTATACATGTTTACATTGTGTAGGCTATAGTGGGTTTAGCCTTAGGGGGTACAACATTGTTAGGGTTTCCTACTTGTATCACCCTGTTGCCTAGTGTCATTCATTCTCGTGCAGTACTAGCTTCTAACATGGTATCCGACGCCTAGGTCAGGACCTAGGACCCACGTTGGTTAGGGCCCACCGTTCCGCCGCGCCGTCGAGCGCCCCGCTTACTAGCGCCGTCGAGCGCCTCTTCTACTAGCGCCGTCGTGCGCCCCTCCTCCTCGCGCCGTCGAGCGCCCCACTTGATAGCGCCGTCGTGCGCCCCTAGGACAGCCGCACGCGCCGCCCGTCAGCCGCACGCGCAGCCGCCCACTCCGCCGCACGCGCAGCCGCACGATAGGCCGCACGCGCAGCCGCACGCACGACAGCATGCGCAGCCGCCAGCGCAGCCGCACGCGCAGCCACCTGCACAGCCGCACGCGCAGCTGCACACTCGGCCGCACGCACGACCGCACGCACGGCCGCCCACTAGGCCGCACGCACGACCGCACGCGCAGCCGCATGCGCAGCCGCACGCGCAGCCGTACGCACAGCCGCACGCGCAGCCGCACGCACAGCTGCAAGCGCGGCCGCCCGCGCAACCACAAGCGCAGCCGCCCGCGCAGCCGCACGCACCGCTGCATGCTAGGCGGCACGCACAGCCACAAGCGCAGCCGCACGCACAAGCCGCCGCGCCGCCCTGCCCGAGCCGCGCCGCGCCGCCCTGCCCGAGCCGCGCCGCGCCGCCCTGCTCGAGGCGAGCCGCGCCGCCCTGCCCGAGCCGCGCTGTGCTGTCTCACTGCTGCTACTGCTGCAGCTGTTCCTACTGTTCCTCCTGCTCCTACTGAAACTATGGCTAGTCCTGCAGTTCTAGCTTTCGATGCTGAGGGCCGCCCGCTGCGTTTTGATACCTGGCTCGAGGACCTCCATCTCTTCCTGCAGCTCACTGCTAAGGAGGATATTTCGTTGTATGACCATGCGTTAGGCCTCGCTCCTGCCCCTACTGCAACTGCTGACAGTACTGCCCGCTCCCAGTGGCAGACTCGTGACGCCCACTCTCGCTTCGCCATTCGCAACTCCCTGCCGGTAGATGAACGCGAGCACTTTAGCCAGCAGAAGACTGCTCAGTCACTGTACAAAGCTGTAGTTGCGCGCTACTCCTCGCCTGCCTCTGCTTCGCTAGGCCGCCTCTCGTTGCCCTACCTGTTCCCAGAAATGTCCACCTTCTCTACCGTTGCTGACCTCATTACTCACCTCCGCACTACTGAGATCCGCTTCCGTGCTGCCATGCCCGCTGAGTTTCTTGCCAAGAACCCCCCCCCGCTGTGGCTCACTCTTTACCACCTGGTCACCCGTCTCCCTGACTCCCTTCGTGCGGTCAGGGACACCTTCCTTGCTCTCTGCCCCACCGAGCTCACCATTGACCTGCTTGAGAAGCACCTGCTGGCAGCCGAGACTAGTATAGTAGCTGTCGGTGCGTCTCGCGGCGACCCCCGCACCCCTTTCTTCGAGGGGTGTTCCCCCTCCCCTCTTCTCCCTTCTGTAGCCTCTGCTGCTGCTGTCGACCTTCTTGGTGCTGAGAAGGTCGGGACTGCGTCCATTGCGAGTGCGAGGCGCCGCAGCGGCAAGGGCAAAGGGGGCAAGGGGGGCGGCGGTGAGGATGGGGGAGGCGGTGGTGGGGGTGGTGGCGGGGCTGGAGGGGCCAGTGGCAGCGGCGCGGGTGGTGACGGCAGCGGCGGGGGTGGTGGCGGCAGCGGCGGGGGTGGTGTCAGCAGTGGTGGAGGAGGTGGCCGGGGTTGGGGCGGTGGTGGTGGCGGCAGTGGACGCGGTGGCGGTGGTGGCGGTGTTGGTCGTGGTGGCGGCGGCGGCGGTGGAGCTCGTGGAGGCTGTGGCGGTGGCCAGCGCCAGCAGCAGACCCTGTCGCCCCAGGAGCTTCGTGAGTGGTACTCTCAGCGTGGGGGGGGTGGCCTTGGCTGCCCGTATGTCATCCGCACAGGTGACCGCACTGGTCAGACGTGTGGGAGGGCGCACACCCTGCAGCGCTGCTTCTCCTGCCTCGACGACGCCTGGCCCACCCAGTTTCCGGCTGCTACTGAGCTGCCCCGCTGGTTTGATCTGATCAAGAAAAACATTGATGTCTATGCTCTTGACTTTGATGCTATCCTTGGTGCCATGTATGTGTTGTCTGCTAGTGGAGAGGGTGACTGTTACCTGCGTGTCCCGCCCGACCCGGGCATTAGGACCAGTGAGGCTGCTGCACTAGGTACTAGTGTGTCTACTGCCCCAGGTGCTGGTGAGCCTTCCACTCTAGGTGCTAGTCTGTCTGTTGCCCCAGGTGCTGGTGAGGCTGCTGCTCTAGGTGCTCGTGAGTCTGCGCCCGCTGCGTCTACTGAGGCACTGCACACCTTCACACTGGACTAAGGTGCTTCCCGCTGTTTCTTTCGTGACCGCACTGCCCTTGAGCAGCTTGCTCGGCCGGTTGCAGTCTCCCTCGTTGACCCCTCTGGGGGTCCGGTCATTGCGACCTCCTCCACTGTCCTTCCTTGTCCTGCGGTCCCGTCGAGCACACTGTCAGGCCTCTACCTCCCCTCGTTCTCTACGAACTTGGTGGCGGGTAGTGCGCTCCAGGATGGGGGTGTCCACCAGTTCACCCCTGCCTACAAGCGCGTGACACACTGCACGTGTGCTAGGACGGGTCGCCACCTGGCTACTTTCACTCGGCAGCCGGGGTCGGACCTGTACACACTGACCACTGAGTCACCTCAGGTAGCTGCGTCTGCATCTGCGTCTAGTCAGCTGTCGGCCCCCTGCTCGTGTCGCTCCCTATCGCACCAGACCGTCCTCTGGCACCACCGCCTTGGTCACCCGTCAGTGCAGCGCCTTCGTGGCATGCACTCCCGGTACCTTGTCTCTGGTCTTCCCAGGGTTCTCCCTCCCCTACCACCCTCGCCTGCTCCTCCCTGTCTTCCCTGTGTCGAGGGGCGGCAGCGCGCCGCTCCTCACTCCTCCTCGTTTCCCCCGACGACTGCTCCCCTGCAGACGCTCCACATGGACGTGTGGGGCCCAGCCCGCGTCCGTGGACAGGGTCACGAGAGGTACTTCTTGATAGTTGTTGACAACTACTCGCGCTACACCACGGTCTTCCCCTTGCGCACCAAGGGTGAAGTCCCTGATGTTTTGATCCCTTGGATCCGCGCTGCCCGTCTCCAGCTCAGCGAGAGGTTCCACTCAGACTTTCCTGTCCTGCGTCTGCACTCTGACAGAGGTGGGGAGTTTTCCTCCGACCTCTTGAGGGCCTTCTGTCAGGGGGAGGGCATTGAGCAGTCGTTCACGCTTCCGGCCTCTCCACAGCAGAATGGGGTTGCTGAGCGCCACATTGGCTTGGTCATGGAGGTCGCTCGTACCTCCTTGATCCATGCGGCTGCCCCCCACTTTCTGTGGCCGTTTGCGGTTCGATACGCTGCGCATCAGCTCAACCTCTGGCCCCGTGTCTCTGTTCCGGAGACTTTGCCGACACTGCGTTGGACGGGAGAGGTTGGCGATGCGTCGGTGTTCCGGGTCTAGGGATCTCGTGCTTTTGTCCGCGATACGTCCGCGGACAAGCTCTCCTCCCGCGCTGTTCCTTGTGTCTTCCTTGGCTTCGTCCCGGACGCGTCTAGTTGGCAGTTTTACCACACCACCTCGCGCCGTGTCCTCCACTCTCGGGACGTCACTTTCGACGAGTCGGTCCCCTTCTACCGCCTCTTCCCCTACCGCACTACCCCGCTCCCCACCCCGCCTCTCTTCCTCGCACCAGGTGCAGCTGTGGTAGACCCCCTTCCCCCTCAGGGTGCCGCTCCCTCCGGTGTGTCCCAGGTAGACCCGGTTGAGCCTGTCGAGGTAGCGGTCGACTCTCGTCCTGCTAGGGGTGCTGAGCCAGAGCGTGAGGAGCCTGGGGGTGCTGAGCCTGAGCGTGCGGAGCCTGGGGGTGCTGAGCCTGCGGGTGCTGAGTCTGGGGGTGCTGAGCCTGAGGGTACTGAGTCTGGGGGTGCTGAGCCTGCGGGTGCTGAGTCTGGGGGTGCTGAGCCTGAGGGCGCTGAGTCTGGGGGTGCTGAGCCTGGGGGTGCTGCGACTGACCGTGCTGCGCCTGGAGGCGCTCCCTCTTCACAGCAGCTGCGGGAGTGGTACTCGCGGTACTGCAGCTTCAGGAGAGGCACTTCTGGGGCTAGGGGTACTACTGGAGCTGGTGCTCGTGGTTCCCCGCCTAGGCGGGAGCTGCCCTCTCCCCAGCGGCTCCGAGAGTGGTACGCTCGGCGCTTCAGTCTCCGGAGTGGTGCTACTGGTGCTTTGGACCCTGGAGCTGGAGCTGCTGCTGGTGCCGCGGACCCTGAGGCTGGTGCTGGTGCTGCTGGTGGTGCTGCTGGAGGTGCTGCTGGTGCTGGAGCTGCTGGGGGCGCTGCTGGTGCTGGAGGTGCTGTTGGTGCAGGTGCTACTGGAGGTGCTGCTGGTGCTGGAGCTGCTGGAGGTGCTGCTACTGCAGGTGCTGCTGGAGGTGCTGCTGGTGCTGGAGGTGCTGGAAGTACTGCTGGTGCTGGAGCTGCTGGAGTCGCTGGTCCTTGAGGTGCTCGTACTGGAGGTACTGGAGCTGCTGGGACTTGAGCTGCTGCGGGAGTTGGAGCTGGAGGTACTGGAGCTGCTGGTGCTCCTGGTGGTGCTGCGGGAGTTGTAGCTGGAGACCCTGGAGCTGAGGGTGCTGGAGCTGTCCCTGCTGGTTCCGGGGGTGCTGCGCAGCCGCGGCCGTACTACGTTCCGCTCCTTCAGCAGGTTCTTGGCCTCCCGCCCTCTCCTGGTCCTACTCCTCCCCTACTGAGTCCACCGCCTGTCCAGTCACAGTCACTTTTACAGCCTGCCTCTCCGTTGCCTGGTCCTTCTCCTTACGCTGGGCCGACTAGAGGTCTTACGGAGCGACGTGAGCCTGAGTCTCGTCCTGCGTCGCCTGAGTCTCGTTCAGTGTCGTCTGTCCGCGCTGGTCGTCGTGTTCCGCGCGAGCGTTCTCCTCCTGTCCGTGGCACTCACTACATGGCTCTGCGTCCTTCCACTGCTCCACAGCGTGTCCCTCTGCTGTCTCCTCCTGCGTCCTCTCTTCCTGACGGTCCGGACCCGGAGTCTGACTCCCTTCGGGCTGCCAGTCCTACTGTCACGCGTCTCCTTGCCACTGCTGTCACTGACCCTACCTTTGAGTCCTCTGCTGCGTCTGCTCTAGTCGCTGAGTTAGTTGACTTTGCTGCCGCCTGTCGTCTAGACTACGCTGCTAGCCTTGTTGCTGAGTCTGAGTCTGTCTGTCCTCCGTCCGTCGGGGGTGAGTGTGCTCTTGGCACGGACGTCCTTGAGGACAGACAGGAGGAGTTTGAGTGCTTTGCCGCTGCTTTACCTTATCTCGTGTCCATGCTGATTGCCCCTGAGGGAGACCCGGATGCACCAGACATCCCGACCCCGCGCTCTTACGCAGAGGCGATAGAGGGTACCTACTCCTCTCAGTGGCAGACAGCCATGGACGCCGAGATGGCTTCCTGGAAGTCCACAGGCACCTACGTCGACGAGGTTCCCCCACCTGGGGCGAACATCGTCAGTGGCATGTGGATTTTCAGGGTGAAGCGGCCGTCGGGTTCTCCGCCTGTCTTCAAGGCGCGTTACGTTGCACGAGGCTTCAGTCAGCGAGAGGGAGTTGACTTCTTCCAGACCTTCTCCGCGACCCCGAAGATGACCACTCTTCGGGTTCTGCTGCACGTCGCCGCTTAGCGTGACTACGAGCTCCACTCTCTTGACTTCAGCACAGCTTTCCTACAGGGCAGCCTGCACGAGGAGATCTGGCTGCGCCGCCCACCTGGCTTCACTGGGTCGTTCCCTGCTGGTACCCAGTGGAGACTCCGGCGGCCAGTCTACGGTCTCCGCCAGGCACCCCGTGAGTGGCACGACACACTGAGGACTACTCTTGCTGCTCTTGGGTTTGCTCCTTCTACTGCTGACCCGTCGTTGTTTCTACGCACCGACACCACTCTGCCGCCGTTCTACGTTCTCGTGTACGTGAACGACCTGGTCTTTGCTACTGCTGACACTGAGGAACTCGCCCACGTAAAGTCGGAGCTGCAGAAGAGACACACGTGCACAGACCTGGGTGAGCTGACAAGCTATCTTGGCTTGCGGATCACCCGGGACAGAGCACAGCGCACCATCACCTTGACTCAGTCACACATGGTGCAGCAGGTCCTTCAGCGCTTCCGCTTCACGTACTCCTCGCCTCAGTCCACTCCTCTGCCTACCGGTCACTCGCTCTCAGCTCTGCCTTCGGATGAGTCCGTAGAGCCGACTGGCCCGTATCCAGAGCTTGTGGGCTGCCTCAAGTATCTGATGACCTGCACTCGACCTGACCTGGCATACCCTCTTAGCATCCTAGCACGCTATGTCGCTCCCGGTCGTCACCGGAAGGAGCACATGGATGCCGCTAAGAGGGTGTTGCACTACTTGTGCAGTACGTCGGGCATGGGGCTTGTGCTTGGAGGACGGAGCGACGTTGTCCTCACTGGGCACACAGACGCTTCTTGGGTTGACGACCAGGCTACACAGCGGTCGTCTCAGGGTTACACCTTCAGCCTTGGCCCTGGTTTAGTTTCTTGGCATTCTACACGCTCGTCTTCAGTTCTCAGCTCCAGTTGTGAGGCTGAGATCTATGCCACAGCCATGGCTGCACAGGAGTTACGCTGGCTCACCTACCTGCTGACCGACCTAGGAGAGCGGCCTCATTCTCCTCCAGTGCTGTACGTCGACAACAAGGCCACCATTGCCTTGTGTCAGGAGCACAGACTGGAGCACAGAACGAAGCACATCGCTCTGCGCTACTTCCTTGCTCGAGAGTTGCAGCAGCATGGTCAGCTTCGTCTTGCTTACGTGGCCACTCGGGCCAACACTGCTGATGTGTTCACCAAGGCACTTCAGCCTTGTGATCATCAGCGTTTCTGTACTCTTCTCGGTCTTGTGCCTACTGTGCCTCACTTGCTTACTTCCTGACTCTGCTTGTACTGTGATCTCTATATATATGAACCTGCATGCTTACACTTGCTAGGTTGTGATCACTGTATCTCTTGTTATATTCTCAAACTGCATGTGAACTGGTCTTGTGACCGCTTGCTTGTGCTCGGAATTTGTGTGGTTTCCTTGAGATCCACACTGAGCTTGCTTTGCTTTGCTTTGACTGGTCTTGTGCCCATCTGGTTGTCCTTCACTTCGCCTATGGGGGTGTGTCAAACATTATACATGTTTACATTGTGTAGCCTATAGTGGGTTTAGCCTTAGGGGGTACAACATTGTTAGGGTTTCCTACTTGTATCACCCTGTTGCCTAGTGTCATTCATTCTCGTGCAGTACTAGCTTCTAATAGAAACTTCATGCTGAAGCCGAAATTGTCGCCACACTGAGTCCGCACCATTCGCGTTTCTTCCAAAATTGCCAGAGGTCACTTCCACGAGGCAGGCATCAATTTCAGGCAGACACCTGTCAAGTTGCAGCTTGCATTTTTTTGCTGTCGCCAAGTTGAAGAGGCTATGGCTAGCCCCGCCATCGACGAACATTTTCAGGTTTTTTTTCAACACCATGCCAACGACCAGCACAGGGTGATCCACATGATTATCCCCGTTATTCGGCCAAGTGCGATCGATTGTGTTGATTGGAACCACGACTCGGTGGGGATGGTGGGGTTCGGGCAACAGAGCACAGTTAGTATGGGGCCCGTCTGTTACTTACTCTTCCCATTTCCCAACTCTTTCCCGTCGTTCCTCTTTGCCAGCGTTTTCTCGGGCCAGTCTCTAAACATGTGACCCAACTTCCCACACTTATAACATAACCCTGGAAAAGGGCCGACGGGTGCATGGACTCCGTTGAGTGTGGCCTGCTGGGTCTGTCCGCGAAGACGGTTTCCCTCCTGTGAACCTGCCCTCGCCCACTGTATCAGCGCATCTGTAGACTCCGCCAGCTTATAGGTACGTAGTCGGGCGGCATCGGCGGACCACTGATGTGTTTATCCAACCGCTCCGGCTCCGCCATGTCGTCCACTTGGTCGGCGAGTGCCATAAATGATGCCGCTTAGTCCTAAACAGAAGCCAACTGCGACCAAGCACGCAACTTCATGCGAGCTTGCTCCGAGGCGGATACGTGCTCGAAACGGTCTCGCAAGGCTGTGCCCCACTCCTTCCACATGCAAATCTTGGTCACACCGAATATTGATGTTGCCACTTGATTAGCCAATGATGAGGTCCCGTCTACCGCATGCGTTATTCCTGTTGGGGTCCCCATGTCCAAGGTACGTCGCCACCACTCCAGGGTGGGTCCTCGGAGAAGCGAAACCGCGTAATTAATACGTGTGGCATCCTCATCAACTCGCGCTGCAGTAAAGAAAACCTCCATGCCGAACAGCCACCCCTTAACTGTAGTTGCCTTGTCGGTAGGGTTGAACGGGGGCGGGCTCATGAGTTTTATCTTAACTATGGTAACTGCAAGTGCTGTTGGTGCCGGCGCCTCGCCTACCGCTCTCGTCGTTGCCGCATGTGAGTTCGCCACTTGTAACGACGCCACTCACTCCATGACTGGTGGTATCGCCTTCTTGAATGGGCGACTCTTGACGCGCTTCACCTCGCGTCTGGCGTAGCTTGGCGTTTTCTCCATGTAGATGCTTCACTTATGTCATCAATGAATTCATGCTCTCTTGCATTTTTGCCATTTGCGCCATCATTTTGTTAACTGCTTCCTGGTCTATGAGTCGCGCACCACGTCTAGTAGGCAGGCACGTATCCGTGACATTCAGGCAAGTGGAAAGCAAGAACTAACGGAGTTGGGCAGGTTTGAATCAACAAACCTTACAGCCAACCGACGTGCATTCCACTGTACCAGCCAACCCGTGCCAGTTAGCTACCCTCGGAAAGCGGGGTGAACTAGAAAGTAGCTCTGAGACCAGGTGTTATGACTTGTCAAATAGAGTTGCGCGGAAAACGAAAAACGAGGCTATGACTCAATGAACTGAGAATACAGTGAATGCACGTGCTAATATAATGACTACCCTAGCTAGGAGGAAACCTCGGAAAACGAGGTCGGGTGCAAGTTTGGTGAACGGGAACCAAAGGCGATGCGGGGCAGCCTCAGAATCGTAGATGTCGGCTGAACGCGTGAAGTCTGAAGGTGTTGGGGTTGTACGCATAGCAGTCAACCCCGATAAGGAAAAAGAATTTTCCTTACAGCTTACTAGTTGGCTGCACATCGTTTCTGTCATCATAATTTGGATAGGGACTCAAAACATCTAGTATGTGGGCAGCCATGAACAAAACGTTTGATGGCAGTAGTATAAACCATCCACAAATGGAAGGATCACTGAGGTCGCACACTGGCGAGCAATGCTGTAGTTGAAACCGTTGTCAATTCAACGCAAGGTGTCCGGCATTCGAACCGCGTGGGGAGACATTGAAATTTCAGATAATGCCACGTCAACATTTGCGAATCGAGTGGGGAAACTTCGGATGGTGTCCCTGTTACAATCCTAAAAAGGACTTAGCCAGAGATTGGCTCAGGGTTGATCGCAGGTGATGTTGCGGAAGTGTTGACCTCAGATCCGAGTGAATGTAAATGACTGAGATAATTATAGCAGATGCATTCATAGGTTAATATAGGAAGTACAAAGGAATGCGAAACGGCCTAGCTAGCCATGTACTCTAAGGGGTACATTCCATTATTACAGCGAAGTTCAAACCGTGCAGCGCGAGAGCCTGTTTCAAACCTGTTCCCACCAATTTCACCTTGAGTGTTTCTGCCTGCATCGGATTTGATCTGACGGTTGCTGATGTCGCTTCAACTCTTCTGACTCCTCGACTTCGTACGAGTCGGCTCCTGCAGCGTACAGAAATGCCTTCTAATTTAACTTCATATCTCAACACCCCCCTTCATTCATGGACGTGTCGAGAGCTGACTTGCTTCATTACGCCGGTGAGGTTGGAGTAGTGCTGGTACTGCTGACGTGGCCGATGTTTCGTGAGGAATTCGGCTGCCATCTCGATGGAAGGGCAGTACGTCAGGTCAACCTTGCCTTGGTCAATTTCGTCCTTAACGAAGAATTACCGAAGCGCGATGTGCTTCGTTCGGTTGATGAAACCAAGATTTTTTCGCAATCCTATTTGCGCTCTGGTTGTCGCAGTGGAGGCAAAATGTTGGCGATGTTGGGATTTTTGCCTCCTACAGCAGTTCTCGCAGATAGAGTCCTTTGCGAACTGCACCAGTCGACTGACGATAGGGCAACTAGGAGATTGGGCCCGTTAGCTTGAGGCAAAAGAGGAATCCTGTTCGTAACCGTCGATTGGCAGGGTCAGCGGCGTGATCTGCGTCCACGTAACTGGTGAGATTGAAGGATGGTGTTGTCAGGTGTGGAAATGAAGTACTGCAGTGCGCACTCTAGATCCAGCTGATGCTCTGCCACTGGCTTGCGTGAGTACTGTGCCAGATGGCTGGCGATGTACGAGAGGTCGGGTCAGCAGATGACAGAGGCGAACAACAGGCAGCCTAACTGCTGCTGGTAGAGATGGAGTCCTGCTGGTGACAGAGGTTTGTTGTCCAGTTTGTAGCTGCAGTTGGGCAAGCGGTAGGGAGTTGAGAGTGGTGCGGGTGTAATCTTGAATCGCTTGCCCAATTATCGCACATACTTAGAAGCTGACAGGTGAATTGCATCTGGCGCAAAAGTGATGTTGAGTCCCAGGAACTGAGTGACTTTGTGGTTCATGGTGATATCGATGCGCTGCGCTAGATTCCTTTCAAGCTGGTCGAGGAGCATGCCGCTGGCTCCACTGTACATTAGGTCGTCGACGTAGACTGTCAGGAGGATGTAGTTGTCGTTGAAGTGAAGGCGGTACATCTCCGGGTCGTGCGGCAACTGCTTGAAGCCGATCTCGAGAAGTATCTTGTGCAGATGCTGTTGGCAGAGTCGCGGCGCCTGTTTAATCCCATAGAGGGATTTCTTCAGCTAGCAGACCCTTTGGTCTCCTTCCCCGTAGGTATGCGGTTGCTCCACGAAGATGGTCGCATCGACCAGTGCGTACAAGAACGCATTTTTCACGTCGATCCGCCATAGTGGTAGGTGCTTAGCGGCGGCAATAGCGAGTAGAATCCTTACTAAGGTGTGACGGCTCACGGGAGCAAAGGTTTGATCAAAGTCAATCTCGTGGCGCTAGTCGTACCCGCGTACGACCCACTTCGCCTTGAAGCGCTCGATAGTCCCGTTGGCGGCAGTTTTAAGGTGAAAAACTTATTTTCCGTATAGCACCCTCCTCCCCTCCATTGCTGCATGATCGACTAGGACCCAGGTGTCCCGTGATTCCAGCGCCCGTAGCTCCGCGTCTATGGCTTCATGCCACTCCTTGGCGTGAGGGCCGGTTAGGGCCAGTCATGGGTTCTTAGGCTCGATGGCACGCGGAGCAGTGGCCGTGGTGGTGTGTAGGCCAAGTAGTTGTAGGCCCGTAACGTTCGCAGCACCATGCTGATCCTGAGTGGTTACTTCAACCACGTCGTCGTCGTCGCTTTTGTGTGCGAGCGGAGCGCTGCTTGCGGGGTCATGGCGGCGTGAGGGACCGAGTGCACTGTCGTCATTATCGTCATCGCCGTCGTCGCGCGGGCGAGGAGGAACGATGAGGTGTTTATTGGCGGGGTCGTGGTCGAGAGCCGTGGCAGCTACCTCATCTTGTGGAGAGGCGGAGCTTCTGCCGCTGTTCTCGTAGGCCCGTGTTGCTCATGCTCGCCAGTCTTCAAGGTAACGTGCAAGGGTGAGGCGTTCGTAGATGAGAACGTCTTGCGCAGGTGCGATCTTGTTGGTGTCTAGGTCCAGGATCAACCAACCCTTGTATTCATAGCTTATCCCAAGGTGAATCCCCCAGCGCGCGCGGTCGTTAAACTTGCCGATGGTAGCAGAAGTCGGCCTGTATTGCACCATGCAGCCCTAGACCCTCAGCATGAAAGTGTCGCCCTTGATCCCAATCCACTTCACATGAGGTGAGAGGTTTCCTCTGTTGGCGCTGGTGGATAGAAGGTTGTGCAGTCTTACGTCGTGGTGCAAGGCTTGCGGCCAGTACTTGATGGGGAGGCCGGACTGCTTCAGGAGTGCGCGCACTTTTGTCATGAGAGTATGGTTGATGCACTCGGCGACACCTTACTGCTGATGGGCGTAGGGGAGCAAGATGTGGTGCAGGATTCCATACTCCATGAGAAAGCTCTGCAGTTCATTTCTGCGAAATTCTGTTGCGCTGTCCATCTGCCATATTCCCGATTGTCATTGCGCGTGAGTGTCAACGTTCGCTACCCAAATGTAGCATGACTTTGCTTCCACAAAGGTGAGGGTGTAGCTTTCGTCATTGATCCCGCCATAGCCGACGACAAGTAAGTCACCGTACACCTTGTGCAGCTTCTTGTAGCGGTTGGTGCTTGGCTCGAGCGAGGGGTAGGCTTGGTGTGAGAGAGCAGCTGTAGGGCAGACGGTGCAGGTTTGTGGCTACGAGGTGCTGCGTGGTTTAGAGGTGTCAGGGCGCAGTAGAGCGCATGGAAGAAAAACCTTTGCGGTGAGGCAGTTGTTGAAGGTTTGGCGCGACGGGTGGCCGAGACGCTGTTGCCAGAGGTCATCATCTGCGCTAACTCCAGGGGTGCGCAGGTATCGTGCGCAATGCGCGTTTGCCTTTTCTTCCATTTTGTCGGGAATTGTTTTCGCCGGTGTTTCTTCTCTCCTACTTATTATGCCTCTCCTTACGCTTCTGGTTCTAGCTCTGGTTCTCCGCTGGTGGCAGGGCTGACGTTGCAATCGCGAGAAATCTACGGTTGGGGATGGTTAGGAGCGGAGTGGTGGTGCCTTTGATGAATCGTGCGAGTGGGTCAGGACGAGAAGGGAGCGATCCGAGGGCGTGTTGTAGCGGCATTGACGGCTCGTTTCCCCTGTCGATCGAGGAATAGGACAAATTCCACACATGAGGTGAGCGAGGTGGTGCCGGCTGATTCTGGGGGCGTCGCCCCTCTGTTGTAGGGGCGAGGTTTACCCTTTTCATCGTATGTCCCTTGTTCTCCTGCTTCCTAGATCCAGCAAAGACAGTCGGCTTCGCAATGTCCCCGCGGAAGTCGACCAAACCGGCGACTTCCTCGCCCAAGTCGATGTTGACCTCTGCGGGCACCTGGCTGCACCTCCCGCGCAACCGACTACAATGTCGGCGTCGCCCAAGCGAGGGCGGGGCCACATTCCCGTTAACAGAAACTACCCACCATAAGAGCCTACTGTTACGATAAGACTTAGGAGAGCCGTGGCGGCTGTTTAGGTGAGAAGAAAATGTTAAACTAGAGAAAGTGTCGAGAGACATCTGAAAGATAGGTTTGGGAAACCCCAACTAAACCTAGGGCGTGTCCAATGCAGAGACAACTGCAAAATGAGCCTAAGATGAACCAGAAATGAGACTAAGTCTAAAAGTGGACGAAAAATAATATAAGGCCATTATAAAATGCAGAGCGAACATTAGCCTACTTCAACACATCCCCAGGCTATGTGAAGCTCTGCAACGGAATACCTAGTGAACTGGAGCACCCCCAGAAGTGGCGAGACGGGTGAGACTAAGCGCACGGACGTAGAAACGGTGCGGCGCATGAAGGAGGGCTTTGGTGAAAATGTCAGCAAGGTTGGCGTCGGCGGCCACCTTGCGAATGCAGAGGAAACTAGACTGCACCAGCTTGCGCACAAAGAAGTAGCGTACCTCTACATGTTTGCTGCGGGCATGATAAACAGGATTTTCAGTGAGATCAATCATGCTCGCACTGTCACAGGAAAGCGTCACAGACCGCTGAGAGTGACCAAGCTCAGCAAGGAGAAAGGAGAGCTAGCGAGCCTCCTGAGCTGCCAATGTGCCTACATACAACTCAGTCTCACATGTAGAAAGGCAGACAAAGGATGAGCGAGTGGAGCACCGGCTGATGAGGCCACTGCCAAGAGTAAGACCATAACCCTGAGAGGAGCGGCGATCAAGGCGAGAGTCAGTGTAGGAGGAATCACTGTGGCCAGAAAGAATGGGGGGAGAGGAGCCACCAAGAGTGAGTGCAAGATCAGAGGTAGCGCGAAGATAGCGGAGAACGCGCTTGGCAACCGCCCAGAGCACGTCAGTGTGGCAACCAAGGCCGACAAAGCGAGAGAGAACACTGAGGGGGTAGGCAAGATCAGGGCGGGTGCACATCATAGCATACATGAGTGACCCAACGAGCTCAGGATGAGGCCGCAACTCTGAGGAGGGAGCAGGGACAGCAGGAACAGGGAGCTAATGGTTGGCCGGAAGAGGGGTGGAGACCGGCTTAGCCTGCAACATCTCGAGCCGCTCGAGGATGGAGTGGATGTAGAAGGATTGTAAGAGAGAAACAGTGCGCGCAGCACGATCACGACGAATCTCCATGCCGATGTAGTGTCGTAGCTCGCCGAAATCCTTGCACAGGAGATGGGCCCAAAGGGACTTCTTTACAGCGGCAAGATCGGCAGAGTCCCCAGCGAGCAGCACTAAGTCGTCGACGTAGGCAAGAATGTAAAGTCTGCGGGGGGAAGTGCGAATGAAGAGACTGGGTTCGGAAGAAGAGGTGGAGAAGCCAAGAGAGTGAAGAGTAGAGGCAAGCTTGGCATGCCACTTGCGAGGGGCCTGCTTGAGGCCGTACATAGGGCGCTTCAGCTCCCAGACAGTGCCTGGAGGAAATGGACGGAGAAATCCAGCGGGGCGCTCAAGGAAGATGCGTTCATGAAGCTCACCTTGAAGGAAGGCATTTGAGACATCCATAGAGTGGATCTCCCAATCCCAGCGAGCACCTAAGTCAAGAAGGAGGCGAAGGGTAGGGAGATGAGCAGTGGGAGAGAAGGTGCAAAATAGTCAATGCCTGCGCGCTGGGTGAAGCCCTTAGTGCAATAGCGGGCTTTGAAGATAGGGAACTCAGCGCAATAGCGGGCTTTGAAGATAGGGAGCTCTCCAGGCAACTGCTTGACACAAAAGACCCATTTGCCTTAGGAATTAGTACGAGTGAACGCCTCACAATCAGCAATGATGACCGCCATCCACTCAGTGGCGTGAAAGCCAGAAACTGCCTCGGAATAGTTCTGAGGGGTGGGAATGGCGGCAGTGTCGATAGAGAGAAGGGTGGGGGAATTGCAGAAGTCGCCGATGGTGACACAGAGAAGAGGAGAAACAGGATGGAGAGAGAAAAGTTCCTCAAATCGATCTTCTAGAAGATCAGGGTCCTGAGAGGGAGAGAGACGAATGAACAGAGCAGAGTGCTGAAAGTTGGACATCGCACGGGTCATGGAGCAAATGAGGCATAGTGAGGGTGGGGGAATGGGGACAGAAGGAAGAGAAATAGCAGGAGGTGATGATGGGGAAGGGATGGGGGCCGAAGAGGAAGAGGTAGGAGGAGAGGTACCAGAGGTGATGGCGGAGGGGGGGGGCAGAAGGGGTAGGCGGGAGGGGAGGAGCAGGGGCGGGGGGAAGGGGAGGTGGGGAGGTGGGAGTAGAAGGTAGCGGATCAAAGTCAGACCAATGGAGAGAGGGAGGAGGTGGGATGGGGGGGGGGAGTGAGGAACGGAGAGTGAGTCTTGTCAAATATGACATCTTGGCTGTGAATGAGCTGCTGAGAGGAGGGAGCGTAGAAGAGATAGCCAGGACAATCGGAGTTGATACCAATGAGTGCACAGAGTTGTGTCTTGGGAGCGAGTTTCCCACCTTGACGTGCCCGATCAGCAGGATTGACAAGGACATGAGCGACACAGCCCCATACCCGAAGGGGGCGAGCAGAGGGCTGGCGGCCAGTCCAGAGCTGAAAGGGGGAAATGGAGGGGCGAAGAGGATGGGGGCGAGGGTTGGAAAGAAGAGTGGCTTGGACGAGAGCATAGCTCCAAAGAGAATGTGGAGCGGAAGCATGGGTGAGAAGGCAGTGAGTGATTTCCATGAGAGTGCGAATGCGACATTCAGCAACACCATTTTGCTCAGGAGAGTGCGGAAGGCTAGAAGTGTGGCGTATGCCATTAGAGGAGAAGAGAGAGAGTGGTTAAAGAGCTCACCACCACCATCAGAGTGGAAGCGCGCGACAGGACGCCCGAAGCGAAGGCGAGCCTGCTCAGCCCAGCGAATGATGAGGGAAGGGGCGTCAGATTTAGCATGGAGGGGATAGACAGTGGCAAAACGAGAATGGTCATCAACGAGAAAGAGAAAGTAACGATGACCCTGTCGAGATGCAATCGGGGAGGGGCCCCAGAGGTCCATATGCACGAGATCAAGAGGTTGGGGGGAGGCAGAGGGGGAAGAAGGGTGAGGGGATTGAGAGAGCTTGGCTTGAATACAGGGAGTGCAAGGAGTAGCAGGAGAAGGGAGAAGGGGCGGAAGAGAAGAAGGGAGACCATGAAGCAGCATGGAATTGACCACGCTGCGAAGAAGAGGGAAATTTGGGTGGCCGAGACGAGGATGCAGAAGAAGGGTAGGTTGGGTGAGAGAGCGAAAGGCGCAAGAGGAGTTGAGAGGAGTGGAAGCAGGGGAAGAGTGATGAGCAGAAGAGGGGATAAAAACACGGAGGGTATAGAGTCGAGAGGTAGGGGAAATGGTGAAACGAGCGAGGTGCCGGTCTCGGTGATAAAGATCACAGTGGAGTTCACCTGCTGGAAAGCTCGTTCGCACACCAAGGCGTTGGAGGGCAGACAGGGAGAGGAGGTTATGACAACAAGAAGGAACATAGAGGCCAGTAACAGTGCCAGAGAAGAGATGAGGTGCCGGTGCATGTCAGGGTCATGGTCTCCCCTGCTCCATGAATAGAGAGGGGAGGGGGAAAAGAGCGAAGAATATCAGCATCACAAAAAACAGAATCAGTAGCACCACTGTCAAGGTCAAAGTCAAAAGTGCGAGGAAGAGAAAGAGCAGCAACCGTAGGGAAAGAATGCGGAGAGGCTGCGCCATCAACAAAAGGAGGAAATGGCAAGGCAAAGCGAGGGTCCATGAATGCTAGGAGGAGAAGGTAGGGTCACACTGAAAACAGAAGGAAGAGGACCAGCACCAGGAGTCGCGAAGGCAAGCAGTGCCGGGGCAGAGGGCTGGCGACGGTGGTGAGACAACGGAGAAGACAGGAGGGGGGATCGAGCAGCCAGTGGGAGAGGCAGTGCAAGGAGGAGAGAGAGCAGCTGGCACGAAAGGTAGGGGGAGGAGGGGTAAGCGAAGAGGTACTGTAACAGGAGTAGGAAGGCAGCCGCGCAGAGGGAGAGAGGAAACGACGAGAATGGGCGCCATAGGAGGGGAGGTGAGGAGATAGCAACAGAGTAGATGAAGGGAGACAAAAGAGGAGGAGGAATATTGGCGGAGTAGTCCACTGCGGAGCAGATGAAGGGAGAAATAAGAGGCGGAGGAATAATGGCGAAGTAGTCTGCTGCTGAGCCGCTGCGGGGAGAGACAAGAGGCGGAGGAATAATGGCAGAGTAGTCTGCTGTTGCGCCGCTGTGGGGAGAAATAAGAGGCGGAGGAATATTGACAAAGTAGTCTGCTGCTGTGCCGCTTTGGGGAGAAATAAGAGGCAGAGGAATATTGACGGAGTAGTCTGCTGCTGCGCCGCTGAGGGGAGAAATAAGAGGCGGAGGAATATTGACGGAGTAGTCTGTTGCTGCGCCGCTGAGGGGAGAAATAAGAGGCGGAGGAATATTGACGGAGTAGTCTACTGCAGCACCGCTGAGGGGAGAAATAAGAGGCGGAAGAATATTGACGGAGTAGTCTGCTGCTGCGCCGCTGAGGGGAGAAATAAGAGGCGGAGGAATATTGACGGAGTAGTCTACTGCTGCACCGCTGAGGGGAGAAATAAGAGGCGGAAGAATATTGACGGAGTAGTCTGCTGCTGCGCTGCTGAGGGGAGAAATAAGAGGCGGAGGGAAAAGTGTGAGAGGGAGCACGACTACAAGACAAGGTCAGCAACCAGCTGCGGCAGATAGGGAGAGGAGGGAGGCGGAGGAGAGAGTGAGATGGAGGGGGGAAGGAGGGAGAGAGGAGAGGAGGAGGAGGGTGAAGGGGCGGATTGTGGGGAGATGTGCGGAGAAGAATCACTACAGGACACAAGGAGGTACCAGCTGCTGTAGATGAGGAGAGGAAAGAGGCGGAGGAAGGGGTGTGATAGTGGGGGGAAACAAGAGGGCAAGAGAAGAGGTGGAGGAGAGTGAAGGGGCGGGTTGCGGGGAGATGTGTGGAAAAGGACAGCTACAGGACACAATGAGGTGCTAGCCGCAGCAGATGAGGAGAGGAAAGAGGCGGAGGAAGGGGTGAGAGAGGGGGGGAACCACAAAAGAGAGAGGAAAGGAGGAGGAGGGTGAGGGAGGGAGCGGATTGAGGAAAGGCAGGGCGCGCCGCAAGGGGAGGCAGGCGCGCGCGCTGCTGGACGATGCGAAGCGCGCGCGGCAGCGGGAGCGCAATGCGCGCGAGACGGGACAGGGGGGGGGAATGGCGGAGCGCGCTACGGGTGGAAACCGGCGCGCTACTGTTGGAAACGCGAGGAGGAGGAGGCGCGACGAAGAGGGAAGGCGCGGGAGGGTGGTATGAACGGTAGGGAGGCGTGCTACGGACTGGATTAGGGTATCCGCGTGAGTATAGTGAAGAGAAACGCGGATGCTAAGAGTGACGGGAAAGAAACGAGAAAATTAAAAAGAAAATCGTCAAGCTAAGTAGTGCGGAATGGCCTAAGGGCCTAGAATCTTCTAAGAAATGAGAATGAGAAAGAAACGCCTAGGTTTTCTCTCTGAATACCATGTTAAGATAAGACTTAGGAGAGCCATGGCGGCCGATTAGGTGAGAAGAAAAAGTTCAACTAGAGAAAGTGTCGAGATACATTTGAAAGATAGGGATGGGAAACCCCAACTGAACCTAGGGCGTGTTCAATATAAAGACAACTACAAAATGAACCTAAGATGAACCAGAAATGAAACTAAGTCTAAAAGCGGCCGAAAAATAATATTAGGCCATTATAAAATGCAGAGCGAACATTAGCCTACTTCAACGCCTACACCAAGAGAACACATTACACTACACAATGCAATGTGGCTATTTTTCACTATCTTGGTGTAAACAATTTTGGCCAGCTTCGGAATTACTAGAAAATTGAAACCAAGGCTCTGGGTCTTTGCCATTAACTCTTCCTTGATTTCATGGAAGCTTGCTGCCCACACTTGCGACACGCCGGACATTCGACACACGACAAAATAGAAAACGCACACAACACCCAAACAACGACGTGAACATGCGACTAGCCGAAATCCGCTATTGACTTGACACACACTTTCAACATATTGTCTCATCATTCACACATGATCATAAGCATGAAATATATATTATCTCATGCTTTGATACCGTTTCTTGCAAACACACACACGCGCACACAAGGACAACCGAGTGCAAGCCATGGGGTTGCACCCATAAACTCCCCCTCGGATTGTTGACCTTAGGGTCTGTTGCTCTCAGTTCAGAGCCATCCCAGCCAGCTTGCAACATTTCCAATGCTGTTGTTCCACCAGCCTTTTGGTCATCATGTCAGCTGGATGCGCCTTCGTCGTTACATAATGCAACTCAACTCACACGCGGCCACTATGCTCCTCACCCAGTTCCATTTGAAATTCATGTGCTTGGTGAGACCATGGAGTACAGGGTTCTTAGCTAGAGCAATGGCACCCTGGCTATCACAAAAGAGTAGGGTAGGTTCTTGCTGCTCCTCCCCCAGCTCAGCCAATAAACGCCGCTGCAACACAACTTCTCGTATAGCACGGAAGAATGCCATATACTCCGACTCCACCGAGCTCAAAGATTGGTCCATCTGCTTCTTGCTTTCCCAAGCAGTTGGGCCTCCACCAACACAATAGTCGGCGTTGGAGGCGCCGCTGCAGTCGGGGACATCAAAGTCAAGCACATAGACTCCGTTGATTGAGTGTGCTCCACCAAGTTACTTGGGCGGAGTGTCAGGAGGAGTGAAGTGAAGTTTGATGTCGCGTGTGAGGGGATCAGTGGTGAACGTGACACCATAGTCTGAGAGTTGTCTCGCGGATAACACATTGAAGTGCAGGTTCGGCACATAGAGCACGTCTATAACTTTACGTGCGTGTTGTTGTCCTGTGCCTTTAGTATGACCATGCCTTGCGCGCAGTTGGTTGTTGTTTGCGACAATAACGTAGGTGATGGTGGGAGTGGTAGTGGCGTTAGAGATGTAGCGCGTTGACCCCACCATGTGCTGCCTACAGCAGCTGTCCAACTGCCAATTATTGTAATTGTCGGTGTTGCTGTGAAGGAGCACCGCGAGTCGCGGCGTGACAATAGTCGTTGTGTTGACTCTGAGAAAATCTTCTTGCTCCTTCAAGCCCAGGGGAACGGGTCGCTGATCATGACGGTGACGAGGGCTTTCGCGTAGCTGGATTAGTTGGTTCCAGTCTTGCTCATCGTTGTCATTATAGTGGTGGTCCTCAGTGACGGGATTATTGCGATCCTCTTCGGGTTGTATTAATTTGCCGACTGGCTCGTCTTCTTCGTCAGGCGTAGTAGCTTGTGCGTGGCGGCGCATCGCCATGTTTCCAATAACGTTTTTTGTTCCTCCCGTTTGTGACGCTTGTGTCTACTGCTGCTGTTGTTGTGCAGGTGGATGGGAAGCTTGAGGTTGAAAATGGCGCACATCTTGTCAGCCGACCCAGTTGTTGTGGTGACTGGAATTGGGGTGGCGATTGTTGGACCAGAAGCATTGGTCCGTTGAGTGCCCAAAGGCTTTGCAAATTTTGCAATATTGGCGCCGCGGTTGTCGTCGCTCTTCTCGGTTGTCAGCGTAGAAGGTGAGGCGGTCTTGTCGCGACGCGGAGTTTGTCTTGCTTGAATCCATATCTTGCTGTTCGACGAGAAGTGCGGCGAATAGGGAAGTTTCGTAAATCGCCCCCTGCTGTTAGAGTAGCGCCTTGCAGGGCTTCCACTCTGGCCCAAGTCCGGCGAGCACTATGTTAACGAAGATTTCTTTTGCAATTGTGTTCCCGTGCTTTGCCATTTGGTCCCAGATGTTTCAACAGTGATTAATATACGAGTTCGCTTTCTCCTCGTGCCCCATCTTGATCTCCATGAGTTGCTGCAGGAGCCTGCTGGAGGTGACATAATCTTTCGGCTGATACACCTTCGTCAGGTGCTTCCAAGCTTCCAGTGATGGAGCTGGATTCTCCTTGTAGGAGCAGATGTCGAGTTGCTTCGCGGGTGTCATGTTCCTTAGCAGCATGCTATATGCCATCAGGGTCTCGGTATAGTATTGAGCCCGGTGTGAAAGAACGAGGAATGATTGACTAGTGAAAAGGTTGGGTACAAGTACAAACCCTAGAAATGTGTTGTACCCCATATGTGCTACCCCACTATAGCCTACATAGGCTAAGTTATATAAGTCTGACACACCCCCATAGGCAAAGTGGGGGAGAACAAGGGGTCACAAGACCAGTCAAGCAAAGCAAAGCAAGCTCAGGGTGGATCACAACGTCACCACACATTCCGTGCACAAGTTCAAGGCCACCAGGCCAGTTCACATGCAAGATCAAATATAAAGGTAAACAAGCAAGTGCAGGTATAGAAAGATCACAGTACAAGCAAGGTCAAGAAGTGAGCAAGTGAGGCCAAGTAGGCACAAGACCTAGCATCGTACAGCAGCGCTGATGATCACAAGGCGGAAGTGCCTTGGTAAAGATATCAGCAGTGTTGGCCTGAGAGGCCACGTAAGCAAGGCGCAGCTGACCACGCTGCTGCAGCTCACGAGCAAGGAAGTACCGAAGAGCAATGTGCTTCGTTCTGTGCTCCAGTCTGTGCTCCCGACACAAGGCCAGCATGGCCTTGTTGTCCACGTACAGAACTGGAGGAGAACGAGGCGGCTCTCCTAGGTCAGTCAACAGGTAGGTGAGCCAGCGTAGCTCCTGTGCAGCCATGGCCCCCGCGTAGATCTCAGCCTCACAGCTGGAGCCGAGAACATAAGACGAGCGGGTAGACCGCCACGAAACAGAGCCGGAACCAAGACTAAAGGTGTAACCCTGTGACGACCGCTGCGTAGCCTGGTCGTCAGCCCAAGAAGCGTTTGCGTGACCTGTGAGGACCACTGAACGCCGCCCTCCAAGCACTAGCCCCATGCCCGACGTACTGCACAAGTAGCGCAACACCCTCTTCGCTGCAGCCATGTGCTCTGGTCGGTGTCTCCCAGGAGCAACATAGCGTGCCAAGATGCTAAGAGGGTATGCAAGGTCAGGTCGAGTGCAGGTCATCAGGTACATGAGGCAGCCAACAAGCTCTGGGTACGGGCCACTCGGCTCTACGGACTCATCCGAAGGCAGAGCTGAGAGCGAGTGCCGAGTAGACAGAGGAGTGGCCTGAGGCGAGGAGTACGTGAAGTTGAAGCGCTGAAGGACCTGCTGCACCATGTGTGACTGAGTCAGGGTAATGGTGCGCTGTGCTCTGTCCCGGGTGATCTGCAAGCCAAGGTAGCTGTACAGTTCACCCAGGTCTGTGCACGTGTGTCTCTTCTACAGCTCGAACTTCACGTGGGCGAGTCCAGCAGTGTCAGCAGTGGCAAAGACCAAGTCGTCGACGTACACGAGGATGTAGAACGGCGGCAAAGAGGTGTCGGTGCGCAGAAACAGCGACGGGTCGGCAGTAGAAGGAGCAAACCCAAGAGCCACAAGTGTAGTCCTCAGTGCGTCGTGCCACTCACGGGGCGCCTGGTGGAGACCGTAGACTGGCCGCCGGAGGCTCCACTGGGTACCAGGAGGAAACGACCCAGTGAAGCCAGGTGGGCGGTGCAGCCAGATCTCCTCGTGCAGGCTGCCCTACAAGAAGGCTGTGCTGAAGTCAAGAGAGTGAAGCTCGTAATCGCGCTGAGCGGCTATGTGCAGCAGCACCCGAAGAGTGGTCATCTTCGGGGTGGGAGAGAAGGTCTGAAAGTAGTCAACTCCCTGCCGCTGACTGAAGCCTCGAGCCACGTAACGCGCCTTGAAGACAGGCGGAGAACCCGGCGGCCGCTTCACCCTGAAAATCCACATGCCACTGACGATGTTCGCCCCAGGTGGGGGAACCTCGTCGACGTAGGTGCCTGTGGACTTCCAGGAAGCCATCTCTGCGTCCATGGCTGACTGCCACTGTGAGGAGTAGGGACCCTCGATCGCCTCAGCGTACGATCGAGGAGTCGGGATGTCTGGTGCATCCGGGTCTCCCTCAGGGGCAGTCAGCATGGACACGAGATGAGGCAAAGCAGCAGCAAAACACTGGAACTCCTCCTGCCTGTCCTCAAGGACGTCCGTGCTAAGAGCACACTCACCCCCGACGGACGGAGGACAGACAGACTAAGACTCAGCAACAAGACTGGCGGCGTAGTCTAGACGACAGTGAGCAGCGAAGTCGACAAGCTCAGCAACTAAGGCAGACGCAGCAGTGGACTCAAAGGAAGGGTCAGTGACAACAGTAGCCAGGAGACGCATGACAGTAGGACTGGCAGCACGAAGAGAGTCAGACTACGGGTCAGTAAGAGTAGGAAGAGAGGACTCTGGAGGAGACGGCAAAGGGACACGCTGCGGAGCAGTGGAAGGACGCAGTGCCATCTGGTGCGTGCCCGGGACAGCAGGAGGACGCTGACGCGAACCACGACGACTAGTGCGAGCAGCACGAAGGACGAGACACAGGCGCACGACGCTCAGCAAGACCTCCAGTAGGACCAGCGTAGGGAGAAGGAGCAGGCAGTGGGGAGGCGAGCTGTAACTGTGACTGTGACTGGACAGGATGTGGACACTCTAAGGGAGGAGCAGGACCAGTAGAAGGCGGGAGACCAAGAACCTGCTCAAGGAGCGGAACGAAGTACGGCCGCGGCCGCGCAGCGCCTCCAGAAACAGCAGGGACAGCACCAGTACCCCCAGCGGCAGTACCAGCGTCAGCAGCACCTCCAGCTCCAGCAGCGCCAACTCCAGCACTCTCAGAAGCACCAGTGCCAGTAGTACCTCCAGCGCCAGCACCCCCAGCAGCTCCAGAACCCGCAGCAGCACTAGCAGCTCCTGTACCTCCAGCAGCACCAGCAGCACCTCCAGCAGGACCAACTCCAGCACCCCCAGTCCCAGCAGCTCCAGTACCGCCAGTACGAGCACCTCCAGGACCAGAGGCTCCAGCACCTCCAGCACGGACCCCAGGGTCAGTAGCAACAGCAGCACCTCCAGCTCCAGCAGCACGGCTCCAGCGCCTGGCAAACCACTCACGCAGCTCCTGTGGCGAGGGTAGCTCCCGTCGAGACAAAGCACCCGAAGGACTCCCAGACCCAGCGCCGCCAGAGACCACACGAGCAGACCCAGCACCCCCAGGCTCCGCACCCCCAGGCTCCGCACCCCCAGGCTCCGCACCCCCAGGCTCCGCACCCCCAGGCTCCGCACCCCCAGGCTCCGCACCCCCAGACTCAGCACCCCAAGGCTCAGCACCCCCAGGCTCAGCACCCCCAGACTCAGCACCCCCAGGCTCAGCACCCCCAGGCTCAGCACCCCCAGACTCAGCACCCCCAGGCTCAGCACCCCCAGACCCCGCACCCGCAGGCTCAGCACCCCTAGCAGCACCAGAGTCAACAACTACCTCGACAGGCTCGACTGCGTCTACCTGGGACACACCTGACGGGGCAGGACCCTGAGGGGGGAGAGGGTCTACCGGGGGGGGACCTGGCGCGAGGAAGAGCGGCGGCGGGGGGAGGGGCGCAGTGCGGTAGGGGAAGAGACGGTAGTAAGGAACCGACTCGTCAAAGGTGACGTCCTGGGAGGACAGAACACGGCGCGAGGTGGGGTGGTAAAACTGCCAACCAGGCGCGTCAGGGGGGAAGCCAAGGAAGACGCAGGGAACAGCACGGGGGGACAGCTTGTCCGCAGACAAGTCACGGACAAACGCCCGAGATCCCCAGACATGAAACGCAGACGCATCGCCAACCTTCCCCGTCCACCGCAAGGTGGGAGAGGTCTCTGGCAAGGAGACCCGGGGCTGAAGGTTGATCTGATGTGCTGCGTACCGAACCGCAAACGGCCACAGAAAATGGGGAGCAGCCGCATGGATCATGGACGTACGAGCGACGTCCATGACCATGCCAATGCGGCGCTCAGCAATCCCATTTTGCTGTGGAGAGGCCGGAAGCGTGAACGTCTGGCGGATGCCCCGTGCACGACAAAAGGCTCCCAGAAGGCCAGAGGAAAACTCCCCGCCTCTGTCAGAGTGCAGACGCAGAACAGGAAAGTCCGAGCCGAAACTCTCCCGGAGCTGGAGACGAGCTGCGCGGATCCAGTCGATCAACACCTCAGTGACGTCACCCTTGCTGCGCAAGGGGAACACCGTGGTGTAACGCGAGTAGTCGTCAACCACCAACAGGAAGTAACGCTCGTGACCCTGGCCACGGACGCGGGCGGGGCCCCACACGTCCATATGAAGAGTCTGCAGCGGAGCCTCTGTCGGAGGAAACTCAGGGGAGTGAGGAGCGGCGCGCTGCCGCCCCTCGACGCAGGGAACGCAGGTAGGGGCAGGCCCCGGAGGAAGGGGAGGGAGGGACCGGGGGAGACCAGAGACAAGGTAACGGGAGGCCATGCCTCGGAGACGAGGCAGGGAGGGGTGACCAAGACGGTGGTGCTAGAGAAGAGTCCGGTGGGACAGGAGACGACACGAGCAGGGAGCAGACTCAGGACCAGACCTGGACGCTGCAGCAAACACCTGACCTGACGCAGCTACCTAACCAGACTCAGCAACCGGAGAACACTCAGTAGTCAGTGTGTACAGGCTCGACCCCGGCTGACGGGTAAACGTGGCCAAGTGTCGGCCCGTCCGAGCACACGTACAGTGGGTCACTCGCTGACTCGCAGGAGTGAACTGGTCAACCCCCCGATCCTGTAGATCAGCACCACTCACCAAGTTCGTAGAGAACGAGGGGTGGTAGAGACCTGACAGGGTGCCAGAGGGGGCCGCCGGACACGGTAAGACAGTGGAGAAGTGGGCAAGGACAGGACCCCCAGAGGGGTCCGCCAGGGAGACCGCAACCGGCCGACTAAGCGGCGTAAGCGTGGTGCGGTCTCGGAAGAAGGAGCGGGAAGCACCCGAGTCAAGGGTGAAGGTGTGTACGGCCTGAGCCGACGTGGTACCTGAGAGAGCAGACTCATCAGCACCTGGGGCAGCAGACGCACTAGCACCTAGAGCAGCAGCGTCACCAGCACCTAGAGCAGCAGCCTCAATGCCCGGGTCAGGCGGAACACACAGGTAACAGTCACCCTCATCACTAGTAGACACAACATACATGGCAGCAAGAATTGCATCATAATCCAGATCAAAGATAGCAACCCCCGACCTAAGCAGCTCGCCCCAGCGGGGGATCTCAGTGGCGTCAGGGAACTGGTGACGCCAAGCGTCCGTCAGGCGGCCAAAGCAGCGCTGGGTGGTGTGCGGGCCACCGCACGGCTCACCAGTGCGGTCGCCGGTACGCAGGACATAGGCACAAGGACCAGCACCCCCACCCCGCTGACGCGCAGCGTACCACTCACGAAGCTGCTGGGGGGGCGGGGTCTCACGAGTGCGCTGCTACTGCTGGCGCTGACCACCACCGAAGCCGCCCCGCTGCGCAGAGCCATCCCGACCAGCTCCACCTCCGCCGCCGCCACCTCCGCCACCGCCGCCACCGCCTCCTCCTCCGCTCCCACCGCCACCGCCGCCGCCGCCTCCGCCTCCACCGCCGCCACCGAAGCCCCCACCCCGGCCACCACTCCCACTACCACCCCCACCCCCTCCGCCGCCTCCACCGCCACCTCCACCGCCCCCGCCAGCTCCTCCAGCGCCCTTGCCCCCCTTGCCCTTGCCGGTGCGGCGTCTCCCGCTAGGGGCAGACGCAGCGCCGACCGACTCGGTGCCAACGAAGTCGACGGCAGCAGTAGAGGCAACAGAGGGCAAAAGGGGGGAGGGGGAGCACCCCTCAAAGAAGGGGGAACGAGGGTCACCACGAGAGGCTCCTACAGCGACTATACTCTTCTCAGCTGCCAGGAGGCGCTCCTCGAGGAGGTCAACGGTGAGTGTGGTGGGGCAAACAGAGAGGAAGTGGTCCCTGACCGAGCGAAGTGAGTCAGGGAGCCGGGTGACTATGTAGTAGAGGGTGATGTACATTGGGGGGGGGGTTCTTGGCGCAGAACTCAGCAGGAAGCGCAGCGCGGTAGCGGGTGTCACTAGTGCGAAGGTGCGTAATGATGTCAGCGACAGTGGGAAAGGCGGCGAGGTCAGGGAACAGGTACGGCAGCATGAGGCGGCTAAGGGCAGCAGTGGCAGGGGAAGAGTAGCGTGCGACTACAGCGTCGTACAAGGTCCTAGCACTCTTGTACTGACTGAAGTGCGCGCGCTCAGAGGACGGCAAGTGACTACGCACAGCAAGACGGGCAGCAGCATCGCGTGTGGCCCACTGTGAGCGAACAGTGCTGTCAGCATCGGCAGCAGGGGCAGCAGAGGCGCCAGACATGAGATCGAACAGTGAGAGACCGTCCTTCCTATCGCACTGTAGGAAAAGCTGTAGATCATCGACCCAGACCTCAAATTCAACAGCCCTACCCTCAGCATCAAAGACGAGAACGCTAGGGGTAGCCATGACAGCAGTGGCAGCAGGCTAGGGGCAGCAGCAGCAGTAGCAACAGTAGGGGCGCGGCTCGGCGGTGCTCTTACCAGGGCAGGTGAGTAGAGTGCCGCAAGTGGTGGGGCAGGGCCGAGGCGCGTCGGCAGGGACGGGGCCGCTACAGGGCGGCAGACAGCTGGCGGCGGCGGCAGCTGCAGTCGGCGGCTGCGGCCCGGGCTGTGGCTGCGGCGGCTGCTGCCGTCGGCGGCTGCGGCAGCTGCGGCCCCGGCAGTGGCGGCGGTGGCTGCTGCTGTAGGCTGCTGCGGCGGCTGCGGCCCCGGCTGTGGCGGCGGCGGCTGCTGCTGTCGGCGGCTGCGGCGGATGCGGCCCCGGCTGTGGCGGCGGCGGCTGCTGCTGTCGGCGGCACCGGCGGTGGCGGCTCCCGCTGCAGGGGCGGCGACGGCTGCTGCTGCAGGGGCGGCGACGGCGGGGCGGCAGGTCCGTGAGGGAGCCGAGAAGGGGCCGCGGAGGAGCCGAGAAGGGGCCGCCAAGGGCGGTGAAGGGGCCACGAAGGACGGCGACGGGGCCGCGAAGGGGCCGTGAGGGGCCGCGAAGGGTGGCGACGGGGCCGCGAAGGGCGGCGACGGGGCCGAGAAGGGCGGCGACGGGGCCGCAAAGGGCGGTGACGGGGCCTAGAAGGGGCCGCGAGGGGCCGCGAAGGGGCCGCGAGGGGCCGTAAGGGGCCACGAAGGGCCGTGAGCGGGGCCGCGAAGGGCCGCGTAGGGGCCGCGAGGGAGCCGTGAGGGGGGCCGCGAGGGGCCGTGAGAGGGGCCGTAAGGGAGCGCGACGGGCCGCTAAGGGCAGGGGACGCGACGGGAGGGCAGGCACACGGGGCGCGACTCGGGCAGGAGCGAAGCGCGCTTCGGGCAGGAAAAAAAAAAAAAATCGATCGTGGTGGGCCCTAGGAAACGTTCCCACTAGGGAACCTGCTCTATACCATGTGAAAGAACGAGGAATGATTGACTAGTGAAAAGGTTGGGTACAAGTACAAACCCTAGAAATGTGTTGTACCCCATATGTGCTACCCCACTATAGCCTACATAGGCTAAGTTATATAAGTCAGACACCCGGGCGTCTTCGGTGTGAGTTACCGGACTTGGGTAGGAGCCGTCGAAGTAGTGGTAGATCTGCGTTGTCTGTAGTAGGAGCTGTAGTTCAAAGCTCCATGTAAAATCCTTCCCGCCAGAGACGATACTAGTCTTGATCTTGGAAATGTTGAGAAAACGTGTTTGTGCAGAGTTTATAGCTTCATCACTTGGACGGGGGGCTGGTGGTGTTGAATTGTTTGAGGAGGTTGTGCGGGTTGCGAGGAGGTTCCCGCATCGCCATTCCGCAATGTTTGGATATCTTGCTCCAGTGTTGACAGTCGCTGAATAGTTGCTCGAGTGCGACAGAGCTAATCGTGGTTTTCGCCTCTATTGTCGTAGCCGGATTGGGCTGGCCTTCAGCCGTCAGATTTTCTTGGCCTCCGAATCCTCTGGCCATCTTGACTTGGGAGAGTGTGGCACTCGCCAGTTCTGGTTCAGCAAAATATTACAGTAGTAGGGGTGCGAAGAATCTCTGGGTAGCTCTCGTACCATGTTATAATCCTAAAAAGGACTTAGCCAGGGATCGGCTCAGGGTTGATCATAGGTGATGTTGCAGCAGAAGTGTTGACCTCAGATCAGGGTGAAATTAAATTACTGAGATAACTATAGCAAATGCATACGTAGGTTTGTATAGGAAATACAAAGGAATGCAAAACAACCTAGCTAGCCATATACTCTAAGGGGTTCATTCCCTTATTATAGCAAAGTTCAAACCGTGCGCGCGGGAACCCGTTTCAAACCTGTTCCCGTCAATTTCACCTTGAGTGTTTCTGCCTGCATCGGTCTTGATCTGATGGTTGCTGTTGTCACTTCGACTCTTCCGACGCCTCGACTTCGTACTCGGTGGAGTCGGCTCTTGTAGCGTACAGAAATGCTTTCTCATGTAACTTCATATCTCAACAGACCCAATCAATGAAACTCATTGTTGATTGGAGGCATTGAACTGCATAAATGTTGATAGCGATTAGTGACATCTGTCAGGATTATTGTAAAATGACAGAAGTTATTATAACAGAGATCTTGCAATGGTTTATATAAACTACAAAACAGAGGTCAAAATGTCCTTACGTTCACCCCCTTATTGCAGTCACATTGCAGTTGTACGACAAAGGCACCAGGCCAGGGAAAGGTAAATCACCCTGATACATTGATAATTAGGGTGAAATGTGATAGTCACACTTTTTGCCCAGGGTTCTTTTTGAGAGGCTTAGGTTTTCCCTGATCTGACAGTGTTTCCATTCTAGCCACACAGTGGCCTTAGTGTAATCAATTCTCTTAGTAATATTTGTTATAATCCCACGGGGGACCTTGCCAGGACCAGCCTCAGGTTTGTTCGCACAAAGTTAATACAGCGGAAGTGCATGACATCAAATCAGAGCGAATGTAAAATGATTGAAGTAACTAAAACAGATGCATAAAAGACTTTAAATATAAGAGTACAGAAAATACAAAACGACTTAGATTAGCCACGTACTCTAAGGGGTACATTTCCTTATTGCAGAAAATACAAAACGACTTATTACATTCATAGTCGATTGTGACTGTACCATGTTGTTACGAACAGAAATGCATTCATATTTTCCTTATCGTAACACCTCCCTTCATTCATGACCGTAGCAAGTCTTGACTTGCTTGACCACTTTGCTTAGGTTGGCGTAGTGCTGCTAGTGCTGACAGGGCATTCGCTTCGTAAAAGAGTCAGCGGCCATGTCACCAGTAGGGCAGTACGTCATACCGACTTTGCCCTGGTCAATTTTGTCCTTGACGAAAAAGTATCGCAATGCGATGTGCTCGGTGCGATTGACGAATCCTGGTTTCTTGGCGATCCTGATTGCGCTTTGCTTGTCGCAATGCAGGAGAAAGGTCGATGAAGTTGGATTCTTTTGCCTCCCGTAGGAGCTCCTACACATAGAGCCATGCAGTCGCAGCGAATTCTGCTTCCGCCAATGACACGGCAATCAAGTCCTGTTTCCGGGAGTTCTAGGAGATGGAACCCGTTTGCTCGAGCCGGAATAGAAAGCTGGTTCTTGACTATCAACTATCAGGATCAGCGGCGTAATCGGCACCACGTAGCTGATGAGGTTGGATGAGGGAGTCGTGAGCTTGGAGTAGGATAGCCCGATGGCGGGTGTTGAAATGAAGAATTTCCAAGCGTGCTAAAGATCCAGAAGGTTCTCAGCCGTTGGTTTGCGTGAGTACTGAGCCAGTTGGCTTGCGATGTAGGAGAGGTCAGGCCTGTAGGTGACGGAAGCGAAGAGCAGGCAACCCAGCTGCTGATGGTAGGTGTGGAGTCCTGTGGGGGAAAGGGAGTTGAGAGTGGTGAGGGTGAGATGTTGGAGCGCTTCCCAAGCGTTTCAGCATACTTTGTTGCAGAGAGATGAATGGCTCCTGGGGTAGAGGAGATGTTAACTCCTAGAACTTTTGTTACGTCATGGTTCGTGGTGATATTGACGCACAGGGCGAGATTTTTCTCGAACGGGTCGAGAAGCGTGTTGCTCGTCCCGGTGTAAAGTAGATCGTCCATGTAAACTGTGAGTAAGATGTAGTTGTCAAGGACTAAACGAGAGAATTCAAGACTGGAATGAGCAAGTACAAGGGTTAACATAGCAAACCTAACCTTAGTACTAGAAGAAATGTACACCACATAGACGAAACACTACAAACCATAACAGATATAGTTTGACACACCCCCATAGTCAAGGTGACGACAGTCCTGTAGAAAGCAGCACATATCTTAGGGTGGGTCACAAAGTCACCACATAGTCTGAGAGCAAGCAAGGGTCACATGAGCAGTCAACAAGAACCAGAAATGGTCACAAGACCAGTCAACAAGAGCAAACAAGAAATTGCAGGGTGGATCACAAAGTCACCACACAGTCCGAGAGCAAACAAGGGGCCACAAGGCCAGTCCAAAACCATGTATATTGAAAATATGAGATGCAAGAGTACAATACAAAGCATCTCTACGTAAGCAAGTGGAAAACTGCAGGTACAAGGCCAAGCTGGATGCAGAAACCATGGTGGTCACAAGGCGCAAGCACATTGGTGAAAATATCTGCAATGTTGGCCTCACATACAACACAAACCACGTGAGCCTGGCCACGCTGCTGCTACTCGAGCAGAAGGAAGTGGCGGAGCTGGATGTGCTTCGCCTTCCCGACCAGTCGAGGCTCCTCGCACAACAGGACAGCAGACCTGCTGTCAGCAAACAAGACTGGGGGAGAGCGGCCGCTCACCAAGGTCGGTGAGGAGGAAAGACAGCCATTGAAGCTCCTGGGCAGCCATGGCCGCAAGGAACACCTCTGCCTCATAGCTGGAACTTGAGACACACGACGCCCGAGTCAACCTCCTTGAAACAGCTCCGGTCCGAAGGCTGAAGCAATACCCCTGTGTAGACCGCAACGTCTCAGCGTTGTCGGCCCACGAAGAGTCCGAGTAACCTGTGAGTGTAATTGGCTACTTCCCTCCAAGGACAAGTCCCATGCGTGATGAACTTGCTACATACTTTGCCAACCTCTTAGCAGCCAGCAAGTGCAAAGGTCGGTGTCTCCCTGGTGCAACAAAGCTCGCAAGGACGCTGAGAGGGAAGGCCAAGTCTGGGCAAGTATAGGTTATCAGGTACATGAGACAACCCACCAACTCAAGTTGGACCACTTGACTCAAATGACTTGTCCGAAGGTGGAGCCGTGAGCCCATGATCCACAGCAAGTGGGGTGAGCTGTATCTTAGAGAACGGAAAGCGAAATCGCGTTAGGATCTGCTCGACCATATGTGAATGCGTTAGCGTAATGGTGCAAGCTGCCCTGTTCTTAGTGATCTGCAAGCCAAGGTAGCGTTGCAGCTTACCAAGGTCAGTGCAAGTGTGTCTCCTATGCAGTGCGGTGCAATCGGGAGAGGCGAAGACCAGATCGTCAAGGCAAACCAGAACAAAGAACGGGGTCAAGGTATGGTGGACGAAAAGCGACGGGCTGGCAGACGACCGAAAGAAACCAAGTGCTGCAAGAGTCGTGCGAAGCGTGTCGTGCCACTCGTGGGGGGCTTGGCGTAGGCCGTAGACAGGTCGACGCAGCTGCCACTGGGTCCCAGCAGGGAAAAAGCCAGTGAAGCCAGGCGGACGACGCAGCCAGATCTGCTCGTGCAGGCTCCCCTAAAGGAACAATGTAGAGAAGCACAACGAGTGCAACTCGTTATTGCGCTGGGCTGCGATGTGAACCAACACCCAAAGAGTGGTCATCTTCGGGGTGGGAGCAAAGGTCTAGCAGAAGTCTACCCCCTCTCGCTGACTGAAGCCTCTCGCCATGTAGCGCGTCTTGAACACCGGTGGTGCTCCAGGCGGCTGCAACACCTTGTAGAGCCATATGCCACTAACAACGTTCGCCCTAAGTGGTGGCACTGCGTCGACGTAGGTGCCTGTGGACTTATAAGATGGCATCTCTACCTCTTCAGCTGCTATCCAGTACAAGGCCCAAGGTCCCGAGACCACCTTGGCGTGAGTGCGAGGGACCGAGATGTCAAGGGCGTTTGGATCCCTCTCAGGGGCAATCAGCATGGCGCATAGATGAGGAACAACGGCCGCAAGGAAACCAAGCTCGAACTGCCTATCCTCCAGGACCTCCAGGGGAAAGACGGGAGCAGGGCCACTCACCAGATGAGTGGCGTAGTCAAGGCGGTGGGACAAGGCAAAGGCACTGACAGTAGCAACAAGAGCCAAGACAGATAACGGAGGAGCAGTCGGGTGTGCGACCAACGAGGTTAGAACACGTGAGACGACAGGACGAGCAGCACGGCGAGAGTCTGAAACCTGGTCGGGCGGGACAAGAAGGGAACATGAGGATGGAGAGCAAGGTGAAATAGACGATCGGCATGATAACGAGACGGACAAGAATCTAGAGACACTACACGACTGGGAGGAGTACGACGAGACCACGAGGAAGACTCCAGTGATGGGTTAGGGGGAACAGGAGGAAGAGACGGCAACGGACCACGTACAAAGCATGCAGATGCAAAGTTAGGAAGGTCACGCATTCGCTGCTGCTCCGCCTCCCCTGGCATCTGCTAGGGCTCTGCTCCTACGGCTGCGGTAGTGGCTCCGCCTCTACCCTCTCCTGCTGTTGCTGCAACTGCACCTGCTGCTGCGGCCGTGGCTCCTCCCCTACTCTCTCCTACTGTGACTGTAACTAAACCTGTTGCTGCGGGTGTGGCTCCTCCTCCACTCTCTCTTGCTGTGGCTGCAACTGAACCTGCTGCTGCGGGTGTGGCTCCTCCGCTACCCTCTCCTACTATGGCTTCAAATGAACCTGCTGCTGCGGGTGTGGCTCTTCCTCTACCCTCCCCTGCTGCTGCGAGTGTGGCTCCTCCTCTACTCACGCGTCAGGTGACGCATCCTAGGCTGTGCAGGTGCCGCTGAGGCAATACCTCCAGCTCCAGCACCCCCAGAGCTAGTGCTTCCATAGACAACATTCTCAGGGCCTCCAGTACCTCTTGCAGGAACACCCTCAGACTCCGTAGCGACCGGCTGCAGAGACGAACGAGGAGGGAACTGCGGAACTAGCTGGAAGCCAGGGGGTGAGGCAGGGCGAGGCTGCCGACTCGAGGCAGCCGTGTCCTCCATAGGAGGGGCCTCCACACCCTACACCGTGGGACGCAATGTATAGTGAGTACAGACCAGAGCCTGACTGCCTATGAAAAGTGGCCAGAGGCACTCCAGTGGCACCAACTGTGCAGGTGGCAACAAGCTCGTCCGTAGGAAAGAGGGTGGCAACATCAAGGTCGTCAAGGTGACTGGCACCCACCACGTTTCTGGAGAACGAGGGGATGTAATAACCTGTAAGGACCCCGGAGGGGGCCGCCGGACACGGGAGAGTGGTGGTGCTGTGGACAACCACCGGTCCCACTGAGGGGTCACCCAAGGCGATAGTGACCGGAATGCGCAGTGACGTAAGGTCGGTGTAGTCACGGAAGAAACAACTGGACGCCCCAGAGTCTAGGGTGGAGGAAAGAGGCACAGTTGCCGAGGTTGTACCCGTGCTAGCAACAAAGGCTAGTACTAGGCTAGCGGTAGCTACAGCTCCTCAGAGGCACCTAGGCTAGAAACCACACAAGCATCAAGATTGGAAACACAAGTCCCTACTCGTGCAGATGGCAAAGGTCCTAGACTAGGCAGGTGCGACTCAGCCGGTCTAACACTACTGCGAAGAAAACGAGAAGGCCAGTGCAGTGGAATCGCGTCAGGTCCAAAACGCTCATGATGAAGGTCGTCGAGGCGACGGTAGCAGCGGGAAACCAAGTGGTCAGGACGCCAACAGGTAGTGCCAGCACCAGGGCCAGGCAGGATCCAATACCCGCAGTGTTTCGACGTTGCGCCCACTGCTGGCTGAGCCGCGGCTGGGGCCAGCACTCCTTGGACCCTCAGGTCCCCACTGCCTTGAGTGCTACAGCTTCTGCCGTTGCAGCTGGCCCTGCTGCTGTGGAACCCTAGCGGACGCCGTGGCAGGAGCTAGAAATGGCCGAACAGCTAGGGGCGGTCGGGTACGATTGGGTAGTGATCTAGTGCGGTCCAGTGCGGTTGAGTGCGGTCTAACACAGTCCAGTGCGGTCGAGTGCGGTAGAGTGCGGCCGAGTGCGGTTCCAAGGCTAGGGTTGCGGGTGGGGGTGGGTACGGGTAGCTGGCACTGTGCTTGCGGGCTGTTAGCAAGTGGGGTGGCGGGTAGAGGGTGCGGGTGGGGCGACGGGTAGCGGGAACGGATAGGGCGGCGGTAGCATGTACGGGTGGGGCGGCGGGTAGCGGGTGCGGTGGGTAGCGAGTGGGGCGGCGGGTAGCATGTGCGGGTGGGGCGGCGGGTAGAAGGTGGGGTGGCAGGAAGCAGGTACGGGTTGGGCAGCGGGTAGAAGGCAGAAGGTGGGGCGGCAGGTAGAAGGTGGGGCGGCGGGTAGCGGGTGGAGCGGCGGGTAGCGGGTGGGGCGGCGGGTAGCGAGCATGGGTGGCGGGTAGCGAGTACGGGTGGCGGGTAGCGGGTAGGGCAGGTGGTAGGCAGCGGGTGCGAGTGGCGGGTAGCGGGTGGTGCGGCCGGTAGCGGGTGGGGCGGCGGGTAGTGGGTGGGGAGCCGGGACGCTACGGGTGACGGGGCTGTGAGGCAACGTGCTACAGGGCGACGGGGCGTACGGGGCTTACAGAGGCTGCGGGGTGACGGGGCGCGCTAGGCAGCGGGGTGATGTGACGCTCTGGGCTGCGGGGTGACGGGGCGCACTGGGCTGTGGGGTGACGGGGCACCTTAAGGGACCACGATTAGTTGAAGGGCCACATATAAACTTTGTTCCGTCGCCTGATTCATACCAACCACAATGAGTCGTGGTTCCGATGTATTCAATCTATTGCAATATGACAAATAATGAAGGTGAACATGTGGATGACCCCATACATTGGTAATAAGAAAGGTGGTTTAAAAAAAAAAGTGCTCGTCAGTTACCATAGCCTTAACCCTTCAACAGAAATCTATTCAGGATCGACACATGCCTCGTGAATGGGACGCCTCTAGAAATGTAAGGAATATACACAGGGGATCCAGTGTGGCGACGATTTCAACTTCCGCGTGTATTTTCTTGCAAGACGGCTACGATATGCCAGTCACGCTTGCATTCGAGAGGTCAAAAGACTTTAAGATCATGCTCGAGCTTGGCGCGCAAGTGGCAGCAAATTCAGCCCATGTCAAGAACAAAATCTGAATGGTGTGAATTGACCACATAAATTCATTCAAATATCCAAACCCTAGGGTAGCAAACCTAGTCTACAAAATTATGACACCAACAATACAAGCTATTAGGGGAAGGATTCAATCAACCCAACACGTCCTCAACGATACTCTTCACGCCGAAAAAGGACGGCGACATTTGCTTCCCTCCCAACCTTCTAGCTTATAGAAACATAGCATAACACAAATTAGTGACACTTGCTTTTTCAGCATGTGTGTGTGTGTGTGTGTGTGTGTGTATGTGTGTGTGTGCATGTGTGTGTGTGTGTGTGGGTGGGTGTGTGTGTGTGTGTGTGTGTGCGTGCGTGCGTGGGTGCGTGCGTGCGTGGGCGGGTGCGTGCGTGCGTGCGTGCGTCATCGTGCGTGCGTGGGCGGGTGCGTGCGTGCGTGCGTGCGTCATCGTGCGTGCGTGTGTATGTGTATGTGTGTGTATGTGTGGGTGTATGTGTGTTTGTGTGCATTTAATTTTAATGACTATTATTAGTATTACTACGTCTTCCTTAGTATTACTCGTTTCACCATGTACAACAGTGTTCTTCACCTAATACCAGCTTCTAGTAATCACTTCGTGCTAGATTTTCCAATTTGCAAACTGCTCTATAAGGCCTTGTAACACCCTTTTATACTTCCTTATTCCCCCATACATGGGACCAGGCCGACTTCCTACAAACTCCTAATAAAAAAACTAGGCTGATCATAATAACGATAATAGTTATTAACCTGTGATTTACGATGTATGAATCAAGAAAACAGGAATGGATGGACTATGAATGAATTGGGTACAAGTACTAACCCTAATTGGGTTGTACCCCTTATGGAGTACCCCACTATAGCCTACACAATATGCATGAGCTATGATGTTCTGACACACCCCCATAGGCAAAGTGGGGGAGAACAAGGGGTCACAAGACCAGTCAAGCAAAGCAAAGCAAAGCAAGCTCAGGGTGGATCACAAAGTCACCACACATTCCGAGCACAAGTTCAAGGCCACAAGGCCAGTTCACAAGCAGGAGTACACATATATATAAAAAGGCTAGACAAGCAAGAGCAGGTATATATATATGTAACAGTACAAGCAAGGTCAAGAGGTGAGCAAGTGAGGCAAGGTAGGCACAAGGCCCAGCTGAGTACAGAAGCGCTGATGGTCACAAGGCGCAAGTGCCTTGGTGAAGATATCAGCAGTGTTGGCCTCAGAGGCCACGTACGCAAGACGCAGCTGACCACGCTGCTGCAGCTCACGAGCAAGAAAGTAGCGGAGAGCAATGTGCTTCGTTCTGTGCTCCAGTCGCTGCTCCCGACACAAGGCCAGCATGGCCTTGTTGTCTACGTACAGCACTGGAGGAGAACGAGGCAACTCTCCGAGGTCAGTCAGCAGGTAGGTGAGCCAGCGAAGCTCCTGTGCAGCCATGGCTCTTGCGTAGATCTCAGCCTCACAACTGGAGCCGAGAACAGAAGACGAGCGAGTAGCCCGCCACGAAACAGAGCCGGAACCAAGGCTGAAGGTGTAACCCTGTGACGACCGCTGCGTAGCCTGGTCGTCAGCCCAAGAAGCGTCTGCGTGCCCAGTAAGGACCACTGGACTCTGCCCTCCAAGCACAAGCCCCATGCCCGACGTACTGCACAAGTAGCGCAACACCCTCTTCGCTGCAGCCATGTGCTCCGGTCTGTGTCTCCCAGGAGCAACATAGCGTGCAAGAATGCTAAGAGGGTATGCAAGGTCAGGTCGTGTGCAGGTCATCAGGTACATGAGGCAGCCAACAAGCTCTGGGTACGGGCCACTCGACTCTACGGACTCATCCGAAGGCAGAGCTGAGAGCGAGTGGCGAGTAGGCAGAGGAGTGGCCTGAGGCGAGGAGTACGTGAAGCCGAAGCGCTGAAGGACCTGCTGCACCATGTGTGACTGAGTCAGGGTAATGGTGCGGCGTGCTCTGTCCCGAGTGATCTGCAAGCCAAGGTAGCTGCGCAGTTCACCCAGGTCAGTGTACGTGTGTCTCTTCTGCAGCTCGGACTTCACGTGGGCTAGTCCTGCAGTGTCAGCTGTGGCAAAGACCAAGTCGTCGACGTACACGAGGATGTAGAACGGCGGCAAAGAAGTGTCGGTGCGCAGAAACAGCGACGGGTCGGCAGTAGAGGGAGCAAACCCAAGAGCCGCAAGTGTAGTCCTCAGTGTGTCGTGCCACTCACGCGGTGCCTGGCGGAGACCGTAGACTGGCCGCCGTAGGCTCCACTGGGTGCCAGGAGGAAAAGACCCAGTGAAGCCAGGTGGGCGACGCAGCCAGATCTCCTCGTGCAGGCTGCCCTGCAAGAAAGCAGTGCTGAAGTCAAGAGAGTGTAGCTCGTAGTCACGGTGAGCAGCTACGTACAGCAGTACCCGAAGAGTGGTCATCTTCGGGGTGGGAGAGAAGGTCTGAAAGTAGTCAACTCCCTGCCGCTGACTGAAGCCACGAGCCACGTAACGCGCCTTGAAGACAGGCGGAGAACCCGGCGGTCGCTTCACCCTGAAAATCCACATGCCACTGACGATGTTCGCCCCAGGAGGGGGAACAGCGTCAACGTAGGTGCCTGTGGACTTCCAGGAAGCCATCTCTGCGTCCATAGCTGCCTGCCACTGAGAGGAGTAGGGACCCTCTATCGCCTCCGCGTAAGAGCGCGGAGTCGGGATGTCAAGTGCATCCGGGTCTCCCTCAGGGGTAAGCAGTACGGACACGAGATGAGGTGAAGCAGCGGCCAAGCACTGGAACTCCTCCTGCCTGTCCTCAAGGACGTCCGTGCCAAGGGCACACTCACCCCCGACGGACGAAGGACAGACAGACTCAGACTCAGTAACAAGACTGGCGACGTAGTCTAGGCGACAGCGAGCGGCAAAGTCGACGAGCTCAGCAACTAGAGCAGACGCAGCAGTGGACTCAAAGGAAGGGTCAGTGACAACAGTAGCAAGGAGACGCGTGACAGTAGGACTGGCAGCGCGAAGAGAGTCCGACTCCGGGTCGGCAAGAGCAGGAAGAGAAGACTCAGGAGGAGAAGGCAAAGGGGCACGCAGAGGAGCAGTGGACGGACGCAGAGACATCCGGTGCGTGCCAGGGACAGGAGGAGGACGCTGACGCGAACCGCGACCACTAGTGCGAGCAGCACGGACAGGCGACGCAGGGCGAGACGCAGGCTCACGACGCTCAGCAAGACCTCTAGTAGGACCAGTGTAGGGAGACGGAGCAGGCAGTGGGGAGGCCAGCTGTAACTGTAACTGCGACGGGACAGGCTGTGGACACTCTAAGGGAGGAGGAGGACCAGTAGAAGGCGAGAGACCAAGAACCTGCTGAAGGAGCGGAACGAAGTACGGCCGAGGCCGCGCGGCGACTCCAGACACAGGAGGGACAGCACCAGCACCCCAGTGGCAGCACCAGCGCCAGTAGCAGCTCCAGCTCCAGAACCCCCAGCAGCACCAGTAGTACCCCCAGCAGGACCGCCTCCAGGACCGACAGCAGTAGCCTCCGCGCCAACACCCGCAGCAACTCCAGCTCCAGAAGTACCCGCAGGTCCAGCAGCTCCAGTACTCCCAGTACGAGCACCTCCGGGACCCGTGGCACCAGCTCCCTCAGCAGCAACAGAACCTCCAGTACCCGCAGCACCTCCAGCTCCAGCAGCTCCAGCAGCTCGCCTCCAGCGCCGGGCAAACCACTCACGCAGCTCCTGGGGAGAGAGTGGCTCCCGGCGAGAAGGAGCACCCGGAGAACCGCCAGGCACAGCACCACCACGCGTAGCACCCCCAGGCTCAGCACCTCCAGGCGTAGTACCCCCAGGCTCAGCACCCCCAGACGCAGCACCCCCAGGCTCAGCACCTCCAGGCGTAGTACCCCCAGGCTCAGCACCCCCAGTCGTAGTACCCCCAGACTCAGCACCCCCAGACTCAGCACCCCCAGGCTCAGCACCCCCAGGCGTAGCACCCACACGCTCAGCACCCCCAGAGTCAGCACCCCCAGGCTCAGCACCCTCAGCAGCACCAGAGTCACCAGCGACCTCGACAGGCTCAACAGCGTCTACCTGGGACACACCTGAAGGGGCAGGACCCTGAGGGGGGAGGGGGTCTACCGGGGGGGGACCTGGTACAAGGAAGAGCGGTGGCGGGGGGAGGGACGGAGTGCGGTAGGGGAAGAGGCGGTAGTAGGGGACCGACTCGTCGAACGTGACGTCCTGGGAGGACAGAACACGGCGAGAGGTGGGGTGGTAGAACTGCCACCCTGGGGCGTCAGGGGGGAAACCCAGGAAGACGCAAGGAGCAGCACGAGGGGACAGCTTGTCCGCAGACAAGTCGCGGACAAACGCCCGAGATCCCCAGACACGGAACGCAGACGCATCGCCAACCTTCCCCGTCCACAGCAAAGCTGGGGAGGTCTCCGGCATGGAGACCCTGGGCTGAAGGTTGATCTGATGCGCCGCGTACCGAACCGCAAACGGCCACAGAAAATGGGGGGCAGCCGCATGCATCATGGACGTACGGGCGACGTCCATGACCATGCCAATGCGGCGCTCAGCAATCCCATTTTGCTGTGGAGAGTCCGGAAGCGTGAAGGTCTGGCGGATGCCTCGTGCACGACAGTAGGCTCGCAGAAGGCCAGAGGAGAACTCTCCGCCTCTGTCAGAGTGCAGACGCAGAACAGGAAAGTCCGAGCCGAAGCTCCGCCTGAGCTGGAGACGAGCTGCGCGGATCCAGTCGATCAACACCTCAGTGACATCACCCTTGCTGCGCAAGGGGAAGACTGTGGTGTAACGCGAGTAGTCGTCAACCACCAGCAGGAAGTAGCGCTCGTGACCCTGTCCACGGACGCGGGCCGGGCCCCACACGTCCATGTGAAGCGTCTGCAGCGGGGCCTCTGTCGGAGGAAACTGGGAGGAGTGAGGGGTAGCCCGCTGCCGTCCCTCGACACAGGGGACGCAGGTAGGGCCAGGCCCCGGAGGAAGGGGAGGGAGGGACCGGGGAAAGACCAGAGACAAGGACACGGGAGGCCATGCTCCGGAGACGAAGCAGGGAGGGGTGACCAAGGCGGTGGTGCCAGAGGAGAGTCTCGTGAGACAGGAGGCGACACGAGCAGGGGGCAGACTCAGGACCAGACCTGGACGCTGCAGCAAACACCTGACCCGACGCAGCTACCTGACCAGACGCAGGGACTGGAGGAGACGCAGTGGTCAGTGTGTACAGGCTCGACCCTGGCCGACGTGTAAACGTGGCCAGGTGGCGGCCTGTCCGAGCGTCCGTGCAGTGGGTCACCCGCTGACTCGCAGGAGTGAACTGGTGAACCCCCGCATCCTGTAGGTCAGCACCACTCACCAAGTTCGTAGAGAACGAGGGGAGGTAGAGACCAGACAGGGTGCCAGAGGGGGCCGCCGGACACGGGAGGACAGTGGAGAAGTGAGCAAGGACAGGACCTCCAGAGGGGTCTGCCAGAGAGACCGCAACGGGCCGGCCAAGCGGCGTGAGTGTGGTGCGGTCTCGAAAGAAGGAGCGAGAAGCCCCCGAGTCAAGGGTGAAGGTGTGGGAGGCCGAAGCCGACGCAGAACCTGAGAGAGCAGACTCACCAGCACCTGAGGGAGCAGACGCACCTAGAGCAGCAGCCTCGCTAGCACCTAGAGCAGCAGCCTCACCAGTACCTAGAGCAGCAGTCTCAATGCCCGGGTCGGGCGGAAAACACCGGTAACAGTCACCCCTCTGGCGTGCAGTGTACCACTCACGGAGCTGCTGAGGGGAGGGGATGTCACGAGTGCGCTGCTGCTGCTGCTGCCGCTGCTGGCGCTGACCACCACCGGAGCCGACCCTCTGCGCAGCGCCACCCCGACCAGCTCCACCTCCTCCGCCGCCTCCTCCTCCACCGCCGCCACCTCCGCTCCCTCCGCCACTGCCGCTGCCGCCTCCGCCTCCACTGCCGCCACCGACACCTCCACCCCCGCCACCACCCCCACCGCCACCGCCACCTCCTCCACCTCCTCCACTGCCGCCTCCACCGCCCCCGCGAGCTCCTCCAGCGCCCCTGCCCCCCTTGCCCTTGCCAGGGCGGCGTTTCCCGCTAGGGGTAGACGCCGCACCGACCGACTCAAGCCCAACGAGGTCGGCCGCAGCAGCAGAGGCAACAGAGGGCAAAAGGGGGGAGGGGGAACACCCCTCAAAGATGGGGGTGCGAGGGTCACCACGAGAGGCTCCTACAGCTACTATGCTCTTCTCTGCTGCTAGGAGGGACTTCTCGAGGAGGTCAACGGTGAGAGTGGTGGGGCAAACTGAGAGGAAGTGGTCCCTGACTACGCGAAGGGAGTCAGGGAGCCGGGTGACTATGTAGTAGAGGGTGATGTACATGGGGGGGGGGTTCTTGGCGCAGAACTCAGCAGGAAGCGCAGCGCGGTAGCGAGTGTCACTAGTGCGTAGGTGCGTAATGAGGTCAGCGACTGTGGGAAAGGCAGCAAGGTCAGGGAAGAGGTACGGTAGCATGAGGCGACTCAGTGCAGCAGTGGCAGGGGAGGAGTAGCGTGCAACTACAGCGTCGTACAAGGTCTGAGCACTCTTGTACTGGCTAAAGTGCGCACGCTCAGAGGTAGGCAGGTGGCGACGCACAGCAAGACGTGCAGCAGCATCGCGCGTGGCCCACTGGGAGCGAACAGTTGCGTTAGCATCAGTGGCGGGGGCAGGAGAGGCACCAGAAGTGAGGTCAAAGAGGGAGAGGCCGTCTGCCCTATCGCACTGTAAGAAAAGCTGCAGGTCATCTATCCAGACGTCAAAGTCAATGGCCCGACCCTCAGCGTCAAAAGCGAGGACACTAGG
Source organism: Closterium sp. Naga37s-1 (assembly GCA_947471745.1). Taxonomy (NCBI): domain Eukaryota; kingdom Viridiplantae; phylum Streptophyta; class Zygnematophyceae; order Desmidiales; family Closteriaceae; genus Closterium; species Closterium sp. Naga37s-1. The sequence goes on along the minus strand of CANJKZ010000051.1, from coordinate 6,564,868 downwards.
GGTAGCCATGACAGCAGTAGACTAGCAGCGCAAACAGTGGGGTGAGGGCAGTGCTGTGAGAGAGGCGCTGCTCTTACCGGACAGGGCGGCTCGGGCGGCTCGGCTGCAGGGCGGCTCGGCGACTCGGCTGCTGGGCGGCTCGGCTGCTGGGCGGCTCGGCGGCTCGGCTGCTGGGCGGCTCAGCGACTCGGCTGCTGGGCGGCTCGGCGGCTCTGCTGCTGGGCGGCTCGGCTGCTGGGCGGCTCGGCGGCTCGGCTGCTGGGCGGCTCGGTGGCTCAGCTGCTGGGCGGCTAGGCTGCTGGGCGGCTCGGCGGGGCCGCTGAGAGGGCGGCGTCCGGGGCCGCTGGGAGGAGGCGGCGGGGCCGCTGAGAGGAGGCGGCGGGGCCGCTGAGAGGAGGCGGCGGGGCCGGAAAGGTAGGTGGCGGGGCCGCGTCAGGGGCCGCGACAGGGGCCGCGTCAGGGGCCGCGTCAGGGGCCGCGGCAGGGGCCGCGTCAGGGGCCGCGGCAGGGCCGCGTCAGGGCGCCGCGTCAGGGGCCGCGTCAGGGCGCCGCCAGGGGCCGCGGCAGGGCCGCGTCAGGGCCGCGTAAGGGGCCGCGGCAGGGGCCGCGTCAGGGGCCGCGTCAGGGCCGCGTCAGGGCCGCGGCAGAGCCGCGTCAGGGCCGCGTCAGGGGCCGCTTCAGGGCCGCGGCAGGGGCCGCAGCAGGCCGCGTCAGGACCGCGTCAGGGGCCGCGGCAGGGCCGCGTCAGGGCCGCGGCAGGGGCCGCGTCAGGGCGCCGCGTCAGGGGCCGCGGCAGGGCCGCGTCAGGGCCGCGTCAGGGCCGCGTCAGGGGCCGCTTCAGGGCCGCGGCAGGGGCCGCGGCAGGCCGCGTCAGGGCCGCGTCAGGGGCCGCGGCAGGGCCGCGTCAGGGCCGCGGCAGGGGCCGCGTCAGGGCGCCGCCAGGGGCCGCGAGGGGCCGCGTCAGGCCGCGTTTGGGCCGCGTCAGGCGCCGCCAGGGGCCGCGTCAGGGCGCCACCAGGGGGCGCGTCAGGGGCCGCGATAGGGCGCCGGCAGGGGCCTCGTCAGGGCGCCGCCAGGGGCCGCATAGGGGGCGCGTGGGAGGCGGCGTAGGGGCCGCGTAGGGGCAGCGTAGGGGCCGCTAAAAAAAAAAATTTTAGGGCAGGGCGCAATGTGCGCGGGCAGCTAAAAAAAAAAAAAAATTTCTTATGGTGGGCCCTTAGGAAGGAACGGTCCCATGTAGGAACCCGCTCTATACCATGTGAATCAAGAAAACAGGAATGGATGGACTATGAATGAATTGGGTACAAGTACTAACCCTAATTGGGTTGTACCCCTTATGGAGTACCCCACTATAGCCTACACAATATGCATGAGCTATGATGTTCTGACACGATGTACATTCGAATTTGACGAAGGGGTTTTTAATTTGTAACAATGAACACCATCGATCTGTTCAAAACTCACAAGATTGGTATGTCATATTAAATATCTAACACGCGGATGTTGTCGGGTTTTGATTCCGACACAAAAACCGCGTCAGACTTCAAAAAATATCCTCGAAAATTTGACGCACAAATTTTTTCATAACTAAATGAATACAAAAATAGGGGGGTCTTTCAAACATCTATTGCACAAAGGGGGTCCTTTGATTTTTATTGTTTTCTATAAAGGCATGAGCGGTATTGTTATCGCATGTATGTCATAGGCCGTCCTTTTTGTTGCCCACTGCTGAAGTGAAGAAAAGGATTTTAGCAAATTAATAGTTCGATCGAGTTACTACTGTATTATCGTAGTATTACTTTAGATGAATATTGTTGTAGCCTGTATCCCTTCACGAGTGTAACAGACATGTAGCTCAAATAGTCTCGTGACATTCGAGTGACACTACAATAGAAGTACCTCTTTGAGTGACGATTCGGTAAAAGACCCAATTAGTGAAGAGGTACATTACGCATATGTATTTTCCTAAAATTATATAACTTTGTTTATGTCTTCTTTATTGTCGATTCTTGTTATCACAACTACTAGTACAAGCATTCCTACTTCCGCTGCAATATTTCACTAGAGAAGTTTCTACAAGATCCTAGACTATAGTTCACAGTTAAACGACCTCAGTGGCAAAAACCTGACTCGCAACATACACTTACAGACATGGTTGGTAACAATGGCAACACCAATTTCAGAGTGAACGTGGTGGTTCTCATCAGCCCTTTGCACCACCACTATATGGTGCTACTTTCACCAGCCCTGCTCCAGCAGTTGCATCTGCAACTGGAATAATAGGCAATGGAGGATCTTTCCTGACCTTTTCGCCAAATCCCGAAGGTGGAGTTGGCTCTGGCTCTTAACCAACACCTATTGATTATGGACTTCAATAGCAAGTTATGAATATCATGTCGAAATAACTCCCAGTAGCACCACAAGCTTCAGCATCAGTGAATATGGGGATAGCACCAATCAGCGTTGATGGCTACTCACATGCGCAACAGCAACAACCAACGTCTTACCGTGTCCCGCCTTGACACCAGTCGCGGTGCACCTTCGCGTTTGTACCACTTGGTGTTCCTACACAACAACAATTATAACAACAACAACAACAACAACAACAACAACAACAACAACAACAACAACAACAACAATAACAACAACAACAACAACAACAACAACAACAACAACAACAACAATAACAACAACAACAACAACAACAACAACAACAACAACAACAACAACAACAACAACAACAACAACAACAACAACAACAACAACAACAACAACAACAACAACAACAACAGCAACACCAACAACAGCAATACCAACAACAGCAACACCAACAACAGCAACAGCAACACCAGCAACAGCAACAACACCAGCAATAGCAACAACACCAACAACATTAACAACAGCAACAGCAACACCAACACCAACAACAGCAACAGCAGCAGCAACAACAGCAGCAACAGCAGCAGCAGCAACAACAACAACAACAACAACAACAACAACAACAACAACAACAACAACAACAACAACAACAACAACAACAACAACAACAACAACAACAACAACAACAACAACAACAACAACAACAATAGCAGCTACATGGACACGGAATGGGAGTTAGAGACGCAACAAGCTACCAGACTCAGATGCTGAATATTTTGAGTTTCAAACTTCAAGGCCCTTCGGCGGCAAGGACTTCTTTGCCTGGAGCTTCGAGTCCGTGCTCATGATGGAAGCGGCTGAGCTTTGGGAGTATTTTACTATAGACGTGCAGTTTTCTAGTAAACGGCACACGAGATGAACAATGTGGTTTTGGCTTTTAGTCAATGATGGCCTTCACTATTCTTCTTCAGAATCTGCCACCAACAACGGAATAGCAGAGCATCAGATCCTACAAAGAGTATGGAAAGCATGGCAGCACTTGAAGCGCCAAGCTACAAACAGGGTAACATAGAGCAGACTCAGCTAACAACACTACAGACGAAGGCAGGAGAAAATTCTTTGCAATACATCAATAGATGCAAAGAGTTACTTGGCCAGTTTGTGCGAAGTGGACAAAACTTATCTTTTTCTATTGGATAGGTACACTATAGAAAGCACACCTATAATCGTAACTGTTATTAGGATAGGGCAGACGAGCTATTGGCCGCTATCCCTAACACGCATATATGGAGGTTTCCTGGAGGTCTTTGGGTCACACCAAATGGATCTGAACTTTTCCCGCCATACCACTTGCCCACCGTCTATGTCACAGATGCGACGGGGAGCTCTCATCTTGTCTTGCGCCAGCTGGGAACCCTATCTTCCTTTGTCTGCCAATCCCAGCTGGCCTCTTGTTTTCTTCACTTTCATCCTTGCGTGTTGTTTTGCATGCAAGTAAAACACCAATGCTATGCAGCGAAGTGCTTTCTTCACCCGAAACGTTTTCCGCTGAAAGACTGCCCCACACCACTCTCCAAGTTGTGTGCAGCATGATAGTCGTGACCGTTGATTAAAGGAAACCCGAATTCGTATCGTCCAGCTAAAACAGGTCTTCAAGTGAGTTCACGTGCCTCACAAAATTATGCAGGTACAATGCCTGCATCAACGCTCCCACCAGAGGCTGCACCTTCGGGCATTTGAAATGGCAATGCGCCAAAGTTTCCTCCTCCTGTCAGTAAGGGTACTGCACCTGCTCCCCCAGAAAACCCAAGCAGCTCCCCACTTGCAGGTTCAAGCTGTGCAGTCTGAGAAGCACAACCCTGCCCCTACTTGGGACCACCCGCGAGCCCCTTAGCCTGATGATTTTGCTCCCATCAATTGTCTCTCCCGAGCATGCGGAGATAACGCTATCAACGGGAGCTAGACGACGGGCTAGGCACGGGTGCTCGTGTGATCTCTGCGTTCCTTAGTCGTTTACTCGTGCTTGCACTACTTGCTGGTTCACGGGGGAATTTGGCAAGAGTTCCACTAGCAAAAGTTCACAACAATGGTACAATCAAGTTGGCATGGCAAGACTACATCAGAGCTAGGATGCAAGTCGGTCGATTGCCAGCGCAGCATGGTCGACCGCGTGCCAGCACGACTTGGTCGACCGCGCTCCAACAGTGCAGAGTCGCGGCTCACCAATGCTGCAGATCGACGGCGTGCCACTATCGCAAGTTGACGGCGGCCAGCGTTGCTCCCGCAGTACAGCATCGCACCAGCTTCGCAAGTGCTCGCAAATGATTGGTGTACTGTGCCTCGTCACCTGCACATCGCACACACCAAATCGTCCTCGTGCTGACGACTGCATCTGATCCGCCACGACGACCTCGGGATACCACTACCGAGGTTGGTCTCGCCAAAACCACTTGGGCGACCGTCGCACTCCTCCGCAGAACCTCGTTACCCAGGTAACCTGGTCGACCGGGCAACCACGTCGACCAATTGCTCCTCCGCGTGCCCGTCGACCACCTAAGTCGACGACCACCTCTAGTCGACCTCCCCAGGTTGACCACACCTTTGGTCGACCAGCCTCAGGTCGACGACACTCCTGGTCGACCAACATCAGGTCGACCAGCACTTCTGTCAGCCGGCCACCTAAGCCGGCTGCCCCATGTCGGTGTCACTTAGTCGACGCCCTCCACAGGTCGACCTCCCAAGTCGACCACCCGAAATTGGCGCCCTCCCGAAGTCGGCGCCCTTGCAGTGGCCCCCGTGCAGGTCGACCAGCTCTGTCGACTAGCTCGCCCACTGCTGCAGGTCGGCTGCTCCCCTCACACCCGACCACGAAGTCGGCTCCGCCCAAGCGAGGACGGGGCCTGACAACAACTCCCGTTAACAGAGCACTCTTCCAATGCTAGTTGCTGCTTAGGTCTTTCCCTCGCCAACACGAGAAGCGCACGTAGATCCTTCAGCATCGTGACTTCACGGCCGATGGAGGAAGCTTCCATAACTCAAAGTTTGTGATAGTTGGCATAGCCTGACACTGTCCTAAGTGGCGTCAAACGCGCTTGCTTCTTTGGACTCATGGAAACGTATTGGAGATGCACCTCTATGCGACTCTTCTATCTGAACAAGTCATGGAACTGTTTGATAGCAAGAGCAACAAAAGTGTGATTGAGTCTGCGTTTATGACAAGCAATAAAGCAGAACATCCTTCACATCAACAACAGCAAAGGAGTTTTCAGCAGGAGGAGCAACAGCAGATTCGACAACAAAAGTCGAGCCTGGATGACTCAAAATGACTCATGCGTATCAGGCTCAACTCCGACCTTTGCACCAAATGAAACCTTGGAGCCGAATTCAACGACGCTTCAAGTCAATCCACGTACGCCGATGTCACCGCAGACGCAGAGTACAGTCCCAACGTCTGGTTTCTGACAGATGCTGCGCACAACATATGTGTACGTCAGACATCAACAATGGTTTTATCATTAAGCACGAAGACCGACTTCAGCATGAAATCACAAACATTGTCAGTAATAACCAGACACTATGCATCCATCGTCAAGGCACAGTTCTTCAATCACCAGAAACCGATATTGTCATCCAGCTTTCTCAAACTCATCGTGCCCGGCCTCGGCTACAACCTTCTTGCTAGTCAACTCATGGGACGCAGTGTTCACCTTGATTGCGACAGTGACAACAAAAAACTAAGGTTACATTCTTGAACGGGAGGATTTTACGTGGCCAAAGCAACACAGCAAGCTAGGGTGTTCGTACTCAACATGGAACGTGATGGAAATTCAGCCACTAGCAAGCGAGTTCTTGCTTTCGGGTCTTGGACGAATCGTCATCCCAAGGAGCTCAACACCGAACTAGATCACCTTGGGTTTTTGCGAGAAGAAATCACACCAATTCCATCAATAGCTGGCACACCAGGAACTTTAAGAACAATAGCTGAGTCAATGCGCACAAGTGGAGAAGCAGCAGAACCTATGTAGCATCCGTCCATACCTTTGGATTCTTCTCACTCGACAAGTCTGCTCGTCGCCGACATGTTTGCAATTCGACGCGTAACACGAGAGACGGAGTCTCATCGTAGTCCCGAAAAAATCAACGCTTTCTACGCCAACTCATATTTGTACCAACAATCTGCAGGACTCACGCCTTCAGAAGAGACATGGCGTAAGAGAATAGGTCATCCCAGTAGCACGACAACTTATAATATGATTCGAGCAGGGGCATTAGACAAAGTTGCCTTACTGCTGATTGGCAGGCAAGAGCTTTGTCGTCCTCGCCATATCTGCACGTTATGTCATGAAGCTGGTCTTACTCGGCAGTCGTTCTCGTCACACCACAATCGAAGCGCACCTGCATTCAAACCGCTCGAGAAAGTATATCTCAGTAATATCGCGATAAGGACGACCGTATCTTAACTATGTCATCACCTTAATGGATGTTGCAATACGTTATGTCTAGCTCGCACTCATCTGATCTCGCGACCTTTCTTACGACGCCTTAGACGCGTGGCTTCCGGTAGCTGAGAGGGAGAGTGATTTGCTACTCAAGAGTTTTTAGAAAAATGAGGCGTTAGAGTACCAACCACAACGCTTCAGAGACTACCTTGCCAGAAGAGGAATCAAGAAACTACAGTTGCTGACTTACCATCATCAGCAGCAGGTTGTTGCTGTCAGACATACATGATATAGCCTGTGTAGGCTGTAGTGGGGTAGCCAATAGGGGGTACAGCTTTTCTAGGGTTTCATACTTGTACCTTTCTCATTCCTAGTCAATCCACTCCTCGTTCTTATTCCCACAGTTGCAAAACGAGTGAACTGGGCCCTCCACAAGTTATCGCTCGCAAGCTGCTACCGCAAGCACGCTTGCAAGCACACCACTAGTCGTTTGCGATGGACCACGCAGTTCTGCTGCACAGCCTTCTGTCGTCACAATCTCTGGCAAACAACGCATTACCCTTCAAATAGCGGACAATAACCTGGGAAGCACAAAACGGTTATGCGTCTTCATGTATATGGTACAATATCGACCTCCGAATACACCTGCGATAAGATTTTCGAAGAGGGCGAAATGGGGGATTCACTTGGGCATAAAAAAGCAGCCCGCGGCTTGGAAAATCTGGGACGTCGAAGATCGAGTGGCAGTTCCGGCACGTGGCATCCTGTTCTACAAGAGCCTCACCTACACCACTTGGCAAGTACAACATCACAATCGAGAGAACTTGACAGCAGATTTGTTCGAGCACGCACGTTTGCCACAAAAGCTGACGAAGCATATGCGGTGGAGGAATCTGTTTCTTGTGTGTCATCAATTGCCGATGCCACCCCTTATTGATCAATTCCGATCAAGATCAATGAATCGAATCCTCATAACGACATCAATGCCGAGTGTTACTACAAGCCCGCTGATAACGGAGCAACTACACTACTTTCCGCCGCTTCTAACGAAAGAGAATGTCTGGGTCTTGGTTTCAACTTTGATCCTGAAGCTGGAGATGAAGCAGCTACTTCCGAGACTGAGTCACATACTCGCTAACGAGTGACTGCTTTACAGATATTGGGCCTCACTTTCGATGTACATAATCCAACCGTACTTACCAAACCGAAACCTATTGATTAAGCACTGAAGGGGCCTCACAAGGAGAAATGGCGCGAAGCCATGGACAGGGATCTGAAGGCATTGCGACCATAACACCTAGGATTTAGTCTCTCTCTCGTCAGTCGCTAAGCAGAACGTCCTATCAGGCAAGTGGGTTTTTCGTATCAATACTAATGCAGACAGCACAGTTGAACGCTACAAGGCGCGTTGGGTTGTTCGCGGGTTCGACCAAATGCACGGCATTGACTAATGCGAGATTTTTGCCCTCGTCAGTCCTCATGGATCGCTTCGAATTTTCTCGCCTTTGCAACCGCATTGGGTTCCAAACTACATCAAATTGACGTCGCCACATTTTTCCTCTACCCCCTTGTCGATACCCTTATTCTCGTCGAGCAACCGCACGGTTACGTCACTGACCCCACTCTCGTTTGTGAGCTTAATAAGTCCCTCTACGGGATTCAACATGCACCTCGTCTCTGGCAACAGCAAAATCACGCTCGCCTCATTCGCATTGGCTTCTGTCAACTTCCATATTATCACGGCATGTATTGTCTAAACCGCGACAACACCTTCATTCTTCTTGTCGTCTACGTCGACGGTCTTTATATATCGGCACTTCTACAACGATTCTCTCTTAATTTGAAGGGGAGTTGCAGGCGGATCTTACGCTGACGATTTAAACTGACTTCACCCAGAATCTCAAACTTAACACTACCGAGATGGGTACGGTTATTTATCTTTATGCATAGAAATATGCACACTAGGATCATTATCGCTTTCCGCTGCCGCTTTCTACCACCTCGACTCTTTATCATTCTACTGAGTCTGCTGATACCGACTCTTTTTCTCCTGACGCCGGTACCTATTACCAACAACTGCTTAGTAGTCTACTCTTTGCCACCATCACCTGTCGCCCAGATTTGGCTTATCTGGCTAGTCAGCTCGCTCAATGGTTTCAGCGACCTGAAAGGGAGAACATAAGGGAGCTCGAAGCTGTAGTGTATTAATTTATCTCTACATCTATGATTGGCCTGACTTTTCACAAATCACCACAATCTACGCGTCAACTACTTGTGAAGAAATGAGGAATGATTGACTAAGGGAAAGGTTGGGTACAAGTACAAACCTAGAAATGTGTTGTACCCCATATGTGCTACCCCACTATAGCCTACACAGGCTAAGTCATACAAGTCTGACACACCCCCATAGGCAAAGTGGGGGAGAACAAGGGGTTACAAGACCAGTCAAGCAAAGCAAAGCAAGCTCAGGGTGGATCACAATGTCACCACACATTCCGAGCAAAAGTTCAAGGCCACAAGGCCAGTTCACATGCAAGATCATATATAAAGGTAAACAAGCAAGTGCAGGTATAGAAAGATCATAGTACAAGCAAGGTCAAGAAGTAAGCAAGTGAGGCCAAGTAGGCACAAGACCTAGCATCGTACAACAGCGCTGATGATCACAAGGCGGAAGTGCCTTGGTAAAGATATCAGCAGTATTGGCCTGAGAGGCCACGTAAGCAAAGCGCAGCTGACCACGCTACTGCAGCTCACGAGCAAGAAAGTAGCGAAGAGCAATGTGCTTCGTTCTGTGCTCCAGTCTGTGCTCCCGAAACAAGGCCAGCATGGCCTTGTTGTCTACGTACAGAACCGGAGGAGAACGAGGCGGCTCTCCTAGGTCAGTCAGCAGGTAGGTGAGCCAGCGTAGCTCCTGTGCAGCCATGGCCCCCGCGTAGATCTCAGCCTCACAGCTGGAGCCGAGAACAGAAGACGAGCGGGTAGACCGCCACGAAACAGAGCCGGAACCAAGGCTGAAGGTGTAACCCTGTGACGACCGCTGCGTAGCCTGGTCGTCAGCCCAAGAAGCGTCTGCGTGACTTGTGAGGACCACTGAACACCGCCCTCCAAGCACTAGCCCCATGCCCGACGTACTGCACAAGTAGCGCAACACCCTCTTCGCTGCAGCCATGTGCTCTGGTCGGTGTCTCCCAGGAGCAACATTGCGTGCCAAGATGCTAAGAGGGTATGCAAGGTCAGGTCGAGTGCAGGTCATCAGGTACATGAGGCAGCCAACAAGCTCTGGGTACGGGCCACTCGGCTCTACGGACTCATCCGAAGGCAGAGCTGAGAGTGAGTGGCGAGTAGACAGAGGAGTGGCCTGAGGCGAGGAGTACGTGAAGTCGAAGCGCTGAAGGACCTGCTGCACCATGTGTGACTGAGTCAGGGTAATGGTGCGCTGTGCTCTGTCCCGGGTGATCTGCAAGCCAAGGTAGCTGCGCAGTTCACCCAGGTCTGTGCACGTGTGTCTCTTCTGCAGCTCGGACTTCATGTGGGCGAGTCCAGCAGTGTCAGCAGTGGCAAAGACCAAGTCGTCGACGTACACGAGGATGTAGAACGGCGGCAAAGAGGTGTCGGTGCGTAGAAACAGCGACGGGTCGGCAGTAGAAGGAGCAAACCCAAGAGCCGCAAGTGTAGTCCTCAGTATGTCGTGCCACTCACGGGGTGCCTGGCGGAGACCGTAGACTGGCCGCCGGAGGCTCCACTGGGTACCAGGAGGAAACGACCCAGTGAAGCCAGGTGGGCGGCGCAGCCAGATCTCCTCGTGCAGGCTGCCCTGCAAGAAAGTTGTGCTGAATTCAAGAGAGTGAAGCTCGTAGTCGCGCTGAGCGGCTATGTGCAGCAGCACCCGAAGAGTGGTCATCTTCGGGGTGGGAGAGAAGGTCTGAAAGTAGTCAACTCCCTGCCGCTGACTGAAGCCTCGAGCCACGTAACGCGCCTTGAAGACAGGCGGAGAACCCGGCGGCCGCTTCACCCTGAAAATCCACATGCCACTGACGATGTTCGCCCCAGGTGGGGGAACCTCGTCGACGTAGGTGCCTGTGGACTTCCAGGAAGCCATCTCTGCGTCCATGGCTGACTGCCACTGTGAGGAGTAGGGACCCTCGATCGCCTCAGCGTACGATCGAGGAGTCGGGATGTCTGGTGCATCCGGGTCTCCCTCAGGGGCAATCAGCGTGGACACGAGATGAGGCAAAGCAGCAGCAAAACACTGGAACTCCTCCTGCCTGTCCTCAAGGACGTCCGTGCTAAGAGCACACTCACCCCCGACGGACGGAGGACAGACAGACTCAGACTCAGTAACAAGACTAGCAGCGTAGTCTAGACGACAGCGAGCAGCAAAGTCGACAAGCTCAGCAACCAAGGCAGACGCAGCAGTGGACTCAAAGGAAGGGTCAGTGACAACAGTAGCCAGGAGACGCGTGACAGTAGGACTGGCAGCACGAAGAGAGTCAGACTCCGGGTCAGCAAGAACAGGAAGAGAGGACTCTGGAGGAGACGGCAACGGGACACGCAGAGGCGTAGTGGAAGGACGCAGTGCCATCTGGTGTGTGCCTGGGACCGCAGGAGGACGCGGACGCGGAACACGACTACTAGTGCGAGCAGCACGAACAGGCGACGCAATACGAGACGCAGGCTCACGACGCTCAGCAAGACCTCCAGTAGGACCAGTGTAGGGAGAAGGAGCAGGCAGGGGGGAGGCGGGCTGTAACTGTGACTGCGACTGGACAGGCGGTGGACACTCTAAGGGAGGAGCAGGACCAGTAGAAGGCGGAAGACCAAGAACCTGCTCAAGGAGCGGAACGAAGTACGGCCGCGGCCGCGCAGCGCCTCCAGAAACAGCAGGGACAGCACCAGTACCCCCAGCGGCAGCACCAGCGCCAGCAGCACCACCAGCTCCAGCAGCGCCAACTCCAGCACCCTCAGAAGCACCAGCGCCAACACCCCCAGTAGCTCCAGCTCCAGCAGCTCCAGCAGCACCTACTCCAGCAGGACCGCCAGTAGCTCCAGCACTAGGAGCACCTCCAGGCCCAGCAGCTCCAGTCCCCCCAGCAGTACCAGCAGCTCCAGTACCTCCAGCAGCACCAATTCCAGTAGCCCCAGCAGCACCTCCAGTCCCAGCAGCTCCAGTACCGCCAGTACGAGCACCTCCAAGACCAGCGGCTCCAGTACCTCCAGCGCCGACCCCAGGGTCAGCAGCAACAGTAGCACTTCCAGCTCCAGCAGCACGGCTTCAGCGCCGGGCAAACCACTCGCGCAGCTCCTATGGAGAGGGTAGATCCCGCCGAGACGAAGCACCCGAAGGGCCCCCTGACCCAGCACCGCGAGAGGCCACACGAGCAGACCCAGCACCCCCAGGCTCCGCACCCCCAGGCTCAGCACCCCCAGGCTCAGCACCCCCAGGCTCCGCACCCCCAGGCTCCGCACCCCGAGACTCAGCACCCCCAGGCTCAGCACCCCCAGACTCAGCACCCCCAGGCTCAGCACCCCTAGCAGCACCAGAGTCAACAGCTACCTCGACAGGCTCGACTGCGTCTACCTGGGACAGACCTGACGAGGCAGGACCCTGAGGGGGGAGAGGGTCTACCGGGGGGGGACCTGGCGCAAGGAAGAGCGGCGGCGGGGGGAGGGGCGCAGTGCGGTAGGGGAAGAGACGGTAGTAAGGAACCGACTCGTCAAAGGTGACGTCCTGGGAGGACAGAACACGGCGCGAGGTGGGGTGGTAAAACTGCCAACCAGGCGCGTCAGGAGGGAAGCCAAGGAAGACGCAGGGAACAGCACGGGGGGACAGCTTGTCCGCAGACAAGTCGCGGACAAACGCCCGAGATCCCCAGACACGAAACGCAGACGCATCGCCAACCTTCCCCGTCCACCGCAAGGTGGGGGAGGTCTCCGGCAATGAGACCCGGGGCTGAAGGTTGATCTGATGCGCTGCGTACCGAACCGCAAACGGCCACAGAAAATGGGGAGCAGCCGCATGGATCATGGACGTACGAGCGACGTCCATGACCATGCCAATGCGGCGCTCAGCAATCCCATTTTGCTGTGGAGAGGCCGGAAGCGTGAACGTCTGGCGGATGCCCTGTGCACGACAGAAGGCTCCCAGAAGGGCAGAGGAAAACTCCCCGCCTCTGTCAGAGTGCAGACGCAGAACAGGAAAGTTCGAGCCGAAACTCTCTCGGAGCTGGAGACGAGCAGCGCGGATCCAGCCGATCAACACCTCAGTGACCTCACCCTTGCTGCGCAAGGGGAAGACTGTGGTGTAACGCGAGTAGTCGTCAACCACCAGCAGGAAGTAACGCTCGTGACCCTGTCCACGGACGCGGGCTGGGCCCCACACGTCCATGTGAAGCGTCTGCAGCGGAGCCTCTGTCGGAGGAAACTCGGAGGAGTGAGGAGCAGCACGCTGCCTCCCCTCGACGCAGGGAACGCAGGTAGGGGCAGGCCCCGGAGGAAGAGGAGGGAGGGACCGGGGGAGACCAGAGACAAGGACCCGGGAGGCCATGCCTCGGAGACGAGGCAGCGAGGGGTGACCAAGGCGGTGGTGCCAGAGGAGAGTCTGGTGAGACAGGAGACGACACGAGCAGGGGGCAGACGCAGGACCAGACCTGGACGCCGTAGCAGACACCTGACCCGACGCAGCTACCTGACCAGACGCAGAGACCGGAGGAGACTCAGTAGTCAGTGTGTACAGGCTCGACCCCGGTCGACGGGTAAACGTGGCCAAGTGTCGGCCCGTCCGAGCACACGTGCAGTGGGTCACTCGCTGACTCGCAGGAGTGAACTGGTCAACCCCCCCATCCTATAGGTCAGCACCACTCACCAAGTTCGTAGAGAACGAGGGGAGGTAGAGACCTGTCAGGGTGCCAGAAGGGACCGCCGGACACGGTAAGACAGTGGAGAAGTGGGCAAGGACAGGACCCCCAGAGGGGTCTGCCAGGGAGACCGCAACTGGCCGACTAAGCGGCGTGAGTGTGGTGCGGTCTCGAAAGAAGGAGCGGGAAGCACCCGAGTCAAGGGTGAAGGTGTGGGAGGCCGGAGCCGACGTGGTACCTGAGAGAGCAGACTCACCAGCACCTGGGGCAGCAGACTCACTAGCACCTAGAGCAGCAGCCTCACCAGCACCTAGAGCAGCAGTCCCAATGCCCGGGTCAGGCGGAACACACAGGTAACAGTCACCCTCATCTCTAGCAGACACAGCATACATGGCAGCAAGAATAGCATCATAATCAAGATCAAAGATAGCAACCCCCGACCTCTGCAGCTCTCCCCAGCGAGGGATCTTAGTGGCGTCAGGGAACTGGAGACGCCTGGCGTCCGTCAGGCGGCCGAAGCAGCGCTGGGTGGGGTGCGGGCCCCCGCACTGCTCACCCGTACGGTCGCCGGTACGCAGGACGTAGGTACAGGGACCAGCACCCCCACCCCGCTGACGCGAAGCGTACCACTCACGAAGCTGCTGGGGGGACGGGGTCTCACGAGTGCGCTGCTGCTGCTGGCGCTGACCACCACCGGAGCCGCCCCTCTGCGCAGAGCCGCCCCGACCAGTCCCACCGCTGCCGCCGCCACCTCCACCGCCGCCGCCACCTCCGCCTCCTCCGCTCCCACCACCACCGCCGCCGCCTCCTCCGCCTCCACTGCCGCCACCGACGCCCCCACCCCCGCCACCACTCCCACCACCACCCCCACCCCCTCCACCGCCTCCACCGCCACCTCCACCGCCCCCGCCAGCTCCTCCAGCACCCTTGCCCCCTTTGCCCTTGCCGGTGCGGCGTCTCCCGCCAGGGGCAGACGCAGCTCCGACCGACTCGAGGCCAACGAGGTCGGCCGCAGCAGCAGAGGCAACAGAGGGCAGGAGGGGGGAGGGGGAACACCCCTCAAAGAAATGAGTACGAGGGTCACCACGAGAGGCTCCTACAGCAACTATGCTCTTCTCAGCTGCCAGGAGGCGCTCCTCGAGGAGGTCAACGGTGAGTGTGGTGGGGCAAACAGAGAGGAAGTGGTCCCTGACCGAGCGAAGGGAGTCAGGGAGCCGGGTGACTATGTAGTAGAGGGTGATGTACATGGGGGGGGGGTTCTTGGCGCAGAACTCAGCAGGGAGCGCAGCGCGGTAGCGAGTGTAACTAGGTCAGCGACTGTGGAACAGGCGGCGAGGTCAGGGAACAGGTACGGCAGCATGAGGCGACTAAGAGCAGCAGTGGCAGGGGAAGAGTAGCGTGCAACTACAGCGTCGTACAGGGTCTTAGCGCTCTTATACTGACCAAAGTGCGCGCGCTCAGAGGACGGCATGTGACTACGAACAGCAAGACGAGCAGCAGCATCACGTGTGGCCCACTGTGAGCGAACAGTGCTGTCAGCATCGGCAGGAGGGGCAGGAGAGGCGCCAGACGTGAGATCGAACAGGGAGAGACCATCTGTCCTATCGCACTGTAGGAAAAGCTGTAGGTCATCGACCCAGACCTCAAAGTCGACAGCCCGACCCTCAGCATCAAAAGTGAGAACATTAGGAGTAGCCATGGCAGCAGTGGCAGCAGCAGGCTAGCAGTAAGAGCAGGGCGGTGGTAGAGGCGCTGCTCAAGAGTGCTCTTACCAGGGCGGGTAGGTAGAGGCCCGCAGGTGGTGAGGCAGGGCCGAGGCACGCCTGCAGGGACAGGGTCGCAACAGTGGCGGCGGTGTCGGCGACAGCGGCTGTGGCGGCTGCTGTCTCGGCTGCGGCTTCGGGAGCGGCAGCGACGGCGGCAACGGCGACGGCGGTCGGCAGCAGAGGCGGCTGCAGTCAGCAGCGGCGGTGGCTGCAGCGGTAGAGGTGGCCGCTGCTGGGACCGGGGAGGGGCCGTGTAGGGCGGCGACGGGGCCGCGAAGGGGCCACGAGGGGCCGAGAAGAGCGGGGTTGGGGCCGCAACGGGCGGCGACGGGGCCGCAACGGGCGGCGACGGGGCCGCGAAGGGCGGCGACGGGGCCGCAACGGGCGGCGACGGGGCGCAACGGGCGGCGACGGGGCCGCAACGGGCGGCGACGGGGCCGCGAAGGGCGGCGACGGGGCCGCAACGGGCGGCGACGGGGCCGCAACGGGCGGCGACGGGGCCGCGAAGGGCGGCGACAGGGCCGCAACGGGCGGTGACGGGGCCGCGAGGGGCGGCGACGGAGCCGCTAGGGGCGGCGACGGGGCCGCGAAGGGCGGCGACGGGGCCGTAACGGGCGGCGACGGGGCCGCCCGGGGCGGAAACGTAGCCGCGAGGGGCGGCGACGGGGCCACTAGGGGCGGCGACGGGGCCGCGAAGGGTGGCGACGGGGCCGCTAGGGGTGGCGACGGGCCACGAAGGGTGGCGACGGGGCCGCTAGGGGTAGCGCGAGGGGCCGTGAGAGTGGCCTCTAGGAGGGCGCGACGGGCCGCTAAGGGCAGGGGACGCGACGAGAGGGCGGCCCACGGGGCGCGCCTCGGGCAGGGAGGACTCGCGCTCCGGTCAGAAAAAAAAAAAAAAAAATCGATTTTCAGTGGTGGGCCCTAGGAAGCGTTCCCACTAGGGAACCTGCTCTACACCATGTGAAGAAATGAGGAATGATTGACAAAGGGAAAGGTTGGGTACAAGTACAAACCTAGAAATGTGTTGTACCCCATATGTGCTACCCCACTATAGCCTACACAGGCTAAGTCATACAAGTCTGACACTACTTGGCTATATTGACGCAGACCACGCGGGTGATTCTGAAAACAGGCGCTCATGAATGGAAATTGTATTTTGACTTGAGCCTGTTGGCACGATATCCTGGCAGTCAAGCAAGTAGGAGTTGATTGCACTTTCATCAGCAGAGGCTTAGTCCATCGCTGCCTACACCGCAACGAAGGAAGGTCTTTACCTTGGCGAGTTACTCATTGAATCTAAGATATTGGACGTGTCGCAAAATCAGCTCTTCTGCGACAACCAGTCTGCAATTCGTATTGCGAATAAGTCAAGCTTCGCCAATCGAACTAAGCACATTTCGCTGCGTTATTTTTTTTGTCAATAACGAAATCGAGCAAGGAAAGTTAAAGCAAGTGTACACATTCATAAGGTTGATTTTTCAGCCTCACAACTGGAGCTGAAAACTGAAGACGAGCGTGTAGAACGCCAAGAAACTGAACAAGAGCCAAGGCTGAAGGTGTAACCTGTGAAGAAAGAGGAATGGATGAACAAGAACAAGGTTGGGTACAACTAGGAAACCCTAGGAGACTGTACCCCTTAGTGTCTACTCCACTATAGCCTAGACAAGCTATATGATAAATGTTTGACACACCCCCATAGGCAAAGTGGGGAAGAACAAGAGGTCACAAGACCAGTCAAGCAAAGCACAGCAAGCTCAGGGTGGATCACAACGTCACCACACATTCCGAGCACAAGTTCAAAGGCCACAAGGCCAGTTCGCATGCAGGATTATATATAAAGGTAAACATGCAGGTGCAGGTATATATAGATCACAGTACAAAGCAAAGTCAAGAGGTAAGCAAGTGAGGCCAGGTAGGTACAAGACCTAACATAGTACAGAAGCGCTGATGATCACAAGGCTGAAGTGCCTTGGTGAAGATATCAGCAGTGTTGGCCCGAGAGGCCACGTAAGCAAGGCGTAGCTGACCACGCTGCTGCAGCTCACGAGCAAGGAAGTACCGAAGAGCAATGTGCTTCGTTCTGTGCTCCAGTCTGTGCTCCCGACACAAGGCCAGCATGGCCTTGTTGTCTACGTACAGAACTGGTGGAGAACGAGGCGGCTCTCCCAGGTCAGTTAGCAGGTAGGTGAGCCAGCGTAACTCCTGTGCAGCCATGGCCCCAGCGTAGATCTCAGCCTCACAGCTAGAGCTGAGAACAGAAAACGAGCGGGTAGACCGCCACGAAACAGAGCCGGAACCAAGGCTGAAGGTGTAACCCTGTGACGACCGCTGCGTAGTTAAGTCGTCGACCCAAGAAGCGTCTGCGTGACAAGTGAGGACAACTGGACTCCGCCCTCCAAGCACTAGCCCCATGCCCGACGTACTGCACAAGTAGCGCAACACCCTCTTCGCTGCAGCCATGTGCTCTGGTCGGTGTCTCCCAGGAGCAACATAGCGTGCCAAGATGCCAAGATGCTAAGAGGGTATGCTAGGTCAGGTTGAATGTAGGTCATCAGGTACATGAGGCAGCCAACAAGCTCTGGGTACGGGCCACTCGGCTCCACGGACTCATCCGAAGGCAGAGCTGAGAGCGAGTGGCGAGTAGACAGAGGAGTGGCCTGAGGCGAGGAGTACGTGAAAGCCAAGATAGCTGCGCAGTTCACCCAGGTCTGTGCACGTGTGTCTCTTCTGCAGCTCGGACTTCACGTGGGCGAGTCCAGCAGTGTTAGCAGTAGCAAAGACCAAGTCGTCGACGTACACGAGGATGTAGAACGGCGGCAAAGAGGTGTTGGTGTGTAGAAACAGCGACGGGTCAGCAGTGGAAGGAGCAAACCCAAGAGCCGCAAGCGTAGTCCTCAGTGTGTCGTGCCACTCACGGGGCGCCTGGCAGAGACCGTAGACTGGCCGCCGTAGGCTCCACTGGGTACCAGGAGGAAACGACCCAGTGAAGCCAGGTGGGCGGCGCAGCCAGATCTCCTCGTGCAGGCTGCCCTGCAAGAAAGCTGTGCTGAAGTTAAGAGAGTGAAGCTCGTAGTCGCGCTGAGCGGCTATGTGGAGCAGCACCCGAAGACTGGTCATCTTCGGGGTGGGAGAGAAGGTCTGAAAGTAGTCAACTCCCTGCCGCTGACTGAAGCCTCGAGCCACGTAGCGCGCCTTGAAGACAGGCGGAGAACCCGACGGCCGCTTCACCCTGAAAATCCACATGCCACTGACGATGTTCGCC
Source organism: Closterium sp. Naga37s-1 (assembly GCA_947471745.1). Taxonomy (NCBI): domain Eukaryota; kingdom Viridiplantae; phylum Streptophyta; class Zygnematophyceae; order Desmidiales; family Closteriaceae; genus Closterium; species Closterium sp. Naga37s-1. The sequence goes on along the minus strand of CANJKZ010000051.1, from coordinate 6,546,168 downwards.
CCAGGTGGGGGAACCTCGTCGACGTAGGTGCCTGTGGACTTCCAGGAAGCCATCTCTGCGTCCATGGCTGACTGCCACTGAGAGGAGTAGGGACCCTCTATCGCCTCTGCGTAAGAGCGCGGGGTCGGGATGTCTGGTGCATCCGGGTCTCCCTCAGGGGCAACTAGCATGGACACGAGATGAGGTAAAGCAGCAGCAAGACACTCAAGGTCCTCCTGCCTGTCCTCAAGGACGTCCGTGCTAAGAGCACACTCAACCCTGACGGACAGAGGATAGACAGACTCAGACTCAGCATCAAGACTGGTAGCGTAGTCTAGACGACAGTGAGCAGCGAAGTCGACAAGCTCAGCAACTAAGGCAGACGCAGCAGTGGACTCAAAGGAAGGGTCAGTGACAACAATAGCCAGAAGACGCGTGACAGTAGGACTGGCAGCACGAAGGGAGTCAGACTCCGGCTCAGCAAGAGAAGGAAGAGAGGACTCTGGAGGAGACGGCAAAGGGACACGCTGTGGAGCAGTGGAAGGACGCAGTGCCATCCGGTGCGTGCCCGGGACCGCAGGAGGACGCTGACGTGGAACACGACGACCAGTGCGAGTAGCACGAACAGGCAACGCAGGACGAGACTCAGGCTCACGACGCTCAGCAAGACCTCCAGTAGGACCAGTGTAGGGAGAAGGAGCAGACAGTGGGGAGGCCAGCTGTAACTGTGACTCGGACTGGACAGGCGGTGGACACTCTAAGGAAGGAGCAGGACCAGTAGAAGGCGGAAGACCAAGAACCTGCTCAAGGAGCGGAACGAAGTACGGCCGTGGCCGCGCAGCACCTCCAGAACCAGCAGAGACAGCACCAGCATCCCCAGCGTCAGCTCCGACTCCAGTAGCGCCACCAGCTCCAGCAGCACCACCAGCTGCTCCAGAGGCGCCAACTCCAGCGCCCACAGCAGCACCGGCTCCAGCAGCTGCAGCACCTCCAGCAGCTCCAGCTCCAGCAAGACCACCGGAAGACGCAGCAGCTCCGACTCCAGTACTTCCAGTAGCACCTACTCCAGCAGCACCGCCAGCTCCAGCACCGCCAGCAGCTCCAACACCAGTAGCACCACCAGGCCCAGCAGCTCCAGTACCTCCAGTACGAGCACCTCCGGGGCCCGTGGCTCCAGCACCCCCAGCAGCAGTAGAAACTCCAGCGCCGGCAGGACCACCAGCTCCAGTAGCACGGCTCCAGCGCCGAGCAAACCACTCGCGCAGCTGCTGTGGAGAGAGTGGCTCCCGCCTGGACGAAGCACCCGAAGGACCGCCAGGCTCAGCACCTCCAGACTCCACACGCGCAGGCTCAGCACCCTCAGGCTCCGCACCCCCAGACTCAGCAACCCCAGGCTCAGCACCCCCAGGCTCAGCACCCCCAAGCTCAGCACCCCCAGGCTCTGCACGCTCAGGCTCAGCACCAGAGAGAGCAGGCTCACCAGCACCTGGAGCAGTAGACTCACGAGCACCTAGAGCAGCAGCCTCACCGGCACCTGGAGCAGGGGACGCACCAGCACCTAGAGCAGCTGCCTCACCAGCACCTAGAGCAGCAGACTGTATACCGAGGTTAGGCGGCACACACAGTGTTGGATGCACGTCATTCTGAGTGCATGTCATCCTAACGTCCTGTCGAGTGCTCGTGCTATTCATGCGTGCATTGTTTGCATGAGCATATGTCATTGTGCATGGCTGTTGGATATTTTCATCTCTGTGTTTTTCTCCATGTTTAAATGCTTGATCATGCAGGAGAAATCCAGAGCTTTCCAACGATACCAAGATCGCCTTATTCCGACCAAGATCGCCCAAGTTACAAGATTTCCAAGACCTGGATTTCTTATTACCTTTTGGAGTTATATCCAATTTGGGTGATTACTTGGGACATGACTATAAAGGGATCTTTGGTTGGGTGGTTAGGAAAGGCAACTTTGACTTTTGGATTGGGGTGGCTAGAAGTTTCTAGCATGGGTTGCAAATGTTGCAACACCTAGGCAAAATCCAACTAGATTGGATTTTGCATCTGACACCTCAAGAACCTCATGATGAGGGTTGCATCCTTGCTGCTAGGAAGGTTCCTACCATCATTCCCTAGCTCTTGGAGAACCCCTTCCCTCTCATGGTTCTCTTGGAGGTTCCCAACTCCAACTCTCTATGCCCTAATGCTTGTACTTCCTCCACCATCCTAGTCATGCGGCTGCTGGACGTTTTTACTTGGTTCTCACTCTCCAGACCATCTTAACAACTGATTCAACTTGTAGATGGTAGCTAAGCCTAAGGCGCACAATCCTACCGAGCGGATTTGCGTTTAGTTGAGTAATGAGTTCGTCGTAAGCTCTCAAAGTGACGGATCCTGAACAACACACAGGTGACAGGCACCCTCAGCACTAGTAGACAATGCATACATGGCAGTGAGGATAGCATCATAGTAAAGAGCAAAGATATCTACCCTCTGCCTAAACAGCTCCAGCCAGGAGGGGAGCTCAGCGTCGTCGCCAAACTCTGTACGCCAAGCGTCGCTCAGACGGGCGAGGCAGCGGGACTCTGTGTGACCAGGTGTCCCGCAAGGCTGACCAGTCCGGACACCCGTGCGAATGACGTACGGGCAGCGAGCAGTACTCAGTGACCCTCTACTCTGAGCGTACCACTTGCGAAGCTGCTGAGGCGAAAGGGTCTCTCGCGGACGACGCTGCAGCTGCACCTGGCCACTACAAGAAGCTCCCAAACTACTCACTTCAGGACGACTCCCACTACGGCCACCCCGACAACCCCAACTAGCGTACCACTCACGAAGCTGCTGGGGCGTGAGGGACTCACGCGGACGTCGCTGGAGCTGCAGCTGGCCACCGCCAGGAGTAGCAGTAGCAGTAGTAGCAGTGCGGCCACCCCTACAACCCCAACTAGCGTACCACTCACGAAGCTGTTGGGGCGTGAGGAACTCACGCGGACGGCGCTGGAGCTGCATCTGGCCACGCCAGGAGCAGCAGTAGTAGTAGAAAGAGTAGAAGCAGAAGGAGCAGCAGTAACAGCAGTACGGGCAGGGCAGTGCTCACCAGTGGCGAGAAGGGCAGGCGTACGACGGCGGCAACGGCAAGGCCGCTACCACTGCAGGAAGAGGGCTCCGCGGCAGCTGCAGGGGCGGCTGCTCCAGGGGCGGCTGCTCCAGAGGCCAGGGGCGGCTGCTGCAGGGGCGGCTGCTCCAGGGGCCAAGGGCGGCTGCTGCAGGGGCGGCTGCTCTAGGGGCCAGGGGCGGCTGCAGAGGTCCAGGGGCGGCTTCTGCAGGGGCAGCTACTGCAGGGGCGGCTGCTCCAGGGGCCAGGGGCGGCTGCTGCAGGGGCGGCTGCTCGAGGGGCCAGGGGCGGCTGCTGTAGGGGCGGCTGCCCCAGGGGCCAGGGGCGGCTGCTGCAGGGGCGGCTGCTCCAGTGGCCAGGGGCGGGTGCAGCAGGGGCGGCTGCTCCAGGGGCCAGGGGCGGCTGCTCCAGGGGCCAGGGGCGGCTGCTGCAAGGGCGGCTGCTCCAGGGGCCATAGGCGGCTGCTGCAGGGGGGGGGGGGGGGGGCAGGGGCGCCCGTCCGAAGGTCGGGCGCGGGTTAGGGCAGGGCGCCGCGGCGGGCAGGGGCGACGCCGCGTGGGTCCCGCAGGGGCGTCGCGACGAGCGGGGGCGACCCCGTTGGGGCGTCGCGACGCGCAGGAGCCGCGCCTCGCGGGTCCCGCAGGGGCGACGCGACAAGGCAGGGGCGACGCGCGGGTCCCGCTGAGGCGTTGCGACGAGGCAGGGGCGACACCCGGGTGGCGACGGGGCGGGGCCGCGACTGGCGACGGGGCGGGGCCGCTACGGGCAACGGGGCGGGGCCGCGAAGGGGCCGCGAAGGGGCCGCTAAGGGGCCGCGAAGGGGCCGCAAAGGGGCCGCAAAGGGGGGGGGGGGCTCGACGGGCCTCAGGAGCAGGGCAGGCCGCTAAGGGGCCGCGAAAGGGTAGAGCAGGTCAGAGCGCGAAGCGCGCTTCGGGCAGGTTAGGAAAAAAAAAATGGTGGGCCCTTAGGAAGAAACGGTCCCACTAGGGAAACCGCTCTATACCATGTGAAGAAAGAGGAATGGATGAACTAGAACAAGGTTGGGTACAAGTAGGAAACCCTAGGAGACTGTACCCCTTAGTGTCTACCCCACTATAGCCTAGACAAGCTATATGATAAATGTTTGGCATAACCCTGTGACGACCGCTGCGTAGCCTGGTCGTCAACCCAAGAAGCGTCTGAGTGCCCAGTGAGGACAACTGGGCCCCGTCCTCCAAGCACGAGCCCCATGCCCGACGTACTGCACAAGTATTGCAACGTACATGACGAGTGCAGGTCATCAGGTACATGAGGCAGCCCACTAGCTCTGGGTAAGGACCACTCGGCTCTACGGACTCGTCCGAAGGTGGAGCTGAGAGCGAGTGGCCTATAGCCAGAGGAGTGGCCTGTGCCGAGGACCAGATGAAGCCGAAGCGCTGAAGGACCTGCTGCACCATGTGTGACTGAGTCAGTGTGATGGTGCGGCGTGCTCTGTCCCGGGTGATCTGCAAGCCAAGGTAACTGCACAGCTAACCCAGGTCTGTGCACGTGTGTCTCTTCTGCAGCTCCGACTTCACCAGGGCGAGAGCCTCAGTGTCAGCAGTGGCAAAGACCAAGTCATCGACGTACACGAGGATGTAGAACGGCGGCAGCGAAGTGTTGGTGCGCAGAAACAGCGATGGGTCAGCAGTCGACGGAGCAAACCCAAGAGCCACAAGGGTCGTCCTCAGTGTGTCATGCCACTCACGTGGCGCCTGGCGGAGACCGTAGACCGGCCACCAGAGGCTCCACTGGGTACCAGGAGGGAACGACCCAGTGAAGCCAGGCGGGCGGCGCAGCGAGATCTACTCGTGCAGGCTGCCCTGTAAGAAAGCTGTGCTGAAGTCAAGAGAGTGAAGCTCGTAGTCATGCTGAGCAGCAACGTGCAGCAGCACCCAAAGAGTGGTCATCTTCGGGTTGGGGGAGAAGGTCTGGAAGAAGTCAACTCCCTCACGCTGACTGAAACCTCGAGCAACGTAACGAGCCTTGAAGACAGGCGTAGAACCTGGCGGCCGCTTCACCCTGAAAATCCACATGCCATCGACGATGTTCGCCCCAGGAGGGGGAACCTCGTCAACATAAGTGCCTGTGGACTTCCAGGAAGCCATCTCTGTGTCCATGGCTGTCTGCCACTGAGAGGAGTACTCACCCGCGATCGCCTCAGCGTAAGGGCGCGGGGTCGGGATGTCTAGAGCATTCGGGACTCCCTCAGGGGCAAGCAGCATGGCCACGAGATGAGGCGCAGCGGCTGCAAGACACTCAAGGTCCTCCTGCCTGTCCTCAAGGACGTCCGTGCCAAGAGCACACTCACCCCCGACGGACGGAGGACAGACAGACTCAGACTCAGCAACAAGATTAGCGGCATAGTCTAGACGACAGGCAGCAGCAAAGTCAACAAGCTCAGCGACGAAGGCAGACGCAGCAGCAGACTCAAACGACGGGTCAGTGACAACAGTGGCTAGGAGATGCGTGACGGTATGGTGCTCAGCACGAAACCGGTCAGACTCAGGGTCAGCAACGACAGGCAGAGAAGACGTAGGAGGAGACGGCAGAGGAACACGCTGCGGAGCAGAGGACGGACGCAGAGCCATGAGGTGTGTGTCGGGGACAGCCGGCGGACGCGGACGAGGAACACGACGACCAGTGCGGACAGGCGAGACAGGATGCGACGCAGGCTCACGACGCTCAGCAAGACCTCTGGGCTGCTCAGTGTAAGGAGAAGGAGCAGGTAGCGGTGAGCCATGCTATAACGGAAGACCAGTAGACGACGGGAGGCTAAGAACCTGGCGAAGCACGGAGTCAGGCGGTGGCAGAGACGACGAAGACATCGGAGCAAAGAACAGTCGTGGCTGCGCAGCGCCACCACCTGCAGCTCCAGCACCACCAGCAGCTCCAGCACCACCAGCAGCTCCAGCACCACCAGCAGCTCCAGCACCTCCAGCAGCTCCAGAAACTCCAGCTCTAGCTCCTCGAGCGCCAGCACCACCAGCAGCTCCAGAACCTCCAGCGCCAGCATCTCCAGTACCAGTATCACCAGTAGCCCCAGAACCTCCAGCGCCAGCACGTCCAGTACCAGCGTCACCAGCAGCTCCAGAACCACCAGCTCCAGCACCTCCCGTACCAGCGTCACCAGCAGCAGTACCCCCAGAACCGGCACCTCCAGCCCTAGGGTCTCGAGCAGCAGCACCCCCAGACTCAGCACCGCCAGCCCCAGCAGCTCCTGTACCTCTAGTACGAGCACCTCCGGAACCAGCGACTCCAGCACCTCCTGTAGACAAAGTACCAGCACCACTCCCAGCTGCAGAGCCCCGAGCTCCAGCAGCGCAACCCTGACGGCTCGCGTACCACTCGTGCAGATGCTGAGGGGAGAGAGGCGCACGCGGACGAAGGCGGCCTCTCCAAGGAGACCGCGCACCAGCAGTCTCAGTACCCTCAGGCGCCGCACCCCCAGACTCAGCACCCTCAGGCTCCTTACGCTCAGGCTCATGTCCCCCAGACGCAGCACCCCCAGGCGTAGTACCTCCAACCTCCTCACGCTCAAGCTCAGCACCTCCAGGCTCCTCACGCTCAGGCTCAGCACCCCCAGGCTCCGTACCCCCAGGCTCAGCACCCCCAGGCTCCTCACGCACAGGCTCCGCACCCCCAGGCTCAGCACCCCCAGGCTCCTCACGCTCAGGCTCCGCACCCCCAGGCTCAGCACCCTCAGAGACAGCACCCAGAGCAGGACCACCCCCAGCAGGACCTGAGTCACCAGTGACCTCAACAGGTGCAGGCACGGGAGGGTCTACCTGAGAAACACCTGAAGGAGCAGGACCTGGCGCGGGGAGGGGGTCTACCTGGGGAGGACCTGGAGCAAGAAAGAGCGGCGGGGGGGGGGGCGAGGGGCAGTGCGGTAGGGAAAGAGACGGTAAAAGGGGACTGACTCGTCAAAGGTGACGTCCTGAGACTGAAAGACACGGCGCGAGGCGGGGTCGTAAAACTACCAGCTAGGCGCGTCAGGGACAAAGTCAAGGAAGACGCAGGGAATGGCGCAAGGGGAGAGCTTGTCCGCAGTGGTATCGCGGACAAAGGCACAAGCACCCTAGACTCGGAAACGCGACGCATCGCCAACCTCCCCCGTCCAGCGCAGTGTGGGCGAAGTCTCCGGCACGGAGACACGTGAGAAACTTAGAACGAGAATGAATTGACTAAGGAATGAAAGTGATACAAATATGAAACCCTAGAATTGTGTACCCCTTAGTATCTAACCCGCTACAGCCTACACTGGCTAGATCATATAAGTTTGACAACACGGGGCCAGAGGTTGAGCTGATGCGCGGCGTACCGGAACGCAAACGGCCACAGAAAATGGGGGGGAGCCGCATGGATCATGGAGGTACGAGTGACCTCCATGACTAAGCCAATGCAGCGCTCAGCAACCCCATTCTGCTGCGGAGAGGCCGGAAGCGTGAACGTCAGGCGGATGCCGTGCTCCTCACAGTAGGCTCGCAAGAGGTCGGAGGAAAACTCACCACCTCTATCGGAGTGCAGACGCAGGACAGGAAAGTCCGAGTGGAACCGCCCGCGGAGCTGGAGACGAACAGCGCGGATCCAAGGGATCAAAACATCAGGGACCTCCCCCTTGCGCTGCAATGGGAAGACCGTGGTGTAACGCGTGTAGTCGTCGACTACCAGCAGGAAGTACCGCTCGTGGCCCTGTCCACGGACGCGGGCTGGGCCCCCCACGTCCAGGTGGAGAGTCTGCAGCGGAGCCTCTGTGGGAGGAAACGAGGAGGAGTGAGGAGCGGCGCGCTGCCGTCCCTCGTCGCAAGGAATGCAGGGCGGCGCAGGCGACGGAGGGAGGGAGGGCAGAGACCGAGGAAGACCAGAGACCAGGCGGTGAGAGTGCATGCCACGAAGGCGAGGCAGGGAGGGGTGACCAAGGCGGTGGTGCCAAAGGAGAGTCTGGTGCGACAGGCGACGACACTCACACTGGGTAGCTACCTGAGCAGACGCGTACAGCTGAGGAGACAAAGGGGTGTAGCGCGACGCAGTGGTGAGGGTGTACAGACTGGACCCAGGCGCACGTGTGAACGTGGCCAGGTGGCGGCCTGTCCGGGAGCATGTGCAGATCGCCACACGCTGTCCTCCAGGAGTGAAGGTGTCAACCCAATGATCCTGAAGGACGGCGTTGCTCACCAGGTTTGTAGAGAACGAGGGGAGGTGGAGACCAGACAGCTCACCAGACGGGACCGCCGAACACGGAAGCACAGTAGTGGACCGTGCTAGCACTGGGCCCCTAGAGGGGTCAGCCAGTGAGACAGGGACAGGTGCAGGGAGGGGAGTGACTGTGGTACTGTCGCGAAAGAAACAGCGGGAAGCACCTGAGTCAAGCGTGAAGGTGTGCAATGCCGCATCAGGCGCAGTACCTGAGAGAGCAGACTCACTAGCCCCTGAGAGAGCAGACTCACCAGCACCTGAGAGAGTAGACTCCCTAGCACCGAGAGCGGCAACCTCACTAGTACCGAGAGCAGGAACCTCTATACCTGGGTCTGGCTGCACACACAGGTAACAGTCACTCTGAGCACGACGCTGAGCCGCCCAACGCTGAGCAAACCACTCACGAAGCTCCTGGGGTGTAAGGGGCTCATGCGGGCGCCGCTGCAGCTGCACCAGGCCACCTCCAGAGACTCCGAACGGAGGAGCTGCACCGCGACTGCCACGACGGCCAATACGCTGAGACGCCCAACGCTGAGCAAACCACTCACGAAGCTCCTGGGGTGTAAGGGGCTCACGCGGACGCCGCTGCAGCTGCATTAGGCCACCTCCAGAACCTCCCAACGGAGTAGCTGCACCGCGAGTGCCACTACGGCCACGACGCTGAGACGCCCAACGCTGAGCAAACCACTCACGAAGCTCCTGGGGTGTAAGGGGCTCACGCGGACGCCGCTGCAGCTGCACTAGGCGACCTCCAGAAACTCCCAACGGAGGAGCTGCACCGTAATTGCCACTACGGCCACTACGCTGAGACGCCCAACGCTGAGCAAACCACTCACGAAGCTCCTGGGGTGTAAGGGGCTCAAGCGGACGCCGCTGCAGCTGCACTAGGCCACCTCCAAAGACTCCCAACGGAGGAGCTGCACCGTGACTGCGACGACGGCCGCCACCACTCCCACCGCTGTCTCCACTGCTGCCAACACCCCCACTGCTGCCTCCACCGCCGCCACCACTCCCACCGCCGGTACCGCAAAGAGAAGTCATAGCAGGTACTAGGGTAGGCAGGGGCGGCGCGCGGGCAGGAAAAGGCGACGGTCCGCCAGAGGAAGGCGGCATCCTGCAGGAGGTAGGGCGCGCGGGTAGGGTAGGTCGCGCGCAGGTAGGGTAGGGTGCACGGTGGCGTGCAGGCCGGGCGACGCAGCAGCGAGCCGCGCGCAGGCAGGGCAGGGCACATGCGCAGGGCAGCCGCGAGGCGCGCGCAGGCTGCAGTAGCGGCGCGCGGGCGGCTGAGGCTGCGCGCGTGGCAGCGCCGAGCCGCGCGAAGGCGGCGGACGCGGCGCGCGGGGCCGCTGCAGGCCGCGCGGGCGGCGGACGCGGCGTGCGGGGCAGCCGCGGGCTGCGTGGGCGGCGGACGCGGCGCGCAAGGCAGCCGCGGGCTGTGCGAGGGCGGCAGCCGCGGCGCGCGGGGCTGCTGTGGGCTGCGCGAACTGCTGACGCGGCGCGCGGGGCAGCAGCGGGCTGCGCGGGCGGCGGACGCAGCGCGCAAGGCAGCCGCGGGCTGCGTGAGGGTGGCAGCCGCGGCGCGCGGGGCTGCTGCGGGCTGCGCGAGCTGCTGACGTGGCGCGTGGGGTTGCAGCGAGCTGCGCACAGAATTAGGGTTTGCGCGCGCGTGCAGCGCAGCGCAGGCAAGGCAAGGCACGCGCGGGCAGCGCAGCACAGGCAAGGTAAGGCGCGCACGGGCGGCGCAGCGCAGGCAAGGCAAGGCAAGGCGCAGGCAAGGCAAGGCAAGGCGCAGGCAAGGCAAGGCGCGCGCGCGGGCAGCGCAGCGCAAGCTACACAAGGCAAGGCGCGCGCGGGCAGCGCAGCGCAGGCTACACGTGGGGCAGCTCAATAACCACAACGGTAGGTGGGCCCGAAAAAAAACGGTCCTACGGACCTACTGCTCTGATACCATGTCAGAATCTACAGGCAGGAATGAATGCACTATGAAAGAGTTGGGTACAAGTATGTGTTGGAAACAATCGGTCCTAAGCGCCTCTGTCGTGTCGAAACACTAAGACACAAAAGAAACGAAGTATAACGAATCACCGGCGAGTCAACCCTCGGAGGTTGAAAGTAACTGTTGGAGGTTACGCGAAAGTCAAAGGTCAGCGACCTTTGACCTGACAAAGTACAGCGCGACAGCAAGGACAAACAACTGACTCGGTATTGAGCAGTTGCCCGAGTCGTCACTGTATCGAACCGCAACAGCAATAGTAAAACGGTTATTAACTGTATCTCTTTGTATTCCTTGTACTCTTATAAAAGCTTGTATCTCTTTGTTTTAATTAACTTACTTTGCCCTCACATACTAGCGCAAGGTGGTTCACAACTCTTTAATTAACGCTTCCGCTACTACACCAACTCTACCCAGAGTTCACCCCTGCAAAGATCCTAAGGGTTTTTCAGCCCAACATGGTATGAGAGCTATCAGGGGGAATTCAACTTCTATACCGACAACATCAACAAGCATGGCTACACAAAAGGAAAGGAGCAACTCCAACGGCTCCCAGGGCACTACTCCTACTCCACCTCCTGCCTCTGGCCTACAGACAGAGGAGGGCACAGCAACAAGACCCAGAGCAACATCTACCGAGACTCCCGCGAATCAACCTGCTGACTTCGACCAGAGCATGATGGAGAAGTTTTTCTCCTTCATGTCCTTCTACGAGCAACACCAGCAATCGGCACCTGCGCAGTCACACAACAGCAACAACAACGGAGCAACACCCATGAGTCTCGACGGCTCATCATATGCACGAGGAAATCAACAACAGCAGCCTACCTTTGCTCCGTACGAGCGCGGGTCCATCAGCTTTATGCCACACCCACAGCCTTCACCTGGACAAGAAAAATCACTGGACGCATTACAAGTTCAGTCGCAGTTCGCACACGTTCTGAAGATGCAGACGTCAAGACCCTTCGATGGAAAGGACTTCTTCACCTGGTCGTTCGAGTTCGAGCTGATGATTGAAGGCGCGCAGATACTCGGGTTCTTCGACGGGTCTCTGCCATACCCAACAAACGGCACACAGTACGAGAAGCAGCAGTACACCTATCAGTCAATGATGGCGTACACGATCCTACTGAGGAATATCACCCCGACTCAACAGCAGAACATAAGGTCTTACCGAGGTTACGGCAACTCCGCGGAGCTCGCGTACAACCACCTGAAGAGCCTGTATCAAGCAACAGACAGCGTAAGCCAAAGTCGGTTAATGGCGCAACTGACAACGGTTGAAATGAAACCAGGGGAGAAAGGAATGGCGTATATCAGTCGATGTCGCGAGTTGCGCGACAAGCTTCTTCGATGCGGAGGGTCGATCTCTGAAGACGCCTTCGTGACAGTCATCATCGGCGGCCTCGGTCCTCAATGGCGCGCCAGAAAGGCCATTCTCCGAGCTCACGGAAGAATCTCCGAAGCAGCGCTCTGCGCCGAAATCCACGCCGAGCAGCAAGACATGGACCTGCAAGAAGAACGACACAAAAAGAAGACATCAGCACCGGAATTCGCGTTCCACACTCAGCGACGCTACAACAACAACAACAACCGGCAGCAACAACCGAAGCCAGTACCTCCGTTCTGCCACATCTGCAAAACTTTAGGACACCCGCGTACGCACTGCCCGAATCGTCAACAGTCAACAACTCCACAGCGGCAACTTCGACCTTCAAGCAGCAAAATCGCCTCAACGCAAGCAAATCCCACGACCCAGATTCAAGCCTCAACGACTTCAACGGGACAACCTGCACAAGGAGCAAGAAACATCGTCAGCTGCATGGCAAACTGAGTGACTCCTGCATCACCGAGTCACCACCACACTACTCACCGGAAGAACAACTCGACGAAACCACACCCCGCCGCGAGTCACTTCAGCCGAACCCGACATACGCCACCATCGCCCAAAGCGAACCATCCGGAAAGGACACATGGTTCTTGGACAGTTGCTGCGGACAGCACATGTGCTCCTCGGGACGCTTCGTTCAACGAGAACACCGACTTCAACGCGAAGTTGTCATTAGAGTCGCCAACAATCAGAACCTGCGAACACGACAACAAGGCGTAGTTCAACTTCAGTCAAGGGAAACAAACGTTATACTGCAGATGTCAAAAGTACTAATCGCGGAGGGACTCGGCTACAACTTACTGAGCGTCAGTCAGCTAATGGCGAAAGGGATTCACCTCGAAGCAGACAGCACCACCCAAGAATTCAAGCTGTATCACGGGAGAGGAGGACTTTACATCGGCAAGGCGGTCCTCAAGAACAACGTCTTCGTTCTTGATTTCGTTCCTGATCTTGGCACCGCCGACAGCGACGCCATCGTTAACTTCACCAACTGGACACACCCTCCAGACCTTGATCCAGACTTCAGTCCAGAAGGCTTCTGGTATTCACACACCATCACTGAAGCAGAAAGAACAAGGGCGTTAGCAACAATTCAGACAACATCAGCAGCAGCAGAGACAACATCGGCAGCAGCAGAGACAACATCGGCAGCAGCAGAGACAACATCGGCAGTAGCAGAACCATCAACGGCAGCAGCAGGAACGTCAACACCAATTGCTGGTCCTTCAACGACACCGCTCCTCATCGACGACACACCACCGACACCCAGCACCACGAGAAGTTCATCGTAGCGCCAACTTCACCGCCAACTTCTACTCCAACTCCGATATGTACCGACGATCACCCGGACATCGCGCCGACGAAAGCACCTGACACGCAAGGATGGGACACCCAAGCAACACAGTATTAAACAATACGATAAGAGCAGGAGTACTCGACAAGGACTCACTCCTACTGACCGACGGACGAGAACTTCAACGAGTACGCGGAACGTGCTTTACCTGCCCTGAAGGTGACTTACCACATCGACCGTTTGCGTCTCATCACAACCCGAGCGCACCCGCGTACGCACCACTCGAGAAGGTGTATAGAGACATCCTGTACAATCGGGAACCAAGACAAGTAATATACAACTATACAATCACCTTCATCGACGCCGCCACCCGTTACGTCTGGCACCTAAACCTCCCTAGCCACGACATGGCATTCGCAGCCTTCGTTGCCTGGCTACCAGTAGCAGAGAGAGAATCGGGCGTGAAACTGAAAAGCTTCCAGTCAGACGGAGGAGGAGAATACACCTCTCAGCGATTCAAGCAGTACCTGGCGGAAAGGGGAATCAAGCGGCTCATCTCCCTTCCCTATGCCCATCAGCAGCAAGGTGTAGCAGAAAGAATGAACAGGACCTTGCAGAACAGCATGCGCAAACTGTTACGTGGCATGCGGCTACCCAACCACCAGCGGCCTGCGGCAATGGACCACGCCATCATGCTGCACAACTTGCTCTCGTCATCATCGCTTCCAAACAACGCATCACCGCATCTGCTATGGACAGGGAAACAGGGCAGCACAAAAATGTTACGAGTATTCGGATGCATGGTACAGTACCGACCCCCAGCAGCACGAGCGGGCCGATTTTCTCAACGAGCACAGTGGGGACTACACCTGGGAATCGAAAAGAACTACAACGCGTGGAAAATCTTCGACGTCCATTCCAAGGAAACAGTAGCAGCACGTGATGTAATTTTCTACGAACGACTCACGCTCCAGACATACCTTGCCAACCTGCAAGAAGACCAGGATCCCACAGGTGGTTTTCGCGGTGACCGAGCCTTCGCCCCAGCAGCGGACGAAGCTGACTGGGACGAGCAGAATGTGGACAACGCATCAGAAGAAGCCGGACCTCTTCCGTTCTGCTCCGTCAACGTTCCCATGGACGAAGATAACCCTCGCGAAAGTGTCAACGCCGAAACCTTCTACTATTTCGCCGACAACGGTTACGTAACACCTGCGACAGTCAACACCAACGAAGCAGAACGAGAAGGACCCAACTTCATACCTGATCCAGAAGCGGGAGATGAAGCAGCTTATCCCGAGGACGCAAATCTTCCCCGCTACTCACAGAGTGGACTGCAAATTCTCGGACTCGTCACCGCAGTCCACGGCACCGCCATTCCTAAAGAGCCTGCGACGGTTCAACAGGCTCTGGGGGGGGAGCATAAGGAAAAATGGCGCGAAGCCATGGACAAGGAGCTGAAGGCATTGGAGGAACGCAACACGTGGAAAGTGGTTCCTATCGGCGTGGCACGGAACAAGTCAGTGCTCACCGGGAAGTGGGTCTTCCGTGTGAAGACAAAGGCTGACGGCACCATTGACAAATTTAAAGCTCGCTGGGTTGTACGCGGCTTCGACCAAGAACACGGACGCGACTTCACCGAAACTTTCGCTCCGGTTAGCCGCCACACCTCACTACGCATTCTCCTCGCAATCGCCGCCATGAAGAAGAAGAAGCTGCGACAAATTGACGTCGCGAACGCGTTTCTCTACGCACCTGTTGATGCATAAATTTTCGTCGAGCTACCGCACGGCTCCCACAGAGAACCCAACCAAGTCTGCCAGCTACTCAAGTCACTCTACGGCATCAAGCAGGCTCCGCGACTGTGGCAACAGTACCTGCACGCTCGCCTCATCCGCATCGGCTTCAAGCAACTACCGCACGATCAAGGCATGTACCGGCTCACAAAAAACGACGACTACATCCTACTAATCATCTACGTGGACGATCTCCTTTACATCGGCTCAAATGACGGCATCACTACCTGGTTCGAAGGGGAGCTGCAGCGAGATCTCACGCTCACAGTTTCATCTACCGTCACTCAGTACCTCGGCCTCAACATCCGGGAAGAGGAGGACGCGATCTACCTCAGCGCCGAGAAATATGCCGACACCATCGCCAAACGCTTTACGCTCACACCGACAGCCATCTCCACGCCATACCGCTACACGGCAGGGAACGACAAAGGAAGCTCCGCTCTACTCAAGCCCGCCGGCATACGAGACTACCAGAAGAAGCTGGGATGTCTTCTCTTCGCAGCCGTCACCTGTCGCCCCGACCTCTCATACTCCGCAAGCCAGCTCGCCACCTACCTCAAGAAGCCTGAAGCAGAACATCTGGCGGAGCTCGACCGCGCTCTTCACTACTTCGTCAGCACCCCAACGATCGGCCTAACTTACTACAAGAACGCAACCACACCGACTAAGTTAATCGGCTACGTCGACGCTGATCACGCTGGCGACTCCGACAATAGGCGCTCCCGCACCGGCTACATCTACCGCCTCGAACCTATCGGACCTATCTCTTGGCAGTCGAGCAAGCAGGAATTAATTGCTCTCTCGTCAGCTGAAGCATAATATATTGCACTCTGCTCAGCCACCAAGGAAGGACTCTATCTTCGCGAGCTGCTGGAAGAAGCGAAGTTAGCCGAGTTACCCAACTTTACCCTGTTCTGCGACAACCAGTCGGCAATTCGCATCGCCAACAAGAACGGCTTCGCGAACAGGACGAAACACATCGCCCTGCGATATTTCTTCGTGAAGGACGAGATCGAGAAGGGAAGGCTCGAGCTGTCATACTGTCCCACGTCCGAGATGGCAGCTGACTACCTGACCAAGCAGCTCGGAAAGCAGAAGTTCGAATACTGCATGCTGCTGACTGGACAGAGCCACGTCAGCGACACTCCAGAAGCGAAGGGGAGTGTTGGAAACAATCGGTCCTAAGCGCCTCTGTCGTGTCGAAACACTAAGACACAAAAGAAACGAAGTATAACGAATCACCGGCGAGTCAACCCTCGGAGGTTGAAAGTAACTGTTGGAGGTTACGCGAAAGTCAAAGGTCAGCGACCTTTGACCTGACAAAGTACAGCGCGACAGCAAGGACAAACAACTGACTCGGTATTGAGCAGTTGCCCGAGTCGTCACTGTATCGAACCGCAACAGCAATAGTAAAACGGTTATTAACTGTATCTCTTCGTATTCCTTGTACTCTTATAAAAGCTTGTATCTCGTTGTTTTAATTAACTTACTTTGCCCTCACATACTAGCGCAAGGTGGTTCACAACTCTTTAATTAACGCTTCCGCTACTACACCAACTCTACCCAGAGTTCACCCCTGCAAAGATCCTAAGGGTTTTTCAGCCCAACAGTATGAAACCCTAAACGGGGCTGTACCTCAAATTGGCTACCCCACTACAGCCTAACCATATATATCATGCATATAATTTGACAGGTCTACCTCCCTTCACCACCTCCCCTGTCCTATACATTGTTCTCTCATCCTAAAGTTCAACTCTCTTTGGCCAACTCTCTCTCATAAGCCCTAGTCTCTACTAGCTACTATTCTAACAACAACGATCCCCATCTCAAATGCAGACCCGACCCAATCTAGCATCACACAACGAAATTACCCAAACGACAGACGATAAACGATGACACATACAAACAATCATAAGGTGTGACAACACGTAGTATGAGTGAATACTAAAATGCATCGGTGCTACAAAAGAGTTGGTTCTGGTATGCTAAGGCAAGCAACGTTGCCCCAACAACGATCCCCATCTCAAATGCAGACCCGACACACTTTAACATCACACTACTTCAACAAGCACATGTGTGTGACTTTGTCCAGCACTGATACGGTACAAACAAACGACTGTACATATCACACACACAGGCACATTAATACACACACTGACACACACGCACACACTGGCACACACACAAACAAGCACAAATACATACAGATAATAAAGGCGCAAACAAAAATTCAGTCACCATCGCTAGCCTATTCCCCTTTACCCTCCCTACACCCCTCCTTCCCTCCATCCCTCATCTCCCTCCCACCCCCTCCCTCATCTCCCTTCTCTGCCAAACAAAATCAAAGAACGCAGCTCACGCGCCCTGCACAGAGCAAAAACAGAGAACGCAAAGCACGCGCCCTGCACAAGAAAAAGGCAAAAACCAAGAATGTTCACACACTGTACAAAAAAATCAATTAAACATATAATGCTTCCCTACGAGGAGGCCAAGCAGGAAACGCAACTCACCCGCATAAAGCAAAAACAAAGAGAATGCAGCTCACACATGCACTTGAAACGAAATAACAAGAGTATAAAATAGTTATTGAAGAACGCACAGATCAATCAAAGACAAGCAATGGGAATTTGACAACTCACAGAGGTAAAATGGTGTGGCACCACAGTACTACGCCAACATGAGGCAATACCTTACAGCCACCCTCACGTTCAGCTTCACACTCACGCTCGCACTCACTCTTATACTCAATCTTGCACCCACTCACACACAGACACACAAATACTCTCAACTTTCTTAAACACTCAAAAACAAACACACAAACCTACACGCTCTCTCACGCGCTCTCTCACGCGCACTCTCTCGCACACTCTCACGCGCACTCTCATGCGCACTCTCACGCGCGCTCACGCGCGCTCTCACGCGCAATCTCATGCGCACTCTCGCAATCACTCTTACGCGCACTCTCACGCGCTCTCTCACACGCTCCCCACGCGTCTCTCACGAGCTCTCTCACACGCTGTCTCACGCGCTCTCACGCGCACTCTAACGCGCTCTCTCACGCGCACTCTAACGCGCTCTCTCACGCGCGCTTTCATAAGCTCTCTCACACCCACTCACGCACTCTCTCACGCGCACTCTAACGCGCTCTCTCATGCGCTCTCTCACGCGCTCCCTCATGCGCTCTCTCACGCGCTCTCTTACACACTCTCTCACGTGCGCACTCTTACACGCTCTCTCACACGCACTCTCACGCGCACACTCACGCGCACTATCACACGCTCTCTCACGCGCTCACTCACGCGCGCTCTCACGCGCACACTCACGCGCTCTCTCACGCGCACTCTACGCGTGCACTCTCACATGCGCACTCTCACACGCACTCTCACGCGCACTCTCACGCGCTCCCTCACCTGCCCTCTCACGCGGCCTCTCACATGCTCTCTCACGCGCACACGCACTCTCACGCGCACACTCACGCGCACTATCACACGCTCTCTCACACGCTCACTCACGCGCGCTCTCACGCGCACTCTCATGCGCACTCTCACGCGCGCTCACGCGCGCTCTCACGCGCAATCTCACGCGCACTCTCGCAATCACTCTTACGCGCACTCTCACGCGCTCTCTCACACGCTCCCCACGCGTCTCTCACGAGCTCTCTCACACGCTGTCTCACGCGCTCTCACGCGCACTCTAACGCGCTCTCTCACGCGCACTCTAACGCGCTCTCTCACGCGCGCTTTCATAAGCTCTCTCACACCCACTCACGCACTCTCTCACGCGCACTCTAACGCGCTCTCTCATGCGCTCTCTCACGCGCTCCCTCATGCGCTCTCTCACGCGCTCTCTTACACACTCTCTCACGTGCGCACTCTTACACGCTCTCTCACACGCACTCTCACGCGCACACTCACGCGCACTATCACACGCTCTCTCACGCGCTCACTCACGCGCGCTCTCACGCGCACACTCACGCGCCCTCTCACGCGCACTCTACGCGTGCACTCTCACATGCGCACTCTCACACGCACTCTCACGCGCACTCTCACGCGCTCCCTCACCTGCCCTCTCACGCGGCCTCTCACACGCTCTCTCACGCGCACACGCACTCTCACGCGCACACTCACGCGCACTATCACACGCTCTCTCACGCGCTCACTCACGCGCGCTCTTACGCGCACACTCACGCGCTCTCTCACGCGCACTCTACGCGTGCACTCTCACATGCGCACTCTCACACGCACTCTCACGCGCACTCTCACGCGCTCCCTCACCTGCCCTCTCACGCGGCCTCTCACACGCTCTCTCACGCGCACACGCACTCTCACGCGCTCTCTCACGCGCACTCACGCGCTCTCTCACACTCTCTACACGTGCGCACTCTTACACGCTCGCTCACACGCACTCTCACGCACACATTCACGCGCACTCTCATGCGCTCTCTCACGCGCTCACTCACGCGCGCTCTCACGTGCACACTCATGCGCTCTCTCACGCGCACTCTACGCGTGCACTCTCACATGCGCACTCTCACGCACACTCTCACGCGCACTCTCACGCGCACTCTCACGCACTCTCTCGTGCACTCTCAAGCGCACTCTCACACGCACTCTCACGCGCACCCTCACGCGCTCTCTCACGTGCGCACTCTCACGCGCACTCTCACGCGCACTTTCATGCGCTCTCTCACATGCCCTCTCACGCGGCCTCTCACACGCACTCTCACACGCACCCTCACACACAATCTCACGCCCTCTCCCACGCGCTCTTTCACGCGCACTCTCACGCGCACTCTCACGCACGCGCTCCCTCACACTCTCCCTCACACGTCTCTCACGCGCTCTCTCATACGCTCTCTCACGTGCTCTCACGTGCTCTCACGTGCTCTCACGTGCTCTCATGAGCACTCTCACGCGCTCTCTCATGCGCTACGCGCTCTCTCACGTGCTCTCTCACCTGCCCTCTCACGTGGCCTCTTACGTGGCCTCTCGCGCACTCTCACGCGCTCTCTCACGCGCTCTCTCACGCGCACACGCACTCTCACGCGCTCTCTCACGCGCTCTCTCACGCGCACACGCACTCTCACGCGCTCTCTCACGCGCTCTCTCACGCACACTCTCACGCGCTCTCTCACGCGCTCTCTCACGCGCACTCTCACGCGCACTCTCACGCGCTCTCTCACGTGCACACGCACTCTCACGCGCACTCTCACGCGCTCTCTCACGTGCTCTATCACGCGCTCTCTCACGCGCTCTCTCACGCGCACTCTCACGCGCACTCTCACGCGCTCTCTCACGTGCACACGCACTCTCACGCGCACTCTCACGCGCTCTCTCACGCGCTCTCTCACGCGCTCTCTCACGCGCACTCTCACGCGCACTCTCACAAGCTCCGTCACGCGCTCTCTCACGCGCGCTCTCGCGCGCACTCTTACGCGCACTCTCACGCGCTCTCTCGCGCGCACTCTCACACGCTCTCACGTGCGCTCTCTCATGCGCACTCTCACGCCCTCCCTCACGCGCTCCCTCACGCGCTCTCTCACGCGCTCCCTCACGTGCGCACTTTCACGCGCACTCTCACGCTCTCTCTCACGCGCACTCTCACGCGCGCACTCTCACGCGCACTCTCACGCTCTCTCTCACGCGCACTCTCACGCGCGCACTCTCACGCGCACTCTCACGCGCTCTATCACGCGCTCTATCACGCGCACTCTCACGCACAATCTCGCGCGCGCACTCTTAGGCGCTCTCTCACGCTCTCTCTCACGCAATCTCTCACGCTCTCCCTCGCGTTCCGTATCTCCCCTTCTTAAAATGAAAGTGCAATGCAAGAGGAGACCAATTGACACAGTAAATTTACGAGGAGAGCAGAAAATTTAGGAAATTTCAGCGGGGGGAGGGAGGATGAAAGGACCGGGACGCACCTGATAACCACGGTGCCTCAGCAAACAATCCGCGCTGGCGCACCAACCCGCGCTCGCGCACCAACCCGCGCTCGCGCACCAACCAGCGCTCGCGCTCCAATTCGCACTTGCGCTCCGGGCACCTGTCGCCGGAGGCGACAGCGGGGAGGAGGGAGAGGCGACGGCGGGGAGGAGGGAGAGGCGACGGAGGGTAGGAGGGAGAGGCGTCGGCGGGGAGGAGGGAGAGGCGACGGCGGGGAGGAGGGAGACGCGGCGGCAGGGAGGAGGGAGAGGCGACGGCGGGGAGGAGGGAGAGGCGACGGCGGGGAGGAGGGAGAGGCGACGGCGGGGAGGAGGGAGAGGCGACAACGGGGAGGAGGGAGAGGCGACGGCGGGGAGGAGGGAGAGGCGACGGCGGGGAGGAGGGAGAGGCGACGGCGGGAAGGAGGGAGATGCGACGGCGGGGAGGAGGGAGAGGGGATGGCGGGGTGGGATGGAGAGTGGATGGCGGGGTGGGAGGGAGCAGCGATGGAAAGGTGGGAGGGAGAGGCGATGACGAGATGGGTGGGAGGGAGAGGCAACAGGTGGTGGGGGAGGAGAAGTGATGACAAGGTGGGAGTGCCAAACAAGTAACTGCAGTAACCGAACTGGGAAAGGTTAAGGTTATATAAGGTCGTAACCGTGTACAACAAAACATAGAGCAGCTAGAAATATGGTCGATACAACCAAACGCCCAGGGGCGTACGTAGGAAAATACGTTATTTCTCTATCCATTGGATAACCACCAGCCCAGCTGGGGAGCATTCTATGCTCAAAAAAAGGAGAAAGGGCTAGGGGGGGCGGAAGGGGCCCCCAAGCAGCCAGGAGGAGCGGAGGTCTGGATGGATAGAAGGGGTTCCGTTGGGGTCGAAGACGAGGAAGCGAAGACGAGTGGCCAGCTTAATGCGAGCGGCTGAGCGTAGTTGTTTTTTCGCTGATTGTTTCTTCCTGCGCCATAAGAAATTTTTGAAAGAAATGAGGAACTTTGCCAGTATGAGCTGGAGGATCTCAAACCGGGAGGAGGGCGAATCTTGGAACTTGTGTTCACAGCGTGCATTCCAAATAGCTTTTGTGGATGCCCCAACCAGGAGGCTCCAGGGGGCCACCTGGCCAGCTCTGGAGGCGAGCGGGAAGAGCAGGAGCTCAGGAGGAGGAGAGCAGTGGAGATGACGACGAGCCACGGAGGAGAGAGCGGAAATCACTGCAGGGGCCACCCCACACTCGTAGAAAATGTGGGAAATAGTCTCTGTGGGTGCGGCAAGGCAGAGCGAACAAATCCCCCGGTCTGCGGCGAAGTTGAAACGCGAGCCCGAAGGAAGAGCACGAGTGTAGAACCGGAACCGGACGTCGCGCTAGAGGCTGGGTTGCTCGCATAAAAAATCGTGGGAGAGGTCCGGGAGAAGGGGAGGAGGAGCGAGGAGGACGTGGATCCAGCGGGCGGCGTGGTCGAGGGGAAGCTGAGTAAAGAGTCGGCGGCGAATGTCAGCTACGCTGGGGCATCCGTCCTGTAGGATGTCGAGCCGCGCGCCGAGCCCTGCACCTGTATGGAAGGGGCCTGCAAGCCAGGACCCAACAACGTGTACCGCAGAGAGGGCACTTATGTGAAAGGTGCCATCTCCGAACGCCGGCCGGGCGATGAAGCGGTTGGGAAGGACACGGTGAAGAGAGACTGAGAGCGACGATGGAGGGGAGAAGGCCGTGACCTGAAAAGCAAGAGTGGGGGAGGTTTCAGAGTCTTCTTTAGGAACGAACCACTCCCCAAGGGCTGCCGTGGGGGGAGGGGGGGAGCGGGAAAGGGGGGAGGAGGCATGAAACACAACACGAAAAAGACGATGGGGCAAAACGAAAACACTTAAAACTCGAGTATCACATGGTATTTTTCAAATTCAAGTTTCTTGAAATTAATTTCGTGAATAACCATGTTACCAGCTGGTTCAGAACAATCCGTCGGTTTCAAGCAGCAGAGGTGATCCGTGATTGGCCAGCGATAAACAAGAACAACCAGCAGGAAAAAGGCCTCAGAGGAAAGCACTGTTCCTTGAGTAAACTTGAAAACCATCGGGAACGCTTGGACACGCATATTATGAGGCACGCTAGTAGTAGTTCTCCCGTCACAAACGGGCAATCTTCAGTCTAGGCGCTCTGTTCAAAGACACGAATGAGGGACCTTTGGCGACTTCAGTTGCAACCGAGCCGCGGCCACTTTGTTTCCTCTACCGCAACCGCCACGTTCTCTCCATGTGTCGTTGCAGCGAGTAGTAGTCTCAGGCGTAGAAAGAAGCACACACTCGCGCGTCGCGAAAGTATCCCCAGCCTTCCGCCTCCGCCGTCAATCTCTCGGCCAATATAGACACCCAGACTTATTTTTCATTTGTAGCTTATCGGTATGACAGCAACGCGACGGTGTATCGCGTTTCCTCACTCGGTCGCCCTGGCATCGCCCTTCCTCAAACATCACATTTGGCCCTATCGCCTTCTGCGTACCCTATGCACACGCCCACGCTTCCCCCCACCATTTCCCTCACCGTCGCTCACGCTTCCCCTTTACCGTCGCTCACGCTTCCCCTTTACCGTCGCTCACGCTTCCCCTTCTGTCGCTCACCCTTCCCCTTTGCACTGCCTCCTGCTCCGTGGGTGCATCCACGCTTCCCCACACCATCGCGCACGCCTTCCCCCACATTCACGCACGCTCATCGCCCACGCTTCTTCCGACCGTCACCCCCGCGTCAGCCCACCGTCACCGACGCTTCCTCTTACCGTCGCCCACGCTTCCTCTTACCGTCGCCCACGCTGTCAAACTATGATAATGCTTGTGCTGTGTAGGCTGTAGTGGGGTAGCCCATAAGGGGTACAACCCAAATTAGGGTTAGCATATGTACCCACATCTCTGTTCAATGCACTCATTCCTGCTGCTAGATTCTAACATGGTTTCAGAGCACTAGGTCCGTAGGACCGTTTTTTTTCGGGCCCACCTACCGTTGCGGTTACCACGCTACCCCACGTGCGCCTGCCTGCCTCGCCTTGTGACGTGCTGCCCTAGGCCAGCGCGCCGTCCCTGCAGGCCCGTACGACCCGCGCGCCGCCCCTGCAGACTCGTCAGGCCCGTGCGCCGCCCCTGCAAGCCCGTCAGGCCCGCTAGCCGTCCCTGCAGGCCCGTCAGGCCCGCGAGCCGCCCTGCAGGCCCGTCAGGCCAGAGCGCCGCCCCTGCAGGCCCGTCAGGCCTGCTAGCCGCCCCTGCAGGCCCGTCAGGCCCGCTAGTCACCCCTGCAGGCCCGTCAGGCCCGCTAGCCGCCCCTGCAGGCCCGTCAGGCCCGCTAGCCGCCCATGCAGGGCCGTCAGGCCCGCTAGACGACCCTGCAGGCCCGTCAGGCCAGCGAGCCGCCCCTGCAGGCCCGTCAGGCCAGCGAGCCGCCCCTGCAGGCCCGTCAGGCCAGGTCGCTGCCCCACGCGACGCGCCCGCTGCCCGCGCGTCGCGCTGCAGCCCCGCGGGTCGCGTCCGCTGCCCGCACGTCGCGCTGCAGCCCTGCGCGTCGCGCCCGCTACCTGCGCGTTGCGCTGCAGCCCCGCGCGCCGCGTTTAGGGTTTAGCGCGTCGCGCTGCAGCCCCGCGCGCCGCGCCCGCAGCTCGCGCAGCGCGCTGCAGCCTCGCGCGCCGCGGCTGCCCCTGTTCCTCGCGGCTGCCCCTGGACGCCGCCCCTGCCTGACTGTCACCGTCGCTCCTGCAGCAGCTGCCACGGAGCGCCCTACTACAGTCGCGGCCCTGCCCTGCAGCAGCTGCCGTGGAGCCTCCTGCCGCCGTCGCGGCCCTGCCCTGCAGCAGCTGTCGCGGAGCCTTCTGCCGCAGTCGCGGCCCCACCCTGCAGCAGCTGCCGCGGAGCCTCCTGCCGCGGTCGCGGCCCCGCCCTGCAGCAGTTGCCGCGGAGCCTTCTGCCGCCGTTGCGGCCCCGCCCTGCAGCTGTCACGGCCCCGCCCTGCAGCAGCTGTCGCGGACCTGCCCTACCGCCGACGCGGCCCTACTCTGCAGCCGCTGTTGCGGCCCCGCCAAGCGTCGGCCCTGCCTGCCACTTGTGAGCACCTACCTTGTTCGTGCGCTGCCGGCTGCCTGCCTGCCTCCTGCCTGCCTGCCTGCCTGCCGGCCTGCCTGCCTGCCGCGCCTGCCCTGCACGCGCTGTTGCTGCTACTACTGCTATTGCTACTGCTACTGCTACTGCTGCTACTGACAATGGCCAGATGCAGCTCTAGCGACGTCCGCGTGAGTCCCTCACGCCCCAGCAGCTTAGTGAGTGGTACGCTAGTTGGGGTTGTAGGGGTGGCCGCGCTGCTACTGCTGCTACTGCTGCTACTGCTGTTACTGCTGCTACTCCTGCTACTACTACTACTGCTGCTACTGGCGGTGGCCAGATGCAGCTCCAGCGACGTCCGCGCGAGTCTCGCACGCCCCAGCAGCTTCGTGAGTGGTACGCTCAGAGTAGAGGGTACCTGAGTACCGTTCGCTGCCCGTACGTCATTCGCACTGGTGCTCGGACTGGTCAGGCTTGCGGGACGCTCAGTCACACACAGTCCCGCTGCTTCGCCCGTCTGAGCGACGCCTGGCGTACCGAGTTTGGCGACGAGGCTGAGCTCCCCGACTGGGTGGAGCTGGTTGGGCAGAGGGTAGATATATTTGCTCTTGACTATGATGCTATTCTCACTGCCATGTATGCATTGCCTACTAGTGCTGACCGTGCCTGTTACCTGTGCGTACCGCCTGACCCAGGTATAGAGCCTGCTGCTCTAGGTGCTGGTGAGGCTGCTGCTCTAGGGTCTAGTGTGTCTCCTGCTCTAGGTACTGGTGAGGCTGCTGCTCCAGGTGCTGGTGAGTCTGCTCTCTCTGGTACTGCGCCTGCTGAGGCCTTGTACACCTTCACACTTGACTCTGGTGCTTCTCGCTCCTTCTTTCGCGACAGCACCACCCTCACGCCGCTCAGTCGGCCGGTTCCAGTCTCCCTGGCAGACCCCTCTGGGGGTCCAGTCCGTGCGACCTCCTCCACTGTCCTCCCTTGTCCTACTGTCCCGTCCGGCACACTGTCGGGTCTTTACCTCCCCTCGTTCTCTACGAACTTGGTGGTGGGTTCTGCGCTCCAGGACGCGGGTGTTCACCAGTTCACCCCTGCCTACGAGCGTGTGACCCACTGCACGTGTGCTCAGACGGGTCGTCACCTGGCTACCTTCACTCAGCAGCCGGGGTCGGGCCTGTACACACTGACCACTGAGTCCCCTCAGGTAGCTGCGTCTGCGTCTGCGTCTGCGTCAGGTCAGTTGTCGGCCCCCTGCTCGTGTCGTGCCTTGTCGCACCAGACCCTCCTTTCGCACCACCGCCTTGGTCACCCCTCGGTGCAGCGCCTTCGCAGCATGCACCGCCGTGTCCTTGTCTCTGGTCTCCCAAGGGCTCTCCCTCCCCTCCCACCCTCGCCTGCTCCTCCCTGTCTTCCCTCTGTCGAGGGGCGGCAGCGCGCCGCTCCTCACTCCTCCTCGTTCCCTCCCACAGAGGCTCCCCTGCAGACTCTCCACCTGGACGTGTGGGGCCCAGCCCGCGTCCGTGGACAGGGCCACGAGCGGTACTTCCTGCTGGTCGTCGACGACTACACGCGTTACACCACGGTTTTCCCCTTGCGCACCAAGGGTGAGGTCCCTGATGTTTTGATCCCTTGGATCCGCGCTACTCGTTTAGCTCCGCGAGCGGTTTGGGACGGAGTTTCCCGTCCTGCGTCACTCTGACAGAGGTGGTGAGTTTTCCTCCGACCTCTTGGCAGCCTTCTGTGAGGAGCACGGCATCACCCACTCGTTCACGCTTCCGGCCTCTCCGCAGCAGAATGGGGTTGCTGAGCGCCGCATTGGCTTAGTCATGGAGGTCGCTCGTACCTCCATGATCCATGCGGCTGCCCCCCATTTTCTGTGGCCGTTTGCGGTCCGGTACGCCGCGCATCAGCTCAACCTCTGGCCCCGTGTCTCCTTGCCGGAGACCTCGCCCACACTGCTGTGGACGGGGAAGGTTGGCAATGCGTCGCGTTTCTGGGTCTGAGGTGCTCGTGCCTCTGTCCGCGATACCACCGCGGACAAGCTCTCCGCCCGAGCTGTTCCCTGTGTCTTCCTTGGCTTTGTCCCTGACGCGCCTGGTTGGCAGTTTTACCACCCCACCTCGCGCCGTGTCTTCCCCTCTCAGGACGTCACGTTCGACGAGTCGGTTCCCTTTTACCGTCTCTTCCCCTACCGCACTGCCCCTCTCCCCCCCCCGCCGCTCTTCCTCGCTCCAGGTGCTCCCCAGGTAGACCCCCTCCCCACTCCCGGTCCTGCTCCTTCAGGTGTGTCTCAGGTAGACCCTCCTCTCTTGCCTTCACCAGTTGAGGTCACTGGTGACTCAGGTCATGCTGAGGGTGGTCCTGCTCGGGGTGCTGCTACTGGGGGTGCTGAGCCTTGGGGTGCGGAGCCTGGGGGTGCTGAGCCTAGGGGTGCTGAGCCTGGGAGTGCAGAGCCTGGAGGTGCGGAGCTTGGGGGTGCGGAGACTTGGGGTGCTGAGTCTGGGCGTGGGGAGTCTGGGGGTGCTGAGCCTGGGGGTACTGAGCCTGGGGGTGCTGCACCTGGGAGCGCTGAGGCGTCTGGTGAGCAGTCTCCCTGGGGCAGCCGTCTCCGTAGTCGCTCCGCTGGTACCTCGCCGCTGCACTCTCGTCGTCGACTCCCTCTCTCCCCACAGCAGCTGCGTGAGTGGTACGTTGGCCGTCAGGGTCGCGCTGCTGGAGCTAGGGGCCCTGCTGCGAGAGGCGCTGGAGCCGGTGACTCTGCTACTGGAGTTGTTTCTGTTGGAGGTTCTGGAGCTGCTGAGGGTGCTGGAGCTGGAGGTTCTAGAGCTGCTACGGGTGCTGGTGCTAGAGGTTCTGGAGCAGGAGGTTCTGGAGCTGCTGAGGGTACTGGCGCTGGAGGTCCTGGAGCTGCTGCGGGTGGTGGCGCTGAGGGTTTTGAGTCTACTGTTGCGCGGTCTCCTTGGAGTATCCGCCTTCGTCCGCGTGTACCTCTCACCTCTCAGCAGCTGCACGACTGGTACGGTCGCCGTCAGGGTCGCGCTTCTGGAGCTCGGCGCTCTGCCGTTGGAGGTACTTCTGCTGCCGTCACTGGAGCTGGGAGTGGTGCTTGTCCCGGAGGTGCTCGTACTGGAGGTACTGGAGCTGCTGGGGCTGGAGGTGCTGAGCCTGACGGTGCTGCTGCTGGAGACCCTGGGTCTGGGGGTGCTGCTGCTGGTGACACTGAGGCTGGGGACCCTGGGACTGGAGGTGCTGGTTCTGAGGGTGCTGCTACTAGTGGAGCTGGTCCTGGAGGAGCTGGCGCTGAGGGGTCTGGTGCTGCTGGAGGTGCTGGAGCTGCTGGGGGTGCTGGAGCTGCTGGTGCTGGTGGCACTGCACAGGCGCGCCTGTTCTTTGCTCCGCCGTCTCCGTCGTCTCAGCCACCGTCTAACTCTGTACTTCGCCAGGTTCTTAGTCTCCCTTCGTCTACTGGTCTTCCGTTACAGCCTGACTCACCGCTGCCTGCTCCTTCTCCTTACACTTAGCAGTCAGGGGGTCTTACTGAGCGTCGTGAGCCTGCGTCGCGTCCTGTCTCACCTGTCTGTTCTGGTCGTTTCGGTCGTCGTGTGCCTCGTTCGCGTCAGCCGGTTGTCCCCGGCACCCACCTCGTAGTTCGTCGTCCTTCCTCTCCTCTGCAGCGTGTTCCCCTGCCGTCCCCTCCTGTGTCTTCTCTGCCTACCGTTCCTGAGCCTGAGTCTGACCGCATTCGTGCTGCTAGCCCTACTGTCACACGTCTGCTAGCCACAGTTGTCACTGACCCGTCGTTTGAGTCTGCTGATGCGTCTGCCTTAGTCGCTGAGCTTGTTGACTTTGCTGCTGCCTGTCGTCTAGACTACGCCGCTAGTCTTGTTGCTGAGTCTGAGTCTGTCTGTCCTCCGTCCGTCGGGGGTGAGCGTGCTCTTGGCACGGACGTCCTTGAGGACAGGCAGGAAGACCTTGAGTGTTTTGCAGCCGCTGCGCCTCATCTCGTGTCCATGCTGCTTGCCCCTGAGGGAGACCCGGATGCTCCAGACATCCCGACCCCGCGCTCTTACGCTGAGGCGATCGCGGGTGAGTACTCCTCTCAGTGGCAGACAGCCATGGACGCAGAGATGGCATCCTGGAAGTCCACAGGCACTTATGTTGACGAGGTTCCCCCTCCTGGGGCGAACATCGTCAGCGGCATGTGGATTTTCAGGGTGAAGCGGCCGCCAGGTTCTCCGCCTGTCTTCAAGGCTCGTTACGTTGCTCGAGGTTTCAGTCAGCGAGAGGGAGTTGACTTCTTCCAGACCTTCTCCCCGACCCCGAAGATGACCACTCTTCGGGTGCTGCTGCACGTTGCTGCTCAGCGTGACTACGAGCTTCACTCTCTTGACTTCAGCACAGCTTTCTTACAGGGCAGCATGCACGAGGAGATCTGGCTGCGCCGCCCTCCTGGCTTCACTGGGTCGTTCCCTCCTGGTACCCAGTGGAGCCTCCGGCGGCCGGTCTACGGTCTCCGCCAGGTGCCACGTGAGTGGCACGACACACTGAGTACGACACTTGCGGCCCTTGGGTTCGCGCCTTCTACTGCTGACCCGTCGCTGTTTCTGCGCACCGACACTTCGCTGCCGCCGTTCTACATCCTCGTATACGTCGACGACTTGGTCTTTGCCAATGCGGACACTGAGGCTCTCGCCCTGGTGAAGTCGGAGCTGCAGAAGAGACACACGTGCACAGACCTGGCTGAGCTGCGCAGCTACCTTGGCTTGCAGATCACCCGGGACAGAGCACGCCGCACCATCACACTGACTCAGTCACACATGGTGCAGCAGGTCCTTCAGCGCTTCGGCTTCACCTGGTCCTCGCCACAGCACACTCCTATGGCTACAGGTCACTCGCTCTCAGCTCCACCTTCGGACGAGTCCGTAGAGCCGAGTGGTCCTTACCCAGAGCTAGTGGGCTGCCTCATGTACCTGATGACCTGCACTCGTCCTGACCTTGCGTACCCTCTTCGCCTTCTGGCTCGCTACGTGGCTCCTGGTAGGCACCGACCGGAGCACATGGCTACTGCTAAGAGGGTACTGCGCTACTTGTGCAGTACATCGGGCATGGGGCTCGTGCTTGGAGGGCGGAGCCCAGTTGTCCTCATTGGGCACTCGGACGCTTCTTGGGTTGACGACCTAGCTACTCAGCGGTCGTCACAAGGTTACACCTTCAGCCTTGGCTCTGGCTCTGTTTCTTGGCGGTCTACACGCTCGTCTTCTGTTCTCGGCTCCAGTTGTGAGGCTGAGATCTACGCCACAGCCATGGCTGCACAGGAGTTACACTGGCTCACCTACCTGCTGACCGACCTGGGAGAGCGGCCTCGTTCTCCTCCAGTGCTGTACGTAGACAACAAGGCCGCCATTGCCTTGTGTCAGGAGCACAGACTGGAGCACAGAACGAAGCACATCGCTCTGAGTTACTTCCTGGCTCGAAAGTTGCAGCAGCGAGGTCAGCTTCGTCTTGCTCACGTGGCCACTCGGGCCAACACTGCTGATATATTCACCAAGGCACTTCCGTCTGGTGATCATCAGCGTTTCTGTACTTTGTTAGGCCTTGTGCCCACGTTTTCTAACACACGCTTCCTCCCACCGTCGCCCACACTTCCTCACCGTCGCCCACGCTTCCCCCCACCGTCGCCAACACTTTTCCCCACCGTCGCCAACGCTTTTCCCCACCGTCGCCAACGCTTCTCCCCACCGTCGCCCACGCTTCTCCCCACCGTCGCCCACGCTTCCCCCCACCATCGCCCACGCTTCCCCCCACCATCGCCCACGCTTCCCCCCACCGTCGCCCACGCTTCCCCCCATCGTCGCCCACGCTTCCCCTGCCATCGCCCTCCCTGTCGCCCTGGAATCCCCCCTCCCGCCGGCCTCCCTCCCCTCCCGCGAAAAATCCCCCCGTCCTCTCATTACCCCGGCCTCTCATCCCCCTGTCCCCTGTCCTCTCGTCCCCCTGTCCTCTCGTCCCCCCGTCCTCTCATCCCCCTATCCTCTCATCCCCCCGTCCTTTCATCCCCTCGTCCTCCCATCCCCTCGTCCTCTCATCCCCCCGTCCTCTCATCCCCCTGTCCTCTCATCCCCCCGTCCTCTCATCCCCCCGTCCTCTCATCCCCCCGTCCTCTCATCCCTCTGTCCACTCATCCCCCTGTCCTCTCATCCCCCTGTCCTCTCATCCCCCTGTCCTCTCATCCCCCCGTCCTCTCATCCCCCCATCCTCTCATCCGCCTGTCCTCTCATCCCGCGATCCTCTCATCCCCCCGTCCTCTCATCCCCCTGTCCCCCGTCCTCTCATCCGCCCGTCCTCTCGTCCCCTTGACCTCTCGTCCCCCTGTCCTCTCATCCCTGTCCTCTCGTCCCCCTGTCCTCTCATCCCCCTGTCCTCTCATCCCCCTGTCCTCTCATCCCCCCGTCCTCTCATCCCCCTATCCCCTGTTCTCTCGTCCCCCTGTCCTCTCGTCCCCCTGTCCTCTCGTCCCCCTGTCCTCTCATCCCCCCGTCCTCTCATCCCTCTGTCCTCTCATCCCCCTGTCCTCTCATCCCCCTGTCCTCTCATCCCCCTGTCCTCTCATCCCCCCGTCCTCTCATCCCCCATCCTCTCATCCGCCTGTCCTCTCATCCCGCTATCCTCTCATCCCCCGTCCTCTCATCCGCCCGTCCTCTCGTCCCCCTGTCCTCTCATCCCCTTGTCCTCTCATCCCCCCGTCCTCTCATCCCCCCGTCCTCTCATCCCCCCGTCCTCTCATCCCCCTGTCCTCTCATCCGCCAGTCCTCTCATCCCCCTGTCCCCTGTCCTCTCATCCCCCCGTCCTCTCATCCCCCTGTCCCCTGTCCTCTCGTCCCCCTATCCTCTCGTCCCCCCGTCCTCTCATCCCCCTGTCCTCTCATCCCCCCGTCCTCTCATCCCCCAGTCCTCTCGTCCCCCCGTCCTCTCATCCCTCTGTCCTCTCGTCCCCCTGTCCTCTCATCCCCCCGTCCTCTCATCCCCCTGTCCTCTCATCCCCCTGTCCTCTCATCCCCTTGTCCTCTCATCCCTCTGTCCTCTGATCCCCCCATCCTTTCATCCCCCCGTCCTCTCATCCCCCTGTCCTCTCATCCCTCCGTCCTCTCATCCCTCTGTCCTCTCGTCCCCCTATCCTCTCATTCCCTCGTCCTCTCGTTCCCCGGTCCTCTCATCCCCCCGTCCTCTCATCCCTCTGTCCTCTCATCCCCCTGTCCTCTCATCCCCCTGTCCTCTCAACCCCCCGTCCTCTCATCCCCCCGTCCTCTCATCCCTCTGTCCTCACATCCCGCTATCCTCTCATCCCCCTGTTCCCTGTCCTCTCGTCCCCCTGTCCTCTCGTCCCCCTGTCCTCTCGTCCTCTTGTCCTCACATGCCCCTGTCCTTTCATCCTCCCGTCCTCTCAGTCCCTATTCTCTCTGTCCCCCTTCTCTCTGTTTCCCTCCTCCTTATCCCCTTTCTCCCTGTCCCTCGTCTTCCTCACCCCCTTCCCCGTTTACCTATCCCCTACTACCACCATTGCCTTCCCTGCCCTTCCTCACCCTCCCTCCTATTTCCCCCCACCCTCTGCCTCCCTTTCCCTCACCCTCTCCCCATGTATGGCAACTGTCAGCAAGCTCATCGCCACCACACCTCCTCCCTCAACAGAGGACAATGCACTGATGTCGATGGAGACCGGGGGTTGTCCACCTCCAACACCACCTGTTGGCTCGTACACCATATAATGGCACTCAATTTATCACCGTTGACTCTCACTGCAGGAGTGCTTATGTTGTGCCATTCTTGAAACCAAGACCATTGAGGCAAACATGCATGGTGGACAAGTGCTCATTCGCATTAGTCCCCTGTTCCAAAATTCTATGTAAAATCCTTTATATATGCATACGCCTGCTGTGACTTGAGCACCTTGAAACACACGCATGCTAATTATGCTTTGCCATGAGCAAAAACATCAAACTACTGTACTTGCTTTAGAAGGTGCAACCTGTTGCTGCCAAAATCATGCAGGTAGGAGTAGTATCTCTAGGCTACATAGGCTCAATCGTGTGGTGGTAATGTCTTGTATGCCGAGAAAATTTCCAACAAACACAAAAATGTTCCGGACACCAAATGGATCTGCAGTACAGTGGAGCAAAACATAGAAAAGTAATGCAAAGAAAGAGACGAATCATAATGAGAGCATCACGTTGGGAGCAATAAGGGTCCACTCCTGACCTTGAAAGCTGTTGAAACAGCGTCCATGCGGCTGGTTGAACGCATGTGTGGGGAGGGGTGTGAGGCATGGGCAACATTAGTGCAATGATAGTGAAACGAGCACATAAAGATAAATCAGTGGTTGTAGTATGCATCAAGGGTTAGAACCAAGAAGGCATGGAACCGGATGGAGTAGTAGCAGCATGTATTTCGTTGCAAAGGGGATAATTGGGTAGTATCACAATGCATGCTAAGTCGACAAAGACGAATGAAGGGTTTACGAAAGATACCTGATGGTAAACGATTAATCACTGGTTTGCACTTGACTTACGCTGTCGCATGTACCGTTGATTCGCATGACTGATGGCACTCGCACCTGTCGGTGGTTGAGGTTGTGCTCGGAGGGGTCCACGACTCGGCTGACATCAAAGGGCGCCAAGGCCTCCTTTGGGGTCAGGCGCGGAGCCGCCACCATGGCCCTCTACTCGTATGGCACCAACTCCACACCAGTGTCCTTCCCCAAAAGCACGTCCAGGAGCTGAGAGAACAAGGTTGAAATGTGAGGGGAAAATAATGCTCTATGACTGACTGAGGTGGAGGGTTTAGAATGACTAGACTGGGGAATTGAAGCATGAGGGCGTGAGATGGGCAAGCAAGGGAGTAGGATGGGAGCATGGGACAAGGCTGGGAGAGGGCACACCGGTTCTGAAAGGGAAGATAGAGGGCAAAGCGAAAGATGCACATGTTATGGGCATGAGCAGCAGTGATATGGACAAGGATGAGCACTATTACCCTTAAGGCGCACACCGGCATCGCTGACATCTAAATTGACGCGGCGTGTTGGACAAAATGGTGATTTAGATCTTTCCACGGATTCGCGCGCGTTTCCAAAACGTTTTCCGAGGATGGTTGGTGGCATCACCTGCAACATGATCGCAAGAGGGAAGCGTCAAAATATATTACATAAGACAAGAGTAAGGGTTGGTAAGAATGTGGTACAGATCTTACATAAAAGACGTCGCCCAACACCGCGCGTCGAAGTAAGGCCGCGGACTATGCCACCTTCTCGCACAGGAGTAACTGGCCCAACAACAGATGGGTGTAGCCCTCCACAAGGTAAGTCGACAAGATGTTGCGCCTGCCTCTTTGGGGCCGTCTCCATAATCTCATCGTCGACTCCAAACCCCAGCGATCGTTGCCAGTCCTCCATAATTCGATCAACCCAAGACCAATACATAGGTCCGAGGGTTCGATCCTTGTTGCCCCGTCGCACCCGAGTTACTTGCCGTACACGAGTGCGATACGATGTGACCAGCCTGTCCATCGAGTTATTCCAATGCAGGACAGCCAGCCCCACTCGTGCCTCAAGACTACCTTTGAACCTGATACGCTTAGCAGCGTATTTGATGATCAGGGAATGGAAAGACTCGTTTATGAAACTGTTGGCTCTGTGAACATAGGGTTTCACCTTGTCTGGCGAACACCGTTTCTTGAACCATGCAAGAACCGCTTTGTGCGTTTCCGATCCAGGCTCATAAAGTGCACATTCCCTGCCCCACTTCTCGGTAACACACCTTGGAGGAATACTCGCGTTCCGTCCACACTCTGAGTGGTCACCTGCCCAGTGGTTAGGTGCCGTCCCAATTTCCTTTGCCACATCTTCGGGAGTCATAGGGGTGCCCGCTTTCAACAGCGCCGCGCAACGCATCATCACATGGAAGAAATGCGAGGCGAAGTGCTGTGCCACCGTACTCTCCTCATCGCCGGCGTTTATCTCATCTCCGCCACGTTTCCGTTTTCGCCGCCCAGTCCAACGGGGCAAATTCCCTCCGACGTCACTTCCGTGATTGTCGGTCTCATTTGCTGCACCATCATTGTTGCAGCCAGTCATCGTCTCTGTCATGCCAAAACGAGCAATATGAACAATTTTAGGAAACAAGCGGCGTACTCCAATCTAAATATGGCATGGAAAGTAAGTTTCACAAAGCGTTCATACCAGTAGCTTCATCAACGTTGGCCCACGGAGTCGTCCCGCCGATGAATCGTAAGTTACTGCATGCACCCGCATGTGCGTGCACGATGAGAGAACTAGCCAATGACGATGGTCTCGCACCACGCACAGGATGGATATCGTGTTGCCATAACTCCTCCACATCCGCCCACTGCACATCAACTTGGGTTGCACCCGCATCCGCCTCGTCGATCGCAGCATCTCGAACGATGGGTTGCATCGCACCTCGCCATATCCCACTGGGACATCTACCGCCGCCCGTTCTCCTCCCAGCCGCCGGAATTTTCGCAACTCAGGAAACTTCCACTTCGCTTCATCAGGGGTCATCTTCACATATGCAATGGTACCCATGGCTTCATATACAGCCTTCACAAGTGATGCTTTGAGTGTCCCCTTCGCCTCTTTCTCCAATCCTTTGGTCCTCAACCACTGC
The DNA here is from genome assembly GCA_947471745.1 of Closterium sp. Naga37s-1. Lineage (NCBI taxonomy): Eukaryota > Viridiplantae > Streptophyta > Zygnematophyceae > Desmidiales > Closteriaceae > Closterium > Closterium sp. Naga37s-1. Next base: position 6,510,719 of record CANJKZ010000051.1, on the reverse strand, counting down.
CTTAAGTCTTCCACCTTAGCCAACCATAGCTCCTCGATACAGCTAGCCTTGTCCACCTCCACTGCCATCCGCACCTGATCCTGAAGCTCTTTGCAGAAAAGATTGTACAGCGTCCGCTTCACGTGCCACCAATCCACCTGATGATCCAGCTTTCGCTCTGTCGCAGCGCCTCTAAACGTGGTCCATTTATCCGAAATGATGCCCTTCACATCGAACCCCAACAGCTTCAACTCATCAACCCCTCTGTCGAAGGCCACCCGCTCCAATCGCACTGACGATTTATCATCCACCCCTTTACGTGTTGTTACACAGTACAAGATCTTCCGCGACGGTATGTCCATGAACGACACTGTGCACCACTCACCCTCTCGGACATGTGACCATCGGCCATCCACCGTCACGTATTCGGCCGGAATGTCACGTTTGCTCATCTCCTCCCGCACCAAAGCCATCGACTTATCCGCCTCCCTAAGTATTGTTTTCCATAACCCATTATCGCCCCCAAGGTATCGATAGAACGTGCTTTTGCTGGGACATGGAATGCCAAAATTGCGGCTAAACTCCCACATCTGTTGATACCCCATCCCAGCGAGCGCGAATGCTCCCACATATTTTGAGTGTAACATGGGCACTCGTGCACCAACCCCAACTCTCCTCTTGTCAAGGGTTCGATTGGTGCACGACCAGAATTCCACACCATGGGAACACTTATCGCATCTCCAAAACATGCCAACTGAAGCCCAAGAAAACTTCCACGACCTGAGAGACATAGCACCTCCGCATGTATCTTGATGCGAGCACACTAAGCGACACCCCTTGAAGAACCCAACAACGGTACGTGGTTCGACTAGACATACCCGTTGCTGAGCAACGTGATGTAGGCCAATGCCTGGGGACTGTCCCGCGCGCGCTCCCGCGCGGATGGCTGCAAACAGGCCTTACGAGGGGTATAGAAAAAGGGCACAAATGATGAGCGTATGGTTGACGTGAAAGTGTAAAGACCCTAAGTGGGACCAGAGGATTTTATAAGGTTGTAACATGATTTCCAAAAATGTAGTATATCAACTGCTCACCTGTCCTCCAGCATGCCATTCATCGTGCTCGATGGTGCTGTAGGCAATGGCATGCTGCCGCTTGCATGATGTCCACCCCCCACAGGCAAAGGAGGCACGGAAGGAGTAGAGGGTATGCCTTCGACATCACCACCACCCCCGACGGGCAAAGTAGGCACGGAAGAAGTAGATGCCTTCGCCATCACCACCACCCCCTGTCAAAAGTATAGGCAGGAATGAATGAACTATGGAAGAGTTGGGTACAAATATCAAACCCTAGAAGGGGTTGTACCCCATATTGGCTACCCCACTACAGCCTAAACCTAAATAGCATACATAATCTGGCACACCCCCATAGGCAAAGTGGGGGAGACCAAGGGGTCACAAGACCAGTCAAGAGAGGCAAAGCAAGCTCAGGGTGGATCACAACGTCACCACACACTCTGAGCACAAGCAAAAGGCCACAAGGCCAGTTCGCATGCAGAGATATATATGCAACAACAGCAGTACAGTGATCTCTACCTAGCAGAGCAAGCAAGCAGGTATATATACATAGATCACAGTACAAGCAGAGTCTACAGCAAGTGAGGAAACATGGGCACAAGGCCCAGCAAGGTACAAAAGCGCTGATGATCACCAGGCGGAAGTGCCTTGGTGAATATATCAGCAGTGTTGGCCCGAGTGGCCACGTAGGCAAGACGAAGCTGACCACGCTGCTGCAACTCTCGAGCCAGGAAGTAACGCAGAGCGATGTGCTTCGTTCTGTGCTCCATTCTGTGCTCCTGACACAAGGCAATGGCAGCCTTGTTGTCGACGTACAGCACTGGAGGAGAACGAGGCCGCTCTCCCAGGTCGGTCAGCAGGTAGGTGAGCCAGCGTAACTCCTGTGCAGCCATGGCTGTGGCGTAGATCTCAGCCTCACAACTGGAGCCGAGAACAGAAGACGAGCGTGTAGAACGCCAAGAAACTGAACAAGAGCCAAGGCTGAAGGTGTAACCCTGTGACGACCGCTGAGTAGCCTGGTCGTCAACCCAAGAAGCGTCCGAGTGACCAGTGAGGACAACCTCACTCCGCCCTCCAAGCACGAGCCCCATGCCCGATGTACTGCACAAGTAACGCAGTACCCTCTTCGCAGCATCCATGTGCACCTTTCGGTGCCAACCAGGAGCCACGTAGCGAGCCAGAAGGCCAAGAGGGTACGCGAGGTCAGGACGAGTGCAGGTCATCAGGTACATGAGGCAGCCAACTAGCTCTGGGTAAGGACCACTCGGCTCTACGGACTCGTCCGAAGGTGGAGCTGAGAGCGAGTGACCTGTAGCCAGAGGAGTGGCCTGTGCCGAGGACCAGGTGAAGCCGAAGCGCTGAAGAACCTGCTGCACCATGCGTGACTGAGTCAGGGTGATGGTGCGGCGTGCTCTGTCCCGGGTGATCTGCAAGCCAAGGTAACTGCGCAGCTCACCCAGGTCTGTGCACGTGTGTCTCTTCTGCAGCTCCGACTTCACCAGGGTGAGAGCCTCAGTGTCAGCAGTGGCAAAGACCAAGTCGTTGACGTACACGAGGATGTAGAACGGCGGCAGCGAAGTGTCGGTGCGAAGAAACAGCGACGGGTCAGCAGTCGACGGAGCAAACCCAAGAGCCGCAAGTGTCGTCCTCAGTGTGTCGTGCCACTCACGCGGCGCCTGGCGGAGACCGTAGACCGGCCGCCGGAGACTCCACTGGGTACCAGGAGGGAACGACCCAGTGAAGCCAGGCGGGCGGCGCAACCAGATCTCCTCGTGCAGGCTGCCCTGCAAGAAAGGTGTGCTAAAGTCAAGAGAGTGAAGCTCGTAGTCACGCTGAGCAGCAACGTGGAGCAGCACCCGAAGAGTGGTCATCTTCGGGGTGGGGGAGAAGGTCTGGAAGAAGTCAACCCCCTCTCGCTGACTGAAGCCTCGAGCAACGTAACGAGCCTTGAAGACAGGCGGGGAACCTGGCGGCCGCTTCACCCTGAAAATCCACATGCCACTAACGATGTTCGCCCTAGGAGGGGGAACCTCGTCGACGTAGGTGCCTGTGGACTTCCAGGATGCCATCTCTGTGTCCATGGCTGTTTGCCACTGAGAGGAATACTCACCCGCGATCGCCTCAGCGTAAGAGCGCGGGGTCGGGATGTCTGGAGCATCCGGGTCTCCCTCAGGGGCAAGCAGCATGGACACGAGATGAGGCGCAGCGGCTGCAAGACACTCAAGGTCCTCCTGCCTGTCCTCAAGGACGTCCGTGCCAAGAGCACACTCACCCCCGACGGACGGAGGACAGACAGACTCAGAATCAGCAACAAGACTAGCGGCGTAGTCTAGACGACAGGCAGCAGCAAAGTCAACCAGCTCAGCGACCAAGGCAGACGCAGCAGCAGACTCAAACGACGGGTCAGTGACAACAGTGACTAGCAGACGCGTGACAGTAGAGTAAGCACCACCGGTGCGGTCAGACTCAGGCTCAGGGACGGTAGGCAGAGAAGACGCAGGAGGGGAAGGTAGGGGAACACGCTGCGGAGGAGAGGAAGGATGACGGACGACAAGGCGAGTGCCGGTGACAGCCGGCTGACGCGAACGAAGGACACTACGACCGGAACGACCAGACCGGACAGGCGAAACAGGACGCGACGCAGGCTCACGACGCTCAGTAAGATCCCCTGACTGCTCAGTGTAAGGAGAAGGAGTAGGCAGCGGTGAGCCAGGCTGTAACGGAAGACCAGTAGACGAAGGGAGACTAAGAACCTGGCGAAGCACAGAGTCAGGCGGTGGCTGAGATGACGGAGCAAAGAGCTGGCGCGGCTAGGCAGTGTCACCAGCACCAGCAGCTCCAGTACCTCCAGCAGCTCCAGAACCCTCAGCTCCATCTCCTCCAGGACCAGCTCCACCAGCAGCAGCACCCCCAGAACCGGCACCTCTAGTCCCAGGGTCTCCAGCCTCAGTGTCTCCAGCAGCAGCACCCCCAGCTCCAGGGTCGCCAGCAATAGTAGCCTCCGGCTCAGCAGCACCTCTAGCCCCAGCAGCTCCAGTACCTCCAGTACGAGCACCTCTGGGACCAGCACCACTCCCAGCTCCAGTGACAGCAGCAGAAGTACCTCCAGCGGCAGAGCCCCGAGCTCCAGAAGCACGACCCTGACGGCGACCGTACCAGTCGTGCAGCTGCTGTGAGGTGAGAGGCACACGCGGACGAAGGTGGCTACTCCAAGGAGACCGCACAACAGCAGACTCAGAACCCTCAGCGCCAGCACCCGCAGCAGCTCAAGAACCTCCAGCAGCAGCACCCTCAGCAGCTCCAGAACCTCCAGCGCCAGCACCTCCTGCAGTAGGGCCCCTAGCTCCAGCAGCGCGACCCTGACGGCCAGCGTACCACTCACGCAGCTGCTGTGGGGAGAGAGGGGGTCAACGACTAGAGTGCAGCGGCGAGGCACCAGCGGAGCGACTGCGGAGACGGCCGCTCCAGGGAGACTCCTCAGTGCCCCCAGGCGCAGCACCTCCAGACCCAGTACCCCCATGCTCAGCACCCCCAGACTCCGCACACTCAGGCTCAGCACCTCCAGGCTCCGCACCCCCAGGCTCCGCACCCCCAAGCTCCGCACCCCCAGGCTCAGCACCCCCAGGCTCCGCACCCCCAGGCTCCGCAACCCCAGGCTCAACACCCCCAGGCTCAGCACCCCCAGGCTCCGCACCCCCAGGCTCAGCACCCCCAGGCTCCGCACCCCCAGGCTCCGCACCCCCAGGCTCAGCACCCCCAGGCTCCACACCCCAAGGCTCAGCACCCCCAGGCTCAGCACCCCAAGCAGGACCTGAGTCACCAGTGACCTCAACCGGCGTAGGCAAGGGAGGAGGGTCTACCTGAGAAACACCTGAAGGAGCAGGACCGGGAGCGGGGATGGGGTCTACCTGGGTAGCACCTGGAGCGAGGAAGAGCGGCGGGGGGGGGAGAGGGGCAGTGCGGTAGGGGAAGAGACGGTAAAAGGGAACCGACTCGTCAAACGTGACGTCCTGAGAGGGGAAGACACGGCGCGAGGTGGGGTGGTAAAACTGCCAACCAGGCGCGTCAGGGACAAAGCCAAGGAAGACACAGGGAACAGCGCGGGCGGAGAGCTTGTCCGCGGTGGTATCGCGGACAAAGGCACGAGAACCCCAGACCCGGAAACGCGACGCATCGCCAACCTTCCCCGTCCACAGCAGTGTGGGCGAGGTCTCCGGCAAGGAGACACGGGGCCAGAGGTTGAGCTGATGCGCGGCGTACCGGACCGCAAACGGCCACAGAAAATGGGGGGCAGCCGCATGGATCATGGAGGTACGAGCGACCTCCATGACTAAGCCAATGCGGCGCTCAGCAACCCCATTCTGCTGCGGAGAGGCCGGAAGCGTGAACGAGTGGGTGATGCCGTGCTCCTCACAGAAGGCTGCCAAGAGGTCGGAGGAAAACTCACCACCTCTGTCAGAGTGCAGACGAAGAACGGGAAACTCCGTCCCGAACCGCTCGCGGAGCTGGAGACGAGCAGCGCGGATCCAAGGGATCAAAACATCAGGAAGCTCACCCTTGGTGCGCAAGGGGAAGACCGTGGTGTAACGCGTGTAGTCGTCGACGACCAGCAGGAAGTACCGCTCGTGGCCCTGTCCACGGACGCGGGCTGGGCCCCACACGTCCATGTGGAGAGTCTGCAGGGGAGCCTCTGTGGGAGGGAACGAGGAGGAGTGAGGAGCGGCGCGCTGCCGCCCCTCGACACAGGGAAGACAGGGAGGAGCAGGCGAGGGTGGCAGGGGAGGGAGAACCCTGGGAAGACCAGAGACAAGGACACGGCGGTGCATGCTGCGAAGGCGCTGCACCGAGGGGTGACCAAGGCGGTGGTGCCAAAGGAGGGTCTGGTGCGACAAGGCGCGACACGAGCAGGGGGCCGACAACTGACCTGACGCAGACGCAGACGCAGCTACCTGAGGGGACTCAGTGGTCAGTGTGTACAGGCCCGACCTCGGCTGCCGAGTGAAGGTAGCTAGGTGACGACCCGTCTGAGCACACGTGCAGTGGGTCACACGCTCGTAGGCAGGGGTGAACTGGTGAACACCCGCGTCCTGGAGCGCAGAACCCGCCACCAAGTTCGTAGAGAACGAGGGGAGGTAAAGACCCGACAGTGTGCCGGACGGGACAGCAGGACAAGGGAGGACAGTGGAGGAGGTCGCACGGACTAGACCCCCAGAGGGGTCTGCCAGGGAGACTGGAACCGGCCGACTAAGCGGCGTGAGGGTGGTGCTATCGTGAAAGAAGGAGCGAGAAGCACCAGAGTCAAGTGTGAAGGTGTACAAGGCCTCAGCAGGCGCAGTACCAGAGAGAGCAGACTCACCAGCACCTGGAGCAGCAGCCTCACCAGCACCTAGAGCAGGAGACGCGCTAGCACCTAGAGCAGTAGCCTCACCAGCACCTAGAGCAGCAGGCTCTATACTTGGGTCAGGCGGTACGCACAGGTAACAGGCACGGTCAGCACTAGTAGGCAATGCATACATGGCAGTGAGAATAGCATCATAGTCAAGAGCAGATATATCTACCCTCTGCCCAAGCAGCTCCACCCAGTCGGGGAGCTCAGCCTCGTCGCAAAACTCGGTACGCCAGGCGTCGCTCAGACGGGTGAAGCAGCGGGACTGTGTGTGACTAAGCGTCCCGTAAGCCTGACCAGTCCGAGCACCAGTGCGAATGACGTAAGGGCAGCGAACGGTACTGAGAGACCCTCTACTCTGAGCGTACCACTCACGAAGCTGCTAGGGCGTGCGAGACTCGCGCGGACGTCGCTGGAGCTGCATCTGGCCACCGCCAGTAGCAGGAGTAGGAGTAGTAGCAGCAGTAGCAGCAGTAACAGCCGTAGCAGCAGTAGCAGCAGTAGCAGCGCGGCCACCCCTACAACCCCAACTAGCGTACCACTCACTAAGCTGCTGGGGCGTGAGGGACTCACGCGGACGTCGCTAGAGCTGCATCTGGCCACCGCCAGTAGCAGCAGTAGGAGTAGTAACAGCAGTAGCAGCAGTAGCAGCAGTAGCAGCGCTGCCACCCCTACAACCCCAACTAGCGTACCACTCACTAAGCTGCTGGGGCGTGAGGGACTCACGCGGACGTCGCTGGAGCTGCATCTGGCCACCGTCAGTAGCAGCAGCAGTAGCAGTAGTAGCAGCAGCAGCGCGTGCAGGGCAGGCGCGACAGGCAGGCAGGCAGGCAGGCCGGCAGGCAGGCCGGCAGGCAGGCAGGCAGGCCGGCAGGCAGGCAGGCAGGCGGCGTGGCGGCGCGCTAACAAGGCAGGTGCTCACCATTGGCGGGCAGGGCCGGTGCTCGGCGGACGGCGGCAGGGTCGGCGCACGACGGCGGCGACGGCGGGGCCGCAACAGCGGCTACAGTGAAGGGCCGCGTGAGCTGCAGGGCTGGGGCCACGACAGCGGTAGGTCAGGGCCGCGGCAGTTGCTGTAGGGCCGGGTCGAGTCAGCGGCAGGGCGGGGCCGTGTCGGCGGCAGGGTGGGGCCGGGTCGTGTCAGCGGCAGGGCGGGGCCGTGTCGGCGGCAGGGCGAGGCCGTGGCGGCGGTAGGGTGGCGCGCGCCGCTGCCTAGGGCCGCGCACTGGCGGGCAGAGCGCGGCGCGGCCCTAGGCGGTAGGATGGCGCGCAGTGCGCTGCGGGCCGCGGACGTGCCGCGCGGGCTCTGGGCGGGCTGCGCGGGGCAGCGGCGGGGCGCGCGCGCGCGCTGCGCGGGCTCGGTGCGGGCCGCGCGGGGCAGGTGACGCGCGCGGGCTCGGGGTGGGCTGCGCGGGGCAGCTGCGGGCCGCGCGCGCGCTGCGCGGGCTCGACGCGGGCTGCGCGGGCCGTGCGCGGGACGCGACGCGGCTGCCGAGGCGCGATTCGGGCAGGAGAGGGCGACCCGCGGGGGTAAAGACGAGGCAGCGCGTTAGAATTGGGTCTGCGCGTGAAGCAGCAGCAGACAGCTCAGACAGTAGACAGCAGGCAGCAGGCAGACAGTGCGCGCAGCGCAGCACGTCCTAGGTACAATGACAGGCACATTCGTGGGGTAGTGGTAGGTGGGCCCGAAAAAAAAGACGGTCCTACGGACCTACCGCTCTGAAACCATGTCAGAAGTATAGGCAGGAATGAATGAACTATGGAAGAGTTGGGTACAAATATCAAACCCTAGAAGGGGTTGTACCCCATATTGGCTACCCCACTACAGCCTAAACCTATATAGCATACATAATCTGACACCCCCACCCCCTCTAAAGGAGGCACGGAAGGATTAGATGAAGCCGTAGCATTCTCCACCCCACCATCGTCCGTAGTGCCGCTATGAGCAGCGCGCTGTGCATTACCTGCACTTCAGCAATAGTGGTATGATAAGTGGATGTGGGCGACTCGACACGTCATCGTGAGATAGCATCACCCGTGTTCGGCTATGTAGCATGTTTGAAATGCATTACCTCCTTGGCGTTGTAGAGCAAATGCCTTCCCGCGTCTTGCTCCTCCCCAAGACAAGCCCTCCACACGCCTTGGTTTCCCGCGATCATCTAACCGCATAAGCGGAAAGGCATATGTCACTCCAAACAGCTCCCAATCCGGCCGTTGTAATAAATCAGTGACCTTCTCGAAGGGCACTTGAGCGTGGGCCTTGAAAATGCGATGGTACTCTTGGCGGTGCAACTCGACCATGACGCCCGTCTGTGAGCGTCCAGACCCAGCATCTGTGAGGGATGGGAGATGGGGGTGAAGGTAGAGTAAGGCAGAATTTGAAATAAACGTCATAAAATTTGGGTGCGAGGAGACGGCTGATGAGGCCCTTGGGCCCCATGACCAGCGCTATGGTGGGGCGCTGGGGTGAATGGGGGGGGCAGGGATGAGGGATGGGGGGTGTGGCAGGGTGGGAATAAGACTAACAACGCAGGACAGATGTCATTGAATTTGGGTGCGAGGAGGCGGCTGATGAGACCCTTGAGACCCATGACCAACGCTATGGTGGGGCGCTGGGGTGAATGGGGGGGGCAGGGATGAGAAATGGGGAGTGTGGTGGGGTGGGAATAAGACAAACAATGCAGGACAGACGTCATTGAATTTGGGTGCGAGGAGGCGGCTGATGAGACCCTTGAGACCCATGACCAACGCTATGGTGGGGCGCTGGGGTGAATGGGGGGGGCAGGGATGAGGGATGGGGAGTGTGGCGGGGTGGGAATAAGACAAAAAATGCAGGACAGACGTCATTGAATTTGGGTGCGAGGAGGCAGCTGATGAGACCCTTGAGACCCATGACCAACGCTATGGTGGGGTGCTGGGGTGAATGGGGGGGGCAGGGATGAGGGATGGGGAGTGTGGCGGGGTAGGAATAAGACTAACAACGCAGGACAGACGTCATTGAATTTGGGTGCGCCTTCTGCGGCTGATGAGACCCTTGAGACCCATGACCAACGCTATGATGGGGCGCTGGGGTGAATGGGGGGGGCAGGGATGAGGTGAGGAATGGGGTCTGGCGGAGAGGGTTAGGTAAGGCTGAGCCGACAATCCAGAACCGGAGTCATCACATTTGGGTGCGAGGAGGCGACTGGTGTGATGAGGCCCTCGGGTCCCATGACCAGCGCTATCGTGGGGCGTTGGGGGGAAGGGGGGAAAGGGGGAGGGTAGAGTAAGGCAGATTTCAGAATACAGGTCATTGAATCTGGGTGCGAGGAGACGGCTGACGAGGCCCTTGGGTCCTATTACCAGCGCTATGGTGGGGTGCGGAGGGGAGGGAAAGTGTGAGGGGCACGGGAGTGGGGGTTGGGGAGGGGAAGGAGGGAGTACGAGAGGAATTGCAGGGCAGGAGTTGTTAAGATTAAGCGCGAGGAGACGGCTGATGAGACCCTTGGGACCCATCATCGCGCTATCGTGGAGCACTGAGGGGAGGAGAGTGGGAAGAGAGGAGGGAGAGTGGGGCAGGCAATGCAGGTCTGGAGTCGAGCAGGCGGCTGATGAGGCCCTTGGGTCCCATCACCAGAGCTATGGTGGGTCGCTGGAGGGGGGAGGGGAGGTTAGGAGAAAGTGGGGGGTGGGGATTGGGAGTGGGCGGTAAGGCAGAGAATGCAGGGCAGGCGTCAACACAGGGGCGTGCGCGCGCACCAGGCCGCGCGGACCAAGGCGCGCGCGTGGACCAAGGCGCCGTGAGTAGCAAACAAGGTGGACAACCCCACGTGTAACACGCACAGTAACGGTCGCATGTGCCGCGATATGTTCACGCTTCCCGTCGTTGCATCTTTGCATGCTTGCGTTGCCGCATGTAACCCTGCACTTGTCGCTTGAGCCATGAGTAGCAAACTGCACCACCATGATGGGAGGCAATGTCGTTATGGGCAACAGAGGGATATAGAGCAGAAGTGAGCACATGCTGTGATATGCGGAGCAGTGGCCACACACTTTGAAACGAGCATCAGAATGCTATTGCTGAGACATCAATGGCAGAGGCCACGAGCTGTGACAAAAGCAGCAATGAGCACATGGTGACGACATGAGCAGCAGTGAGCACATAATGTGACAAGAGCAGCAGTGGTATGATGCTGTGACATGAGCAGGAGAGAGCCCATGCTGTGACTTATAGAGTAGTAATCCGATTTTGTGGCATAAGCAGAAGAGACCTATGTTGTGACTTGGCAACAGTGTAGCCTCATCCTATGACCCCACCAAAAGAACCTACATCATGTGTCACCAGCAGCAGTCTCAAGCTGTGACATGAGCAGCAGCTATATGAAGCTGTGACATGACCAGCAGCTATATGAAGCCGTGACATGAGCAGCAGCTATGCGAAGCTGTGACAGGAAGGATTAGAAAGCATTGTTGAAATACTTTGACAGGAAACAACAGTGACCTTATGCTTTGACATGGCAGCAGTGTCGGCTCATGTTGTGACGCCGCCAATAGACCTTGCATGCTTTGACATGAGCAGCAGTTATTTGATGTCGTGACACGAGCAGGAGTGCGCACATGCTCAAACAAAAAAAGCAGCTAAACAGCATAGACCTCATGCGTCACATTGCGACGCCAGCAGTAGACACTACATGCCTTGACACGCGCCAACGTGATATGATGCTGTGACACGAGGAGGAGTGAGCACTTGTGGTGACAAGAGTAAACAGTGATATGATGCTAGGGCCGGCACCAATTGATCTTATGTTGTGAGATAGCAGCTTTGTTGCCTAATTTCATTGACGCCAGCAGCAGACACTACATACTGTGACATGAGTAGAGTGATGTGAAGCTGTGACATGAGAAAGAGTGAGCACATGCTGTGACATAACAAAGCAATGGTATGGTGCTATGAACTGCAGAGCTGTGATCCTATGCTCTGACATGGCAGCAATGTCGGTTCATGTTGTAACACCCCTCGCAGACACTACATGCTTAGACATGAGCAGCAGCAACCCTGCCATGCTGTGACATTTGCAGAAGTGACACTGCACGCTATGATGCATGTAGTTGGCGGACATATGCTGTGAGTTGAGCATCAAGAGCTGAGACATTATGCTGTGACATGGTAGAAGTGTTGCCCCATGCTATGACGCCAGCAGCAGACCCTACATCATGTGACACCAGCAGCAGTTATATGAAGCTGTGACATGAGCAGCAGTTAATTGAAGCGGTGACAGGAGCAGGAGTGAGCACATGCTCAAGGATTAGAAAGCATTGATGAGATATCGTGACAGGAAACAACTGTGACCTTATGCTTTGACATGGCAGCAGTGTCGGCTCATGTTGTGACGCTAGCAGTAGACATTGCATGCTTTGACATGAGAAGCAGATATATGATGCCGTGACATGAGAAGGAGTGGCAAAAAAAACAGTGATGAGATGTTGTGACATAAACAGCAGTGACCTTGTGCGTCACGTTGCGACCCCAGCAGTAGACACTACATGCCTTGACATGAGCCGCAGGGGTATGATGTTGTGACATGTGCACGAGTGAGCACATGCTCAGGCATAAAGAGCAATGTTGATGATTTGAACGTGACATAAACTGGTCCTGGACCTTATGCTTTGACATGGCAGCAGTGTCAACTCATGTTGTGACGCCAGTAGTAAACACTACATGCGCTGACATGAGCAGCAGGGACATGATGCTGTGACATGGGCAGGAGTGAGCATATGCGCAGGCATAGAAAGCAGTGATGAGATGCGGTGACAGAAAGTGGAAATAGACATTATATTGTGAATTGTTAGTAGTAGCGCCTCTTGATGTGAGCCGCAGGATATGATGTTGTATGATGGGTAGGAGCGAGCACATGCGCTGGCATAAATATTAGTGATGGGATACTATGACATCAATATTAGTGCCATTATGCTTTGGCTTGGCAGCAGTAGCGCCTCATGTGGTGACTCCAACCCTAGACACATCATCACATTTGACATGAGCAGTAGTGATATGATGCTGTGACATACCCAGGAGTGAGCACATGGACAGGCATAAAAAGCATTGATGAGATGCTGTGACATAAACATGAAATAGACCTTTTGCCTAGACTTGGCAGCAGTAGTGCGTCATGTTGTGACGCCAACAGTAGACACCACATGCTTTGACATGAGCAACAAGGATAGGATGTTGTGACATGAGGAGGAGTGAGCACCCCCGCTGTCATAAGAATCAGTGACCAGAGGATGTGACATAAAACATCAAATTAACATAATGCTGTGACTTGGCAGCAGTGTCGGCTCATGTTGGGATGCCAGCAGTAGAGGCAACATGCTTTGAGATGAGCCGCAGTGCGCAGTTGCCGTGACGTAATCACCAGTGACACCGCACGCTATGACGTGAGCAGCAGTAACCATATGATGTGCCATGAGCAGCAGTGACACCGCACGCTATGACGTGGGCAGCAGTGACCATGTGATGTGAGCACATGCAGCAGTGACACCGCACGTTATTACGTGAGGAGCAGTGACCATATGATGTGACATAAGCAGAAGTGACACCGCACGCTATGACGTGTGCAGTAGTACTTATATGTTGTGGCATAAGCAGCAGTGACACCGCACGCTATGACGTGAGCAGTAGTAACCATATGATGGGACCTAAGCAGCGGTGACACCGCACGCTATGACGTGAGCAGCAGTGAGGTGTGACATAAGCACCAGTGACACCGCTCGCTATGACGTGCTTCGCAGTGACCTTATGCTGTGACACAAGCAGTAGTGGTCCCGCATGCAGTGACTTGGACAGCAGTGACGCCGCATGCTGAGGCACCAGGGCGATGGCGCGCATGCGTTATGCGGGACGCCCCTCAGGTTGGAACCGTGGCTCTGACAGTTGCTACGACAGAGGGCGACAACACGCTCGACTATAGCAGTCCGTTGACAGCTGTGTATGCCGCCGACAGCCACTGAAACTACAGCTTGAGTGAGACAACTCTACAACCGATGCTCAAGATTGCGTTTATCATCTCTTACAGTTGGGTGCCGATGTACAAAATGTAGTGCAGGACGTTGGCCTTGAATTCCGTTCACCTCTCGTCTGTCTCCCTACCGGCAACGGTTTAGGCCTTTCCCTCGCGCATTCCCGTGGTCGCCCTGTCGAAGATTACTGTCGCAAGTCAGGCCGTAGATGTTACACCCGCGGGCAGTAAAGGTTCCACCAACCTGTCCTATTGTCTACGTATAGTTCGGACCCACCCGAAATGAACTTTTCCTCTCTATAATACCCCTACAATGCTCTTACTTCGTGGAACGCAACTTCTCTTCTCGGCAAATCGTGCTCCTCACATTCAGGCCCTGAACGTCGCGTTTCGCTGTTGACATCTCCTGCGACGCGGCGTCCTAGTGCCAGCGCATCGCGATAAAATTTCGTGTTATGACCTGCCTTCTATCAAGCAAGGTTGGTAGTCGTGCTCTACGTTGATTTCGTCATCGAGCACGTTTGGCGAGGCTGTAGGTGTTTCAGGTCGCTATTGAGGTTGGTGTCAAATCTCTACCCACCACTCGTTTTGGTGGTTCAATTCAACACTTCACCGGACTGTAACCCCCCTATTCCCTCGATACCCCCTCGCTGTTTGGATGCGATGCGAGTGCTCTTTTTCGATGGTGCTGATTGGCTGCGCTTCTGCACCATTCGAGGCGACAGAATGGTCGCCTTAGTACTGTATTTTCGTGTAATGGTGGTCATCCCTTGGGGGAAGCAGGCCAATCTGAGTGTGGCGAGGTGATGTTTGATTTCGCGGCTCTGAAAGTGGTTCGCCAGGGTTGGTTCAACAAAAAAGGTTTTTGCTCCCTCTCGCTAACTTTGTTTCATGTACAGGAAAATTGGTATTTTGCCATGTGATACTCGGGAAACTTGATATTTTGCACACCTTCCAGAAAGACCACGCGAGAAACCTTTGTAAATCGAAACCCAAAAACAATGGGCTATCCGAAAGCCAGAACAGAACTTGGGCACTTGGAAACTTAAACCAAAACCAAAACGCTGGTTCCACGTGAAAACACACGCATGATCACGTGAAATTTGTGTGACCAGGAAAACAACTCATTTTGAACCTGATGGTTCTCTCAAGATAGCGAGCAGGAATGAGTGCATTGAGTGAATTGTGGGTACAAGTACTAACCCTAATATTGGGTTGTATCCCACATGGGCTACCCCACTATAGCCTACACACAACTAGCACATATATGGTTTGACACACCCCCATAGGCAAAGTGGGGGAGAACAAGGGGTCACAAGACCAGTCAAGAAAAGCAAAGCAAGCTCAGCGTGGATCACAACGTCACCACACACTCCAAGCACAAGCAAAGGGCCACAAGGCCAGTTCACATACAGAGGTATATACGTAACAACAACAATACAGTGATCACTACCTAGCAAGAGTAAACATGCAGGTATATATATATATACATATATATATATATATCACAGTACAACCAGAGTCTACAGCAAGTGAGGAAACGTAGGCACCAGGCCTAGAGCAGTGCAGAAGCGCTGATGATCACTAGCCGGAAGGGCCTTGGTGAACACATCAGCCGTGTTGGCCCGGGTGGGCACGTGAGCGACAAGAAGCTGACCACGCTGCTGCAACTCTCAAGCAAGGAAGTAACGCAGAGCGATGTGCTTCGTTCTGTGCTCCAGTCTGTGGTCCTAACACAAGGCAATGGAAGCCTTGTTGTCGACGTACAGAACTGGAGGAGAACGAGGCCTCTCTCCCAAGTCGGTCAGCAGTTAGGTGAGCCAGCGTAGCTCCTGTGCAGCCATGGCTGTGGCGTAGATCTCAGCCTCACAACTGGAGCTGAGAATAGAAGACGAGCGTGTAGACCGCCAAGAAACAGAGCCAGAGCCAAGGCTAAACGTGTAACCCTGTGAGGACTGCTGCATAGCCAGGTCGTCAACCCAAGAAACGTCTAAGTGTCCAGTGAGGACAACTGAGCTCCTCCCTCCAAGCACGAGCCCCATGCCCGACGTACTGCACAAGTAGTGCAGTACCCTCATTGCAGCATCCATGTGCACCTTCTCGTGCCTACCAGGAGCCACGTAACGTGCCAGAAGGCCAAGAGGGTACGCGAGGTCAGGACGAGTGCAAGTCATCAGTTACATGAGGCAGCCCACTAGCTCTGGGCACGGGCCACTCGGCTCTACGGACTCGTCCAAAGGTGGAGCTGAGAGCGAGTGACCGGTAGCCAGAGGAGTGGACTGTGGCGAGGACCAAGTGAAGCTGAAGCGCTGAAGGACCTGCTACACCATATGTGACTGAGTCAGTGTAATTGTGCGCCGTGCTCTGTCCCGGGTGATCTGCAGGCCAAAGTAGCTGCGCAGCTCACCGAGGTCTGTGCACGTGTGTCTCTTCTGCAGCTCCGACTTCACAAGGGCGAGAGCCTCAATGTCTGCAGTGGCAAAGACCAAGTCATCGACGTACACGAGGATGTAGAACGGCGGCAACGAAGTGTCGGTGCGCAGAAACAGCGACGGGTCAGCAGTCGACGGAGCAAACCCAAGAGCCGCAAGTGTCGTCCTCAGTGTGTCGTTCCACTCGAGAGGCGCCTGGCGGAGACCGTGGTCTGGCCGGCGGAGGCTCCACTGGGTACCAAGAGGGAACGACCCAGTGAAGCCAGGTGGGCGGCGCAGCCAGATCTCCTCGTACAAACTGCCCTGTAAGAACGCTGTGCTGAAGTCCAGGGAGTGAAGCTCGTAGTCACGCTGAGCGGCAACGTGCAGCAGAACCCGAAGAGTGGTCATCTTCGGGGTGGGGGAGAAGGTATGGAAGAAGTCAACTCCATGTCGCTGACTGAAGCCTCGTGCAACGTAACGAGCCTTGAAGACAGGCGGAGAACACGGCGGCCGCTTCACCCTGAAAATCCACATGCCATCGACTATGTTCGCCCCAGGAGGGGGAACTGCGGTGACGTAAGTGCCTGTGGACTTCCAGGATGTCATCTCTGCGTCCATGGCTGTCTGCCACTGAGAGGAGTACTCACCCGCGATCGCCTCAGCGTAAAAGCGCAGGGTCTCCCTCAGGGGCAAGCAGCATGGCCACGAGATGAGGCGCAGTGGCTGCAAGACACTCAAAGTCCTCCTGTCTGTCCTCAAGGACGTCCGTGCCAAGAGCACACTCACCCCCGACGGACGGAGGACAGAGAGATTCAGGCTCAGCAACATGACTAGCAGCAAAGTCTAGACGACAGGCAGCAGCAAAGTCAACAAGCTCAGAGACTAAGGCAGACGCAGCAGCAGACTCTACGACGAGTCAGTGACAACAGTGCCTAGCAGACGCGTGACAGTGGGGTGAGCAGTGCGAACCTGGTCAGACTCAGGGTCCTGAATGTCAGGCAGAGAAGACGCAGGAGGAGACGGCAGGGGAACACGCTGTGGAACAGAGGAAGGACGAAGTGCCATAGCGTGCGTGCTAGGGACAGGAGGCGGACGCTCACGAGGAACACGACTACCAATGCGACGCGCGCGAATAGGCGAGGCAGGACGAGACGCAGCCTCACGACACTCTGTAAGCGAGTTTGTGTGCTCAGTGTAAGGAGAAGGAGCAGTCAGTGGTGCGCCGGGCTGTAATGGGAGGCCAGTAGAAGACGGGAGGCTAAGAACCTGGCGAAGCACGGAGTCAAGCGGTGGCAGAGACGACGGTGACGGCGGAGCTAAAAACAGTCGCGACGATGTAGTGCCACCAGTACCAGTAGCTCCAGCGCCTCCAGCAGCTCCAGAACCTCCAGCTCCAGCGCCTCCAGCAGCTACACCTCCAGCTCCAGTGACTCCAGCAGTAGCACCTCCAGCTCCAGCGCCTCCAGCAGCTCCAGCGCCTCCAGCAGCTCCAGAACCTCCAGCTCCAGCGCCTCCAGCAGCTACACCTCCAGCTCCAGTAACTCAAGCAGTAGCACCTCTAGCTCCAGCGCCTCCAACAGCTCCAGCGCCTCCAGCAGCTCCAGAACCTCCAGCTCCAGCGACTCCAGCAGCAGCACCTCCAGCTCCAGCGCCTCCAGCAGCAGCACCTCCAGCTCCAGGAACTCTAGCAGCAGTACCTCCAGCCCCAGCGCCTCCAGCAGCTCCAGAACCTCCAGCTCCAGCGCCACCAGTAGCAGCACCCCCAGAACCGGCACCTCCAGCCTCAAGATCCCCAACTCCAGGGTCGACAGGACCAGCGCCAGGGCCTCCAGCAGCAGCACCCCCAGGACCGGCACCTCCAGCTCCAGGGTCTCCAACGCCAGGGTCGACAGCACCAGCTCCAGGGTCTCCAGCCCCAGTACCTCCAGCGGCAGCACCCCCAGAGCCGACACCTCCAGCTCCAGGAGCAGTACCAATCCCGGCAGCTCCAGTACGAGCACCTCCAAGACTAGAGACACTAGCACTCCCAGCGCCTCCACGACAAGCAGCTCCAGCAGCACGACTCCTCAGGCGGGTACGCGACGCAAGCCACACTCGTGCCTGCTCTGGTGAGACAGGCCCGCGTCGTGAAACGAGACCCAGAGGAACGCCAGCAGACTCAGCACCCCCAGGCTCCGCACCCCCCGGCACCTCACGGACGAGCTCAGCACCCCCAGACCCCGCTGCCGCAGGCTCAGCACCCCCAGGCTCCGCACTCCCCAGCACCTCACGCGCAGGCTCAGCACCCTCAGAAGCAGCACCCCAAGCAGCACCTCCCGCAGCAGCACCTGAGTCGCTAGTGACCTCTACAGGCTCAGCCAAGGGGGGTGGGTCTACCTGAGACACACCTGAAGGAGCAGGACCCTGAGGGGGGAGGGGGTCTATCAGAGGGGGACCTAGAGCAAGGAAAAGCAGCGGGGGAGGGAGAGGGGCAGTGCGGTAGGGGAAGAGACGGTAGAAAGGAACCGACTCGTCAAAGATGACGTCCTGAGATGGGAAGACACGGCGCGAGGTGGGGTGGTAAAACTGCCAACCAGGCGCGTCAGGGACAAAGCCAAGGAAGACACACGGAATGGTGCGGGAGGAGAGCATGTCCGCGGACGTATCGCGGACAAGGGCACGAGCACCCCAGACCCGGAAACGTGACGCTTCGCCAACCTCCCCCATCCAACGCAGTGTGGGCGAGGTCTTCGGAAAGGAGACACGGGGCCAGAGGTTGAGCTGCTGCGCGGCGTACCGGACCGCAAACGGCCACAGAAAATGGGGAGCCGCCGCATGAATCAAGGAGGTACGAGCGACCTCCATGACTAAGCCATTGCGGCGCTCAGCAACCCCATTTTGCTGTGGTGAGGCCGGAAGCGTGAACGACTGCTCGATGCCCTCCCCCTGACAGAAGGCTCGCAAGAGGTCGGAGGTGAACTCACCACCTCTGTCAGAGTGCAGACGCAGGACAGGAAGGTCCTGGCGGAACTTGCGGCGGAGCTGGAGGCGAACTGCTTTGATCCAAGGGATCAAGACATCAGGGACCTCACCCTTGGTGCGCAAGGGGAAGACCGTGGTGTACCGCGAGTAGTCGTCGACAACCAGCAGAAAGTACCGCTCACCGCCCTGTCCACGAACGCGGGCTGGGCCCCACACGTCCAGGTGGAGGGTCTGCAAAGGAGCCTCTGTCGGGGGAAACGAGGAGGAGTGAGGAGCGGCGCGCTGCCGCCCCTCGACGCAAGGAAGGCAGGGCGACGCACGCGAGGCAGGGAGGGGAGGGAGAGACCTGGGAAGACCAGACACAAGGAGGCGACGGTGCATGCCACGTAGACGTGGCAAGGAGGGGTGACCCAGACAGTGGTGCCAGAGAAGAGTCTGGTGCGACAGGGAGCGACACTCACAAGGGGAGGCTACCTGACTTGACGCAGACACCTGACCAGTAGCAGCTACCTGAAGAGGCGCAGTCGTCAGTGTGTAATGACTCGACCCTGGCCGACGGGTAAGCGTGGCCAGGTGGCGGCCGGTCCGGGAGCACATACAGATCGCCACACGCTGTCCTCCAGGGGTAAAGGTGTCAACCCACCGGTCCTGGAGAACTGTGTTTGTGAGGATCTAGGATCGAGCTCAGAAAAGAGAGTTTGAATTGAATGATCACCTGGGTACAACACGAGGCTATATATAGGCTCGACACAAGGCCCCGTAACCAGGTGTTACGCGAACGTTCCGCTGGTCGCGAAGCGTCCCGAAGAGATCCTTCCCGAATTCGGTAGAAGGCAATTCGTGGCAACCGAAAAGCCAGAATTCGGTGCACGCAACCTAGCTCGGTGCTATAACTATAATAAAATATAGGAAAGCACCTAGCCTAGGAAATCAAGCAATTCATGCATGCATAAAATTATCCTATGCTAGAAATAGCATGATAAAGTAAAGGCAAGCAAGCATAGCTGGCATAAGCCGTCGTACTCTCACACGTCCCCCCCTCAAAGCTGGGTGGCGTGAGAAACACCCTGCTTGACAAGATAGTCCTTGCGAGCACGGCGTGCGTTGCCCATATCAGCTTCTGCAACCCAACTGTCCTCAGTGGGTTCGTATCCCTTCCAGCGTATCAGGAACTCGAGGGCCTTGCCGCTGCGGCGCCGATGAGTGAGAACGCACTCTATCTCATACTCGGGTTCATCCTGTATGAGAACAGGAGGTGGTGGCGGTAGCTGCCGTCCCTGGAACTATTGGTTGGGGTCCTTGTAGGGCTTCAGTAGCTGGACATGGAAAGCGTTGTGAAGCTTCCATGTATCTGGTAAGCGCAAGCGGAATGTAACTGGTGTCACCTGTGCCTCAACGAGAAAAGGACCACAGAAGCGAGGCCGGAGTTTGGATGGTAGGTGAGACAGGTTCAAGTTGCGCGTGTCAAGAAGCACCTGATCTCCGACTGCTACTGAGTGATCACGTCGCTGACGATCGGCATACTGCTTCTGGGAGTTCTGCATCGTGGTGAGATGTCGCTGAGTCTTCTCCCATAGCTGCTGCATGGTGGTGATGAAATCATGTGCGGCTTGGACGTGTGCCGGTGGGGTTGGCTTCTGTTGTGTAAATGGTTCCCGTCCGTAACACAAGAAGAAAGGAGTTTTCCCTGTGGCCGCATGTGATGCGTTGTTGTAAGCGAACTCTAGGGTCGGTAACTGTGTGTCCCAGTGGCTGACGTCGTCCTTGCAAGCTGTGCGCAGTAACTGTTCAACCACTTGATTGAGTCGCTCTGTCTGTCCGTCAGTCTGTGGGTGGTATGCTGAGGACATCGCAAGTTTGGTCCCCAATAATCCCATGAGCTCCTTCCAAAACTTACTTGTGAATTTGGGGTCTCTGTCTGAGATAAGTGTAGCGGGGATGCCGTGGATGGTGATGATGCGGTCGAAGAAGAGGCGAGCAGTTGCTTCAGCTGTAGCTGTGGCGTTCGTCGGTATAAAGTGACCCATTTTGGAGAACTTATCGATGACCACGAGGATGGAATCATGTCCCCGTGAGGTCGAGGGAAGTCCTGTGATGAAGTCGAGACTAACGACCTGCCATGGCTGCTCCGGTACGGGTAGAGGCTGAAGTAACCCTGCTTTTTTCTGCTTGCTGCTCTTCATCCGCTGGCACGTGTCGCATGAGGTGACGAACTGCTGCACGTCTGCTGCCATCCCGGGCCAGTAGTAATACTTTGCTATTCCCGCTAATGTCTTGTTGCTCCCGAAATGTCCCGCGTAAGGTACATCGTGAAACTCCTCCAATAGGATCTGCCGTAGCGGGGCGTAATTCGGTACCCAAATCTTTCCTGAACCCTTCCTTACAGCTAAGTCTTTCTCCCACTGTAACAGCTTCTTGGTCTGTGCTGTAGCAATCTCTGCGTCCACGGAGTACCCATGTTGGAATAGACCCTTGAGCAGAGGGTTCATCCCGTCGAGCTGGATGCCTGCTACATGTCCTGGGCGGCTCAACGCGTCTGCTTTGTTGTGTAGCCCGAGCTTGTAGACGATAACGCAGTGGAAGTGAGCTTCCAAGAAGTCCACCCACCGCACCTGTCATCGTGAGAGCGTCGGCTGCGACTTCATGTATTTGAGACTGCAGTGGTCAGTATAGACTGTTGTCTTGGCTCCTTCCAGGTAAAACCTCCACGCCTTGAAGGCTATGACTATCGCTAAGGCTTCCTTGTCATGGATGGGGTAGTTCAGTTCTGCTCCGTGTAGCTTCTTACTGGGGTAGGCGATGGGCTGCAAACCACGTCCAAGATCCTGCATCAGTACTGCTCCGACTGCTTGGTCACTAGCGTCTGCTTCCACCACGTAGTCCTTGTCTGGATCCGGTAAGATGAGTACTGGGGCTGTGGTCAGTGCTGTCTATAGCTGCTCCATGGCTTGCTGGTGAGGAGTATCCCATTTGTAGGGCGTATCCTTTTTCAGTAGGTCGGTCAGTGGCGCTGCTATCTTAGCGTACTGCGGCACGAACCTGTTGTAGTAGTTGGCGAAGCCGAGGAACTGCTGCAACTCCTTCACGTTCTCCGGTACTTTCCATTTCTTGACGGCTTCGATCTTCCACGGGTCCACGTGTACGCCCTCGGCACTCACCATGTGCCCGAGAAACTGCACCTTCTTCAGTGCAAAGTCGCTCTTTGACAACTTCACGTAGAACTTGTTTTTCCGTAGGATCTCGAACACCTTCCGCAGATGCTCCACGTGCTCCTTCATGTTCTTGGAGTAGATAAGGATATCGTCCAGGTATACCACTACGCACTCGTCCAGCAGGGGCCGTAGGATGTGGTTCATCTCCGCTTGAAACGTTGCTGGTGCATTGCAGAGTCCGTACGGCATCACTAAGTATTCGTAGGAGCCGTATCTAGTACGGAACGGCGTCTTGTGGACCGAGTTGTCTGCCATCTTGATCTGCCAGTAACCCGACCGTAGGTCCAGCTTCGAAAAGACTGTTGCACCACGCAGTTGGTCCAGTAGGTCGTCTATGCGCGGTATGGGGTATTTGTTTTTAACTGTCTGTTTGTTCAGTGCGCGGTAGTCGATGCACATCCGTAAACTGCCGTCTGGGTTTGGAGTGAAGAGGACTGGTGCACCGTAGGGAGAGGTGGATGGGCGGATCAGTTGTCTGTCCAGTAGATACTCTATTTATTTCTTCATGTCTGTCACTTCGGTCGAACTCAGTTGGTATGGTGCACGTGAGACGGGTTTCGCACCTGGTTCCTCCAAGATCTCGTGCTCGTGGGTGCGTGCTGGAGGTACGCCTGCGGGTAGGTCGTCGGGCATTATATCCTTGTACTGCTCCAAGACCTCCTTCACTGCTGCAGGTAGCTCTGTGTTCGGCTTCTTCTCCTCTGCTGCTGCCATAACCAGTGCTAAGTAACCCGTGTTACTCTCGTTCACCGCCCGTTCGAACCGTGCCAGTGTCGTTTCAGGAACGCTCCCTGTATCCGTCCAGTTTCGCAGCTCTACTCTTTTCCCGTTCTTGTAGATGCGCGCCTTCCTGTTGACCCAGTCGATCTCGGGGTTGAACCGCTTCAAGAAATCTCGCCCCAAGATGAAGTCTAAACCCTTGATGTTCGTGATCGGCAACGTCGGCTTCCACCTCAGCGCCCCTATGTGCAGCTGCAGTGATGCTTCGCCGTGGATGGGAAGTTTCGTACCGTCCACCATCGTTGCCGAGAACTTGGTCTCCTCCAAAGATTCTCCAATTTTCTCCAACGTCCCGCGGTCGCACACCGAGTGGGACGCACCACTGTCCACCATTGCCTGGAGGCGTCGCCCATTGCAGATCACCTCGAGTAGTAGTGGTTTTTGCTGCTCCCAGTAACCGTAGATGGTCTCGCTTATAGGATCGTAGGGTACGTCGAATAGATCATCCCTCGGTCCTGCGCTCGAAGCTGCTGACTCCATATCAGTTTTCAACTGAGTTGGGTTAGAAGTATTTATCCGAGGCCGATTCAGCTTCGTCTTGGCCTGGAACCTTCCATTAAGCCTTTGCAGCTGTGTAGGCTTCTCCAGTGGGCAATGGGGAGCCTTAACACTATGCTGCGGGGAGAGAATATGAACTCCTTGGAACGCACGACCCTTTTCAACGCTCCGGAGTGGTTTGCCCAACTTCTCAGGTACCTGAATAATGTCTGAAGGCTTTTTCTTGGCCTTGAAATCTCCCCTGAATTTTTTAAAGGCTTGAAAACCTCGAGAGGGAATATTCTTACTCTCGGGGGTGTTCGGCTGGAGTTTCCCGGTCGGTGCAGAGTCTTGTTTCGCGAAGCCTCCATTTGTCTCGGCGATTTCCCCTGTTGCCGGCCGGTCGTGGCGTTTTAAATTCGCGCCATTATGTCCTCCTTTTTTCGCCATCGTGGATGTCGCACTGTTGTTGCCCTGCAGCTCCGCTAGTATTTTCTTCAACTTCCAACACGCCAAGAGTCGATGTCCTGCTGCGCCGCAAAATTCGCACTTCTCATATTTTGTCGGCCGCTGCTTCGCGTCGATCTTGTCCATATCCATCGGGTCGGCGGTCGTGGGTGGTGCCGATCGCTTTGTGTCGAATGATCTGTTCGGCACGTGGCATCGTGTCTCGGGCTCACATCGCATTAGCGCATCGAATCTCTCTACTGCACACACCATGTCGCGGTAGTTGTTGTAGTTTGCGGCAATCACCTGTCGGCGGACTTCCATCTTTAGCCCCTCAGTATACGCTTGGATTTTTTCCCCTTCGGTCAGGTCGGTAATTCGGTTGAAGAGGCTCTCCATCTGCTCCGTGTACTGTGTTACACTGCCGAACTGTTTATGCTGATGAATCTGCAGCCGCGCCATGTAGCTGGAGTTGATTGGTTCGAAACGTTGAATTAAAGCTTCCCGAAACTGCGTCCATGACCCCTCGCCTCGGACCTCGTTGCTATTGCAAATCCACTCGAGCGCCGGGCCTCGTAACAGTGTCGCTGCGAGCCGAATCCGCATGACATCGTGTGTCGGGGTCGTACAGCCAACGGCCTCGAAGTAAATTTCGAGAGTCGCAATGAATCGACGAACGTCAGTGTCTCTCGCATTCGGATTGAACGTCTCCGGTAGCCTCGGACGTGCCGCCTCAAGATTCACTGTAGCCGCTGCCGTTGCTGCTGGGTTAAGTGTCGGTGTTGCCGCTGCTGCTGCATTCGCCGCTGGGTTCGCTGCTTCTATGGCGGCTGTCGACTGGTTCGCGAGAAGCTCCTCTATTCGCTGGAGTGCCGCTCGCGTCTGGTCCAGGCCGGTGTGTAACTCCGTAATTTTCCGTACGGAATTATCACCGTTTTCCTCCATTTGGCGATTTATAAGAAGATTTGCGACGAAAATAAATGAATTTTAGGCATTCGTCATCTTACTGTGAGTCGAGTCAACTGTAGAAATGACGAACGCTGATTCTGTAGGTCGCGTAGTTCTCCCTTAGTCGAAATTCGCGTCCGATCACGGCAGCTGAGAAGAAATTCGATCCGACGCTCCAAATTCCAACCTTTTTGGTCGAAATTCCCAGGGCCGTTGAGATTCGAATCGATCCGACGGTCGAAATTCCAACTTTTTGGCCACTGGACCTCAGGAGTGTTCGAAAACCGGTTCGAGGGGGACGTTAAGCGCGGAACTGGTTTACAAACCCGAAATCGACGCTTTCCGTAGTCGCCCCCGCGGTTATAAAAGCTAGGTTTTAGCGGTCGAAAAACTTCGCGTGCAAACAGGCTCTGATTACCAACTGTGAGGATCTAGGATCGAGCTCAGAAAAGAGAGTTTGAATTGAATGATCACCTGGGTACAACACGAGGCCATATATAGCCTCGACACAAGGCCCCGTAACCAGGTGTTACGCGAAGGTTCCGCGGGTCGCGAAGCGTCCCGAAGAGATCCTTCCCGAAATCGGTAGAAGGCAATTCGGTGGCAACCGAAAAGCCAGAATTCGGTGCACGCAACCTAGCTCGGTGCTATAACTATAATAAAATATAGGAAAGCACCTAGCCTAGGAAATCAAGCAATTCATGCATGCATAGAATTATCCTATGCTAGAATAACATGATAAAGTAAAGGCAAGCAAGCATAGCTGGCATAAGCCGTCGTACTCTCACAATGTTGCTCACCAAGTTCGTAGAACCGCCGGGCACGGAAGCACAGTGGTGGACCGTGCAAGAACTGGCCCCCCTGAGGGATCAGCCAGAGAGACTGCAACAGGTGCAATGAGTGGTGTGAGTGCAGTACTGTCACGAAAGAAACAGCGGGAAGCACCTGAGTCAAGCGTGAAGGTGTGTAAGTCCTCAGCAGGCGCAGTACCTGAGGAAGGAGACTCGCTAGCACCTAAGGCAGCAGCCTCACTAGCACCTAGAGCAGCAACCTCTATACCGGGGTCGTACTGTAGGCACAGGTGACAGTCACTCTCAGCACCACCAGGCAAAGCAGATATGGCAATAAGGATGGCATCATAGTCTAAAGCAAAGACAGCAACGCCCGACCTAAGCAGCTCAAGCCAGGGGGGGATCTCAGCCTCGTCGCCAA
The DNA here is from genome assembly GCA_947471745.1 of Closterium sp. Naga37s-1. NCBI lineage: Eukaryota > Viridiplantae > Streptophyta > Zygnematophyceae > Desmidiales > Closteriaceae > Closterium > Closterium sp. Naga37s-1. The sequence continues at coordinate 6,484,829 of CANJKZ010000051.1, read as the reverse complement.
ACTCTGTGCGCCAGGCGTCAGTCAAATAGGCGAAGCAGCGGGACTGTGCGTGACCAGGTGTCCCACAGGTCTCACCAGCTCGACGACCTGTGCGAATGACGTACGGGCAGCGACCAGGACTCGGAGACGGCCCACGCTGGTAAAGCCACTCACGAAGCTGCCGGGGCGTAAGGGTTGGACGCCGCCGTAGCTGCATCTGGCCACCGCCAGACACTCCGCACCAAACAGCGCCATAGTGACTGCTATTACGGCCGCCACCACTCCCATTGCTGCCACCACCGCCGTCACCACTCCCACCGGTACGACAAAGGGAAGTCATGGTGGGCAAGCTAGGAGGAGCGCGACCTCTAGGGCAGTACGGAGTGAATGTAGTAGCACGAGTAGCAGCAGCAGTAGTAAGAGCAGCAGGGCGGCGCGCGGCCAGAACAAGGCGGCGTGCAGCCAGAGCAGGGCGGTGTCAGAATCCCAACCACTAGACCATTGGGATAAAAGGGCTTGTTAAGCAGCGGGGCAGTGCGCCCATAACCCCCCAGGCCAACGTGCCTGTGACCCTTCCCTAGGATCAATCGGGGATCTCCAGTGGACCTCTGACACCCCCCCGCACTGAGATGCCCGAAGTGTACACACTGGGATTCGAACCCGAGACCTTCGCTCTGATACCATGTCATAATCCCAACCACTGGACCATTGGGATAAAAGGGCTTGTTAAGTAGCAGGTCAGTGCGCCCATAACCCTCCAGGCCAATGTGCTTGTGACCCTTCCCTAGGATCAATCGGGGATCTCCAGTGGACCTTTGACAGGCGGCGAGCGGCCACAGCAGGGCAGTAGTAGGCAGTAGCTCCTAGGGCAGAAGCACCTAGGGCCTTCTTTTTAAAATAAATAATTTAATTATATTTAGGGTTTAGCAGGGCGCTGGCGCAGGGCAGGGCGTGGGCGCAGGGCAGGGCGCTGGCGCACGCTGCAGCAGTGCGTGACGCGAGGGGCAGCAGAGCGCGACGCGACGGGCTGCCTTAGGGCGCGATGCGCGGGCTGCAGCAGAGCGCGACTTATGGGCTGCGTTAGGGCGCGACGCGCGGGCTGCAGCAGAGCGCGACGCGCGGGGCACATATATGGTTTGACAGATTCAATGTTACAATATATCACATTGAAGATATAAATCATAATTGTTCACAATAATTAATACACAAAATCAATGTTATGAGATTTCACCCAATTTTCACAATGAAATCATAGATAATCACGTTATTCCATAATCAAGAACTAATGAGCTTGTCATATTCCTTAACACATGAAAATTAAACTTGGTACTATATAAATGCATTAAATTGCATATCCTCATCTTAGAATAGGAATGCAACGGAATGATCAAACTAGGAAGTGTGGAAGTACAAATATGCAACCCTAACAACTGTACTTCCTATTGTGCTACTCACTGTAGCCTACAAGCATAGAATTACATTTGACACACCCCCATAGGCTAAGTGAGGGGCATCAAAGCAAGCAAGGTGAACAAACGGTCACAAGACCAGTCAAAGCAAGAAACAAGGCAAGCTCAGGGTGGATCTCAAGGACACCACACAAATTCCGAGCGCAAGCAAGCGGCCACAAGGCCAGTTCAAGAGTTCACTAGGATATAAATAGGAAGCACAACAAGCAGAGCAAACAACAAGACTACAGCAACCGAGGGCCTACCTCAACAAGCCCCAACTGCACACAGAACCTGTGGTGATCACCAAGCGCCAAGGCCTTGGTGAAGACGTCTGCAGTGTTGGCCTCTGAGGCCACAAAGTCCAGGCGTGCCTGGCCACGTCGCTGCAGCTCTCGCAGGAGGAAGTACCTCACGTCAATATGCTTCACTCTGCTCTCCAGTCGAGGCTCTCGACACAGGAGGATCATGGCCTTGTTGTCAGCGTACAAGGTCGGTGCAGAGCGAGGCCGCTCACCAAGGTCGGCGAGCAAGAAGGTCAACCAGCGAAGCTCCTGTGCCGCCATGGCATCAGCGTAGATCTCTGCCTCTGCACTGGAAGTAGCCACAGACGACGACCGTGTAGACCTCCACAACACAGCACCAGCTCCCAGACTGAAGCAGTAACCCTGAGTCGAGCGCTGAGTCTCCACGTCGTCAGCGTAGGAAGAGTCGCAGTGACCAGTCAACGCCACTGGCTGAGTCCCTCCAAGCACAAGCCCCATGCCTGATGTAGTCGCCAGGTACTTCGCCACCCTCACAGCAGCTGTCCAGTGGACAGGTCGGTGTCTCCCAGTCGCAACAAAGCGAGAAAGGATGCTGAGGGGAAAGGCGAGGTCCGGTCGAGTACAAGTCATCAGGTACATGAGGCAGCCCACCAGCTCTGCGTAGGGTCCACTGGACTCGAAGGGCTCGTCAGGAAAGGGGCCCGTGAGTCTGTGGTCAACAGCAAGAGGAGTGGGCTGTGTGGTGGAGAACTGGAAGTCGAACCGCCGAAGGACCTGCTGCACCATGTGTGACTGCGTCAGTGTGATGGTGCGAGCGGCTCTGTCCCGGGTGATCTGCAGGCCAAGGTAGCGCTGCAGCTCACCCAGGTCAGTACACTTGTGTCTCTTCTGCAGTTCGGACTTCACCTGAGCCAGGGCTGCCCTGTCAGCTGTAGCAAACACCAAGTCGTCGACGTAGACAAGGATAAAGAACGGAGTAGAACCCGCTCGAACAAACAGCGACGGGTCGGCGGAGGACGGGCTGAACCCAAGGTCACGAAGCGTGGAGCGAAGAGTGTCGTGCCACTCACGGGGCAACTGGCGGAGACCGTAGACTGGTCGCCTCAGGCTCCAATGGGTCCCAGGTGGGAAGGTGTCAGTGAAGCCAGGAGGACGGCGCAGCCAGATCTCCTCGTGCAGTCGGCCCTGGAGGAACGCAGTGGAGAAGTCGAGGGAGTGCAGCTCGTAGTCTCGCAGCGCTGCTATGTGGAGTAACACCCGAAGAGTAGTCATCTTCGGGGTCGGGGCGAAGGTCTGGAAGAAGTCAACTCCCTCACGCTGACTGAAGCCCCTAGCCACGTAGCGCGCCTTGAACACCGGCGGTGCTCCAAGCGGCCGCTTCACCTTGAAGAGCCACATGCCATCGACTACGTTCGCCCTGGGAGGGGGAACTGCGTCGACGTAGGTGCATGTGGATCTCCAAGACGCCAACTCTGAGTCCATAGCCGCTTTCCACTGAGAGGCCCACGCCCCTGACACTGCCTCGCGGTAAGTGCGAGGAGTCGGTATGTCAAGGGCGTCGGGGTCTCCCTCAGGGGAGAGCAGCATGGCACACACAGAGGGAGAAGCGGCTGCCCAGTACTCCAGCTCAGACTCTCTGTCCTCTAGGACGTCACAGCCAAGGGCAAACCCACCCCCGACGGACAGAGGACGGTAGGGAGGAGCTGGCACCACCCGGGTGGCATAGTCAAGGCGGCTGGCGGCAGCAAACTCAGCGACAGCGGCAGTAAGAGCCGAGGCAGACGACGGGGGGAAACGAGAGTCAGTGACAAGAGTGGCGAGGACACGTGCGGCAACAGGACGAACAGTGCGGTAGTAGTCAGTTATAGGAGTGGGGAGGGCTGGGAGAGAGGACGGAGGAGGAGACGGGAGAACGGACACAGGAGAAGGAGAACGACGACGGGACGAACAAAGGAGGGCAGTGTGGAGGTCAGTAACAGGGGACGAGTGACGAGCACGCGGAGGACAACGAGTGATCAAGTCGTGACGGACAGAGTGAGGAGGAGACCGAGGAGGAGAAGACCAGACCGCCGGACGGTCGTCAGGAGGAGGCAAGGGAGGAACAAGCACAGGAGGAGACTGGGAGCGGACAGGAGGAGAGGAGGAAAGGCCAAGGGCCCGCAGGCCACTCACAGGTGGGAACAACTGCCGCTCCAGAGGAAGCTGCAGTGGTGGCTACGGCTGCTGCTGCTGCAGCGGCGGCTGTGGCTGCTGCTGCTGCGGCTGCGGCTGCGGCTGCTGCTGCTGCGGCTGCGGCTGCTGCTACTGCTACTGCTGCTGCTGCCGCTGCTGCTCCAGAAGGTCCAGCACCCGCAGCTCCTGCCGCTCCCTCTCCAACCGCTCCTGCTCCTCACGCTCACGCCGACGGGCAGCCTGGAGACGCGTGTCGTGGCGGTGGGGAGGCGGAGTGGACTCCGCAGAACCAGGGTCTCCAGCGTCAGTCTCCTCAGACTCAGCACCCCCAGAACCAGCACCTCCAGTGCCAGGACCTCCAACTCCAGCACCCCCAGAACTAGCACCGCCAGTGCCAGCACCACCAACTCCAGCACCCCCAGAACTAGCACCTCCAGTGCCAGCACCTCCAGCTCCAGCACCCCCAGAGCCAGCGCCACCTGCGCCAGCACCTCCAGCTCCAGCACCCCGCGACCGAGCACCCCCAGACCGAGCACCGCCAGCGGCTGCACCTCCAGCTCCAACACCAACCGAGTCCACAGTAACCTGTCGCGGAAGTGCCGAAGGCTGCTGAGGGGACTGTGAGGAGGACTGCGGGGAGGGAGACGCTACCTGACGCGCGACCGAGGGTAGAGGGGTAGCGTGGGACACACCAGACGGGGCAGGACCTGGGGGGGGCGGGGGTACCGGAGGAGCAGGAGCACGAGGAGGAGAGGGTGCTAGGAACAGGGGGGGAGGGGGTACCGGGAGACCTCGACAGGGGTACCGGGTGTAGTAGGACACAGACTCGTCAAACCGGACGTCACGGGAGTCTAGGAACTGGTGGAGGGGCGGGTGGTAAAAGGACCAGTCGGCAGAGTCCACTGGGAAACCAAGGAAGAGACAGGGGATGGCGCGTGCCGAGAGCTTATCCGCGGAGGTGTCACGAACAAGTGCAAGGCAGCCCCAGACTCGAAAGGCCGACCCAACACCAGGGGAACCAGTCCAAAGACTGGTCGGTGAAGCCTCGGGCCGCGAGACACGTGGCGGGAGGTTCAGCTGGTGTGCGGCGTAGCGAACCGCGTGAGGCCACAGAAAATGGGGCGCACGGGCATGGATCATGGACGTGCGGGCGATGTCCATGACCAAGCCTATGCGGCGCTCAGCAACCCCATTCTGCTGTGGGGACTCTGGCAGCGTCCAGGACTGGGTGATGCCCTGTTCGCCGCAGAATCCGCCGAGAATGCCGGAGCGAAACTCGCCCCCACGGTCGGAGTGAAGACAACTGACTCGACGACCACGAGTGCCCTCAGTGGCTAGAAGCCACCTGATCAGCGTAGCAGTCACCTCGGACTTCTTCGCAAGAGGGAACACTGTGGTGTACCTGGAGTAGTCGTCGACGACCACCAGAAAGTAACGCTCTCTCCCAGACCCCTGCGTCGGGGCAGGGCCCCAGACGTCCAAGTGGAGAGTCTCGAAGGGAGCGGTGGCCGGACGAAGGGAGGAGGAGTGGGGAGTGGCGCGTAAGCGACCGGCGACGCACGGAGAGCAAGGAGGGGCAAGCGAGGGAGGGAGCGACGGGAAGGTGCGTGGGAGACATGTGACAAGTCCCTGAGTGAGCATGCCACGAAGGCGAGGGATCGACGGGTGGCCAAGGCGGTGGTGCCACAGGACTGTGCGGTGGGCGAGAGAGCGACAGGAGCAAGACGCAGCGACTGGACTGAACACAGCGACCGGACTGGACACGACTACCTGGCTAGACACAGCAACTGGACTGGGGACCTGGGCCGGAGGGGACGCAACGACCTGAGGGGAGGACGCGACCGGGGAGCGCTCGGTGTGGAGAACGTAGAGACCGGAGCGGGGCTCCCTGGTGAAAGTGGCCAGAACAGCACCTGTGGTAGCGTCAGTACAGACTGCAGTCCGCCCACCCCCCACGAAGGTAACCGTGATCCCCCTGTCCTGGAGGTATCCAACACCCACCAAGTTCCGAGTGAACGAGGGGATGTGGAGGCCGCGCAGGACACCAGAGGGGACCACAGGGCACGGGAGGGTGGTGGAGCTACGCGCAACGGCTGGTCCAGAGGTAGGATCAGCCAGAGCCACCGACACAGGGGTGAGGAGTGGCGTAAGGGTCGTGTGGTCGCGGAAGAAGCACTGAGACGCGCCCGAGTCCAGCGTGAACGACAGAGAGGCCTCAGCCGGAGGGTCACCTGACCCAGTCGCTACACAAGCACCTAGAGCAGCAACACAAGCACCTAAGCTAGACAGGCACAAGGCTACACTAGCAGGAGGCAAGCAGGCTAACCTACGAACACGCGAGCACACAGACCCATCAGCACTAAAGTCAGCATCAACATACGAAGCATGCTGACGCGCATCGTCCATGGACAGATCAAAGACATCAATCTTACGGGCTAACAGACGAGACCAGCGAGGCGTGACCGCCAGAGGGCCCCAACGAGCCCGGTAGAGGTCGTCGAGGCGGCGGAAGCACCGCGCGGCAGAGTGGTCGTCGCGACCACAGAGACAGGGGCTGCCCGGCCCGGTGAGGCACCAGTGGGTGCAGGGGCCAGCGTCACGGCGAGGGGGGCAAGGGGCCCAGCTGGAAGAGCTGCTGCTGCGGCCGGTGCTCCCAGGGCCTCCCGGACCCCACTACGGCGGGGGACCCCAGTGCTGCTGCGGACCCCACTGCAGCGGGGGCCCCCACTGCTGGAACTGCTGTGGTGCCTACTGCTGCTGCTGTCCCTGCTGCTGCTGCTGCTGTCCCTGCTGCTGCTGCTGCTGTCCCTGCTGTGACTGGTGCTGCTGTGGCTGCTGCTGCTGGGGGGCAACGCCCCCACCGGTCGGGCCACCACATGTGGGTGGGCCTGTCTATCCTACACCTCCTCCAAGGCCCCCTCCCCCTGGCGCACCACCGCCGCCGCCGCCGCCGCCTCCGCCACCACCGCCGCTCCCACCTCCACCGCCACCTCCACCGCCACCTCCACCGCCCCCACCTCCCCCCTTCCCGCCCTTCTTGCCACTCTTGCCCCGTTTCTGCCAGTCTGCGGCAGAAACGGCAGCGGTGTCCTCAGAGACCGACACAGCAGCAGAAGCGCGGGTAGAGGTGAAAGTGGGAAGCTGAGGGGCGGCACACCCCGCAAAGAGACGGGGGGCCACCGCATCAGTGGCGGAGGCAACGGCGAGGAGGCTGCTCTCGATGGTCCCGAGAGCAGTCTGAAGGAGGTCTATAGTGAGCTCAGTGGGGTGCTTTTGAAGAAGCGCGTCGCGGGCAGTGGCAAGGCGGTCAGGGAGGCGGGTGACTAACCAGTGCACAGTGAGCCACATGGGGGGGGGGAGCAACAAGGAGCTGTGCGTCGGTACAGGCAGCACGGAAACCGGCGTCAAGCGAGCGGAGATGAGTCACTAGGTCGGAAACAGTCGCAAACGAGCCTAGGTCGGGAAACACAAACGGCATGAGGAGGCGACTGAGGGAGGCAGAGGAGGGGGTGGAGTAGCGGGCAACAATAGCATCCCACACCCCCTGGGCTGTCTCCACCTGGTCAAAGTGGGCGGCCTCAGTCGGGGGGAGAAGCTCCGACAGTGTGAGAGCGGCGGCAGCGTCACGCGAGAGCCACACGTCCCTGGCCAGGACCCGACGGTCGTACTCCGCCTGGGCCGTAGGAGTCGGCTCCGGGGTGGTCGGCGGGGCGGCGGGGGACGGGGGGGCCTGTAGGGCACCAGACGCGTGAGCCCACAGAGTGGCGCCGTCCTGTCGCTGGCTGGTGAGAAAACGTGTGGTCTGGCGCTGCCAGGTACCGAACTCGATCGGGCGTCCCTCAGCATCGAAACGGAGGCGACGGGCCTCCATAGCGGAGCCCATGCTAGTGGTGACTGGAGCACGGCGGAGGCGGAGCTAAGAACGAGGAGGAAAACTACGGAGGGCTAGGGACGCCAGCGGGGAAACCGACGAGAGACAGTCGGCGAGAAAATAGTCGTGGGGCGGGGCTCTAACCGAACCTAGGTGGCGCTACCGGAGGGAAGAGCGGCTGCCAGCCGCTGAGCCGGGAGTCAAGTGCAGTAGGAATGGCGTGGGACCAGGGCACAGGTGAAGGGGAGAGAGATGCAGTAAGCGCACAAAGGGATGCGGTAAGTGCACGCAGGTGGGCGGTAAGGGCACGCAGGTGTGCGGTAAGTGCACGCACGCAGGTGTGCGGTGAGCGCACGCAGGTGTGCGGTAAGTGCACGCAGGTGTGCTGGAAGTGCACGGACGCAGGTGTGCGGTGAGCGCACGCAGGTGTGTGGTAAGTGCACGCAGGTGTGCAGGAAGATTTACGGAGGAGGGCGCGCGACAGGTGGAGGGAAGGGCACGCGACGGTCTAAGGAGGGCGCGCGACGGTCTAAGGAGGGCGCGCGACGGTCTAAGGAGGGCGCGCGACGGTCTAAAGAGGGCGCGCGACGGTCGAAGGAGGGCGCGCGACGGTTTAGGAGGTCGCGTAACGGTGGGAGAGGGCGCGCGGTGGTCTAAGGAGGGCGCACGACGGGCTTGACAGCGCGGGAGGGCGCGGGCTAGGCGCGCGGAGGGTGCGAGAGCACGGAGGGCGCGTAGGGCGCGGAGGCTAGCTAAGACCGAACGAGGATCTAACCTTCTCGTGATACCATCTTAGAATAGGAATGCAACGGAATGATCAAACTAGGAAGTGTGGAAGTACAAATATGCAACCCTAACAACTGTACTCCCTATTGTGCTACTCACTGTAGCCTACAAGCATAGAATTACATTTGACACCTCATGTTTTGTAATATATGAATGTAACGTCTGCGCAACCCTCCCGACGTTAACGTCGAATCTTGTTTTTTTTACAAGTTTGCCTATGCGTGCGTTTTCGTACCGTTACCGTAGGTCTTTTTGTGCGACGATAATGGAATGATTGGACACATTTGTTTCCATTTTTATGGTAACTTATGTGAACAATGATTTTTTCCCGTTTTTTGGAGGAAAATCACTGTTCACACCAGTCAACCGAAAAGTGAAAACAACTGTATAAGGTTGCTACGCAATCCAAAAAATCCTTACAACAATCCTTGTTTGCTCTCTCCATTCCACTTGTAACGGATAATGACGGACGGAATTCATATTAGAGTGTCTAGTTATCATAAGGAATTTGTACGGAAGCGAACCATATCTTTGTAGTGAGGACGTGTCATCCACCTCAAGCCAAATGTGCAAACCAGACAATCGTGTTGTAAGGCCGAGGCTTGGACGTGCTGTCTAAAAGTTTGTTTTTCTTCAGCCCCATCGACCATTCGCGGAGTCAATGGCTGAGGAAATGCTGTTGGAGGGCACGCAGGGGGGGACAGGTCATGAGTTTGAAATACCCTGGCTGGTCGAAAATGAGACAGCAGTAGAACCGGTGTGGCTTTCCTTCATGAAGACCAGACTGTTGGTGGTGCAGCTACAGCCAAGATAGTTTGGGTACTTCATAGAAAAGAAAAGTCTGGGTGGTTTGCCACTTCTTACAGAAAAGTCCCACTTGAAATGAAGTCCAGATACGCGCAGCGTCTTGGCCTCGCGCGGCTCGTGCGCTTGGCGGTGCGAACGGCATTCGACATTCGTGCAAGTAGGGGTTCCACATTTCCGCCCATAACTGCAACCCTCCTCGCAAAGAGCACCCGCTTTACCCACCTTTTGGAGATGACATTGCAACAACGACTGTCTCCGAGTGACATGAGCATAACTCTCAGCTTAGCTCCCGTTCACCACACACCTGGTTTGGCGCACGAAGGCATGCCAACAAGCATGCGTCGACCAAAGCTGGTCTTGTAACGCATGGCGCGACGGCTCTTTCTCGCCCCTATGGTGTAACGATCATTGCACCCGCATCTCGAATTGCCCTCGTCAGTCTCCCACCTGCAACCAAGCACTCTCTTTTCCCAACTACGCCCGCATAGGACATGCTTTCC